>CAVLJG010000007.1:32216802-32746389 GCA_963669975.1 Acanthoscelides obtectus | reverse complement strand
AGAGACAAACAAATAGTATTGTCTGAACAAACTGTATTGCTAATTTGCATGTATCCAACAAAGATAGGCGATGTTTTCATGTTGCATGATCGACCATATTTGAAAGATGAATAGTTAAAAGTTAAGCAGGTTAGGTTGTTAGGTTTTGGTCTTGGTGTTTACTATCTTAAGGTATTCTGCTCATAACTATTTTTTTCAAAACAAAAACTCCCACTAAATTTATTATAACGGTGTCACTTCAAAACCATGAAATAAAATGAAGATGAAAATAATCAGTGAAATAACCGAACTTCGCAAAATCATAATACAAATTTGTTGTCATTATGTTCCTGAAAGCGTGTTTTTTATCATCGACGTAGTACGTCTATTGATTACTTCAGTACGATTTATGGTATGACGTAATAGTCATCTTTCGTGATTTTGACAATATTAAGAATACCGTCTCTTGTGAAAGAGGCTTCATCGGTCCATAAAAACATAGCGTAAAAAATTTGGTTGTGCAGTGATTTGATGAAGAAGCCATTGACAAAATTGAACTCTAGGATGATAGTCGGCTGCAGTCAATCCTTGAACTTTCTGGAAGTGGTAAGGATAAAGTTGTTGCTCGTGTAACACCCGCCAGACGGAAGCGTTACTCGTATTCATATCCTCAGCAATGTGACGTGTGCTACTTGATGGTTCATCGGCAACTCGGTGAAGGACCTCTTCTTCAAATTAGACCGCTCTTACGGTTCGAGCAACACCAGTATCATGCATGTTGGTTTTAAACACGCCTGTCTCGGAGAGCCGCCGATAAATAGCAATAAAATTTTTGTATCCCGGATGCTGTCGTTCGGGATAACGTTCTTGATACAACAATTAATTTATATTAAATTCTTGCAAACTTCACAAATACGATAGCACGAATGTTATCGTTTTGAAGATAACAACACACAAGCGCCGGATATGGGTCACTATACTCAATTTTTTTCTACTGTTCCACTGAATAACCCTTACAAGTTTGATCCCATATTTCTGCAACACCCTGTATTGATTGTAATGAACTCTTGTGTTGATTTAGGTTGTTTGCGTTTGACACTATATTGTCTGAGGCCTTACTGTCCAGTACTGTTAATTTGAATTTTTTTTCAATTCTAAATTTCCTTTTTGATTATTCGAGTTGCTCTTTTTCCCTTTTGGTATTAAATGCTCAGTTCATCATATTTTCTCTTTAATGTACATATCATTCCCTTTTGACTATGACTGTAGATTTTATCTTGTAATATATTGATTTTAGTAAATTTTCTGTTTCCACTGTATCCTGCCCACTACTATTGAAGCTTGTTTGATCGCGGAAGGGCTTATATAAATAATCGCAAGAGCTCACACTATCTGAGATAAGATTTAAGCAGCTCACTTATTCGTCACGAGCTCATAGTAATGTATGATAAGGAGAAGAGGCTATGAGTATACAGATTACCGATAACATGTGCTAAATACCCCCAAAACCTAGGAGGCACAATATCGCGTATAAACATGTGGTATTCCTGCTGTATACGATTTTCAATGTGTAATGTCAGTTACATCTCAGTTCGTAAAATATCTACCAACACTAAACACAAACGTTAGAGGATTCTCCTACAGTTTATCCATTTTGTTAACTCTGATTTGTTCGGAACTGACAATATTTGTCCTGCGTTCCTGACGAGCGCTAATGCCATCTGCACTTTCACAAAGGCGTGTTGTGAACCTGAATACAGTGGACCTCCGGTAATCTGACATACATTATGCAGGACAGTGTCGCACTATCGAATTTGTCGGATTATAGAGCACTGCCTAAGACCCCCTATAGTCCGGAATTTTTTACAAAAGAGTACCTTGTAATCCGACAAATTACATATCCAATGGTAAGATTATATATGTTATGTATATGTATGTACTTTGAAGTACAAATCATAAATAGTTTATGTATGTCGAATTTAGTAAATTAAATAACAATAGAGAGCTTACGTTTTATTATAAAATTAAGCATAAATGCACATACATATGTACCAAAATAATCAAGAATTATTAATCAAAATCATTAATGAATTTATCAAATTATGAAGCTTGGAAATATTCATCAATTTTTTTTGTTTAACGCGAGATCAGAGCTTTGTCCCTCAGTCTTCTCAAAAGTAAAAGTTCGTTGTAGGATGTACCATTCTCTCCAGCCCATTGTAAACCTAGCTCAAAGGCGTTAATTGCGTCTTGTGTTGTGACTTGTGGAGCAGTTGCAATCACGTCGTCGTTATTTTCCTGATTGTTTGTTGTATAATTAGAAACCTCTTTTATAATCTCTTCGTCAGACATTTCATGAAAAACATTTTCCTCTTTATCCATTCTACGGCACCAGATTTCCAAATCTTCCGGACTTCTGTGTTTCAGTAGCGACTTGTTCTATAACTTCCGAAGTAAATCTGATTTGTGGAACGTTGCTAGGAGTGGTGACTATATCTGGCCAAAACTTTTTCCAAGACGATTTAATAGTTGATGACGGTAACGCATTCCACGACAGACAAAGAGTAAAACCCAAGTCTTTCATATTAAATTCTTTTAAAGTTTTTTCTATTGGTTGGTCTTTTGATACGGCTCTCAGAAGTAGGTTTTTCTTATAGTCTTGCTTGACAAATTAAATTATATTCTGGTCCATCGATTGAATCAGTGCAGTGCAATTTGGCTGAAGAAACATTGCAGTGATGCATTTATCCTCAGTAGTTAGTTCTTCTTCAGACGGATGACCGGGAGCGTTATCAAGAAGCAACAGCGCTTTTTTAGGAAAATTATGATCTTTTAACTATTTTATAACTTCAGGTACGAAGCATTCATCAAACCACATTTTGAAAAGGTCTTTTGTCATCTATGCACTTTTTGTCCGTAATAGTGTGCAGGAAAATGTTTTTGAATGCCCGTGGTTTATTAGACTTTCCAATGACCATCATCTTAAGCGTGTGTGTGCCCGCAGCGTTAGCACATGGTAGTATGGTTACACGCTCTTTACTTATTTTTCGTCCAGGTACGAAACTTTTGTTATGCATCACACGCCAAAAAAGCCCTGATTCGTCTGCATTGTACACCTGTGACGGGTCAAGATTTAAATCGTTCACCTTTTGCAAAAAATCTTAATTTAAGGGGCTCTATGCAGGTGGCATCGTTCGAAAGTTTATCTCCTGTAATAGTCATTAAACGTATGCCATGACGACTTTTAAAAAGTTCTAGCCATCCTTTGCTGGCCACAAAATCATCTTTTTTTGTTATATCCTTATAACAAACCTTCATGGCCAACATGGCTCCTGAAATTGGTGCATGCCTATTTCTTTCCTGAAGAAACCACATGTACAAAGCTTCTTCCACTTCTGGATGTTCAGCTTTCTTGAGTGTCTGTCTCTTGCCTAGCCCGCAGTCAGTAGTTGACACGATTTTCTTGATCTTCTCGTGGTTTCTTTTAATGTCATAAATTGTAGATCGGCCTACGCCGTATTCACTTGCTAAACTACTGAAAGTTTCATTACGATTTAAGCGGTCTAAAATATCACATTTTTCTTTAATTGTCAATGTTTTGTGCTTTCGCTTCTGAGTTTGTGATGACATTACTAGGTACTATACTTAATACACCATGAATAAATAGTAAACAATGAACGCACGCTAGGCCGTACCGCTATCACCAGTAGTCAAATTCAAACTAAGTAAAACAATGCTTTCGCGTCGAGCACGATAGCGGTGGGGCGTACAAGTTGTAACCTGTTCAAACCCGCGTGATCTACATTAGCGAAGATTGTCAAATACGTATGTATGTAATACATATTCAAAGACATGTCGGATTACAGGGGGCGCCGGATTAGACAGGGGCCGGATTATCGGGGGTCGACTGTATATGCAAGTTAAGAAATATCACAACTGGACAAACAGTCGAATATGTAACATAATTAACACTACGACGTATCTCGTAGGTTGTTTACCTGCACAAGATGCCAGCTACGAGTTATCTTGTAGCTAACTATCTTGCAGTTGGCTATGATTGAATTAGATTGACTTGTCCTTGAATAAGCCATGGCAGTCATCGTGTTAAGAACATACCAAGCCCTCTTTATTATAAAACCTGCCAAAATTTTTTGCACATTTTCGCAGCCCCTAAAGGAAATTCTCTGTATTCAAGTAACTGTAAAGTTTTAGTAGCTTCCTACCTGTATACATGTATTGCATTAAATAAAAAAATTTGTTTGTCTGCAACATGATGACACTGGGCTGCTGAGAATGAAACTGAATTCACGAAGGTTTTTTTTAAACTATAATGAAGGAGAATGCATTGTTGTTTTGCGCTTTCACCATTTTGCTAAATCATGCTATCTACAATTTAAAATAAATGAATATTGATAGATATTGTTCTTTATATACCTCAGCACAATATATTGCAGACTACAAATAGAGAATACGAAGTATGCTTATAAATGTTTAGATTGATCCCTTCCATCATGCATCTTAAAAGTTGTTGAGAAGTGACATTTTCCTAGATAATAATAACTATAGAGTATTTAGCCACACTAGGCGGCGTTCTTAAATTGTACTTTACTTTGTACTGTACTTTGATGTAGCTGTTTGCATTCGGAAATAGACCAAAGTAAACCTTCTGGAACGTCAAAAGTGTGCTTTTCTTCCCGTCTCAAAAGCAAGGTTAAGAATCCTGTCACTTGTCATTCTCATAGTTCATTGTCTGTTTATTTTATTTGGTTATCCAAAACTGCTCAAAATTGGCAGAATTTTGATAAACGCTACCTCGTATCCCTAAGATTTGTTATAATAAATACAATGGTCGCAGAAAACGTGGTTAGATATTAGTCGTGTGTTATCAAATGTGATTACATGACTGTAATAATTTAGGCGTTCTAAAAATAAAGTTCCACAGTACTCCAGAGTAAAATTTAATCTGTTAATCCACATTCCATTTCTGTGTACGGTATTACATTGCCAAGTGATTTACAAACGCACCGCTACAGACAATACTCTACCCTAGGATTGGAAGTACCACTGTTAACAGCGCTATCTAAAGAAAGTGCCGTCCTCTAATCCATAACAAACGAAACTAAGACGACGATTGTTTACAACATTCTGATCAGTCAAGCTTCATAAAGAAATATTGTTACTGGGTGGTGTTAATTATGATAACTTGAAAAATATGTATCTATTATAAGGATTATTTATTAAAACATGCAGCTACTAAGTTTCCATCCACTCTCATTTTTTAATAACATACAACATATAAGAAAAGTATGTAAGTAGTGACGGTAAAATACGTAAATTCATAAGCACGTAAATATTTATTAATTTTTGCTTTCCTTTTTGAAAATCATATATCTTTCTATACTGACATCTTTTTTAGCTGGCGTAGAAACTTTCGTAAGCCTGGTTTTATCAGATTATATATTCAGCCAAATAAACAATATCGACAAAGACAGTTTTCACTTAAAGCTATAATTATAAAAGACACGTCTGCTATGTATGACCTCGCGTTGCGTTGCCAGGGAGACCCTGGTTCTCCTTTAAAATGCGGTTGACTCACAAAATTTGCATGTTTAGCATAATTTTATCTTTGAATTCTACAGGCACCCATGGCCTAATGTAATGATTACTTGACAATAGTTGACTTTAGAACAAAGATAAAATCAATTCGACGTTTTCACAGAACTGTTTTCGGTAAATAAAGGTGTCATGTAACATTTTTTTTTAAATTGCTTTTTCGCATTAAACCAACCTTCATGAGTGATTCTTTCATTCTAAGATTACTTTGTTGCAAAAACACGATGCGATCAAACCAATTAAACTAAATATGTATTTAAAATGTCAATAAAGTAAAAGTCCTAATAAAAAGTCAATTTTCTCAATACAATGATTTTGTTACATAACACCTTTATCCACTTGTGTCTTCAATTGTATGATACATTTTCTTGTACTCTTTCGTATTCTTGTTTTGTCGGCGTTTTATGAATTTGCCTGAAGTGGTGCGGTGAGAAAAAAAACGCGAGTTTTTAAAAATCCCGAACTTCCGTTATTGAAATCCAATGTTGTATTGACAAGAAGTCTGTGATCTGCAATGATGGACATTTTTATTTCAATCTACGAGTAAATGGAGATCAACAACCCACTTCCACATATTTTGCAAGTAAGCATATTTTTTATGGTCTTATTGTAAGTAATTTTTTTATGGTCTTATCACACATTCTTAATCCATTTGATTGATCCATCAAGATCAGTATCAAGTGAACTTATAACTTATCAGTTATATATATCGAATTTGCTATGTAGTTTTTCCATAAGATACTACCGTTGGATGTTTGATAAGATAAAGCGGATATGTTGTGCTCCTTAAATGAATGAATTTTGCTGTAAATAAATCTTAGTCTATTTAAAGTGATACAATGTTCTTCTTTCTGTTATTTCTATCTATAACTGCACTTTCACAGGTAATTTTATAAATTTATTTAGCTTGACTTACATATTGCTTTACGTTGGTAATAGAAGTTCATATAATATGCTTATATAGCTTATAATGGTCCGCATCCTCGCACATGCAAATATTTTATGATTACATGGTATTAGGGAAATAATAGTCGTAACTTAAGGGTGGTTTCTTGCATATTCTAAAAACCTTCATTATGACCTATGTCCGAAAATCAACCGTTTCGGAGCAAAAAAAATGCTGAACTTGTTTCTTTTTAGTCATAAAATAAATTGATTTTGCACCTTAATAATTTAAATTCATATGCCTAATAGCGTAAAATGTATCAATACATCTATTTATTAAGCAACTGTTTCTAACAAAATAATTTTCTCGCTTATTAAATACAATTTTCCGAAAAAAAAACAAACAAATAAAATCCCTCACACAACTGGCAACGTCGTACTCGCCTGCACTGCATGTATTATCGCGTGTTGTTGTGATTACTAATACATTTAACTGTAACTTTATGTGATTTACGGATGTTGTTTTTTTTTCTTTTTTCGTTTCGTTTCAAATAAGTGACTGACAATCGTGGGAATTGGTGATGTGTATCGCCACGTACCGGTAAGTTCTGTCATTTTTTTCAAGTAAATGTACTGTAATGAGAGCGTTATTAAATAAAAAATATTAGCCGCAAAAAATGCGTAAAAGTATTCAATAATTCAAGACATATTTTCAACAAAAATATCATACAAACGTAAATAATTCAATGAATCAGTTGCGGTCGTCGTGCAGCGTTGCCAAATGTTTGAGAAAATTTAATTATTTATGACTCACTTTCCACGAAAACGATTGATTTTCGGACATATAGTAAGTTATGATTTTGCTTAGAATAATGCAAGGAATCACCTCTCAAAGTTACGAGTATTATTTCCCTAACACCCTGTAGACACCTCAATATGAACAAAACTGTTTTCACTTAGTAGTGGCGTTGGTTCCAGAAAAACTATATTTAGAGAACAGGCTGCGCAACTGGTTTTTGCAAAAACTTAGGAGTACCTTAAAGTTGTTATTATTCATCTAATCAAAACCATTTTTTTTTTTCAGGCAAATGCACCAAAATAAAAATTATTTCTGCACTTATCGTTATTGAAAAATACAAAAATAGTAGTAAGTGTACTAAATCCGCGGCTCCACTCTCGTGGAAGTAGCGTAAAGTATAGGTCGTGCGTTTCGCATTACTTTGAAGGACATTGCTTTGGGGGAAAGAAATGCAATATTCAGAGTGATGCAATGAACATTTTCTTTCCAACATTTTAATGCAACAATAAGTTAATTCCAATAGTTTCTTTTCTTATGTACTCGACAAAGGGTAAGGAGTTTTCTTGAGAATCTATTTGATCTTACAATGACCTTGATGGTCACAGTCATTCTTGAACACAAAGTATCTTCCTTTTTATTCCCGGTGTCAAAAATAGGAGCTTCGATTTTAGGAGACTTTCTTGACTTTAAAATGAGAGAAGATCAAGGTTACGTTCAAGGTCACCATCATAGAGGCTCTAAGGGGTATATTTGTGGGCCCATATTACGTCACTTACAAAGTGACATTATATTGTTTTTTTAAATTATCTATGTTTTCCTATGAAATGTCACCTTTGAACTAGCTGACATTTATTTCATGCTCACTTATACACAAGTTGACATTGGCATTTTAACGATTTTTTGTCATTGTTTAGGTTTTTTACGACATAACCCCTGGCGAGCATACATCTGCTATCTTGACAATATTGTCCGCAATCTGTAGATACTTACATGGTCAAAAGTTTTCATTAGAAAGACAAAAATTAGACAAGAATGACTGGCGAAATTGTACGCATCGCGGCAGTTTACATCACTTACAATACATTAACCAAGATTCCAATAATTTACACAGCAATACATGACAATAGGTCGGAAATGTCAAAAAGTATGGCCGGGCTAGAAAAATATTACCTGTTTAGAAGCATCATTCTATGAAACTTGTTAAACCTTACAACTTTATGGCCTAACATTTTTCTTTAAGAGATATTTTGTCCTTTCCCGACTTCCTGGATAACCTCAAATATCCATGAAGGTCAAGGTCATGGGCAAACGTACTTCTTGAGATATTTTGATCTATCCATACTTTTTGAACACCCTGTATATTTTCGCGGATAAAACCATCAGATTTCAATTAGTGTACAAATTTCTTTTCGTATTGCGGTTCAGACGCATTGCTGATAGACTAGACAGACATTTATATATAGCGAAAATCGAAGGAAACCGTATTCAAGAGGGCTCCAGCTTTGTGTGGCTATGAAAAACATTTTGAGTTCGAGTGGCACTCGCAAAGGATCCCAGGGGGCTTTAAAACCTGCATATTTAGCATTATTTTGGGTACAATTTTGGAGATTTTCAGGATTTTGTAACCTCCCAGATAAAGTCTGCTACTCCCCTTTTCAAACAGTTTTCGCAAAAAGTTATCTCTTGGCAATGGTCGCCTCACCCCCATGAGAAAAATTCCTGCGAGCACCCAAGCAGTTAATTATAAGCATATTGGCCACCCAATATTATTTAGTTTCGTTTTTCAGTTAGTACATGAGCATTCCAAACCTGTTCCATCATTCCGAATCATCCATGGAAGGGTTGCAGGCCTACATTCTCATCCATATCAAGTTGGCATTTACGTAACGGGAAAAATTCAATCCCAGTTTTGTGGCGGATCATTGGTATCGAACAATTATGTTTTGACAGCAGCACACTGCGTTGAAGAGTAAGTTATTCATATTTGTAATATTATTAAGCTGTTATCTCTAAAAGGTGTTACAATAGGTTTCTTAAATTGGTAAGACTATACTTTAGCGCATATCGCAAATACTTCATTTCTCACTTTAAAATGAAATATTAGGATGTAACTTGCCCGAAAATATCAGTTTTTCTTTAAGGAACCCTCTGCTTGCTATTTTATAGAACTTCAAAGTTGCACGAAGTGGATTTAGTACAGTAAAACCTGCCGGCCACACCTCCAAATCGCATTTTATTGACAATTCTGTCCATGATTTGGCAACACCGCAACTAGATGGAGAGAGTAGGATAGTGATGGTGGTGGATGGTGGTGTAGTGATGGGAATATTTATCTAAAATAAAAGAAACTACTACTTAACAATGAACTATTTTCATCATTAAAATAATGCAAAATTGCATTATTGCGATGAACAGTGTCACAGTAATTTACATTGTATGTTATATTCAAATATTTTTGAGCAATCATTTGTGTAAACAAGAAAAAATAGCTCATAAAGCATTATTATATACCACAGTATTGCCACGCAAAATGCAACTTTGAAGTTCTATAAAATAGCAAGCAGAGAGTTCCTTAAAGAAAAAATGATATTCTCGTGCAAGTTACATCCTAATCTTTCATTTCAAAATTAGAAATGTAATATTTGCGATATGCGGTAAAGTATAGTTCAGCCCTTAAATTGATCGTTTTTCTTTCAAGGATTTAACTACGCAGGCCTCTAAATTTGATAAGTGGTGTGTGCTTGAGGTCCCACCGTGTTTTTCTCATGTAGGTTTTCACACTAAATGCAAATCTGAAGTTAAAATTTTGGACTAATAAGAAAGTAATTCAGGCATTAAGAACACAAAATTTATAATTCTGATGTCTAAATTACTCCCATATTTATCCATCTTCCCCCAATTTTGACTTCAGATTCGTGTTCGTCATGAAAAAGTACATGGGAAAAACATAGTTGGACCTCAAGTACACACCACCTATTTTATTTTGTGGGCTTGTGTTGTGGATCGTTATAAGACGGAGGAACACAGAATAGGCTACTTGACACATGTCTAATTTCAAAAAATATACTTTTTATTTCTAAAACGGAACATTGAAAACACTATCGGCCATGATGTGACGTCATACAAATTGTAAACAAAGAAACGTCATCCGTATGTCCCTCGTGGACTAATGTTACCTTCTTTTATATATTTCTAAAAAACTTATCAACGTTGAGTTTTATTGAAAAAAGAATCATAGACATTGGATTTGTAAAAGCAGAAAGCGCCAAAAACCGACTCGTTAATGGTTGGTAATTGTTTGCCTTAACCCCAGATTTCTGCTCTACTGAGGTGAGGAACATCAAGACTTCTATGTAAGTACAGCGCATCTGACATAATGATAGACATAAAAAGAAGAACTACGTAATACTCAGAATACTTCAGAAGTCAGTCAAAACTAATAAGCACATGCGTCATAACCTCTGAATAATTTTATCTAATATTGTACCTCTTCCTACTAGCCTATTGTGCAAACGTGCTACAAAAATTCACTCTCCTTTTATAAATGTTACGACGCGAGACGGTGGAACGGCTTAACACTACTGTTAAACTATGTAATTTTGCAGCGTAAATGCACTAAGCATGGAACTGATCTTCGGAGCGCACAACGTCACTGACAAGTCCGAGGAAACTCAAGTGAGACGGATTTCCACAGAATTCACTGTTCACCCTGGTTGGGACTGGTCGTTGAAACAAGGAGATGTTGCTTTGGTCAAACTGCCGGAACCTGTCAACGAAACTGAGCACATCAAGATCATTCGACTTCATAGCGGAAACGAAACATTTGCAGAAGAAAAAGGTACATTCTCGTACGAGTATAAAAGGGCGTTGTATGGGGTGCTCCAACGAAAATAGAAAGTAGTTTTATAGAAAAATTATAAGCGATATTCGAAAATGATTTTCCCAGCAAGATTGGTAGATGTGTATTCATAAATTATTTGGAAATGTACAGGATGTCGCACAATTCATTGGCACTGTAAACATGGAACACTCCATATTTTATTAAATATTTGGAGAGACCTCTCCCAAACCAGACGGTTGATATAACTATGGGGTTTTGATCATATGCTTATTTATTTGTATGAAATAGTACCTATTTTTTAAGAATTTAAACTCGGACATTTTGCGTAGTTTTTCATTGTATTTTGAAGAGAAGATGAGACTGGGGTCCACGTTAGGGTAGGGCACTTCACTCTGCCAGTACCACATATTACAGAAAATATTCCATCTCTTTCCACAGGTACGCTAGCAGGCTGGGGCATAACATCCAATACCCAAAACACAGTAACCCCCCTTCTCCATGAAGTGAACATGACCATAATGTCAAACGCAGACTGTGCTGCAGTTTCTCCCAGCTACAAGGCGTTCATAAAGCCCAGCTTGCTCTGCACTTCAGGCCTTGAGAGCGGCGTGAAAGTGGGCTTCTGCAAGGGTGATTCTGGAGGGCCGTTGGTAGTTGGAAAGGGTCCTGACAGTTGGCTGCAAGTGGGAGTCGTGTCTTTCGGGCAAAGTGACTGCGAAAAGGGGCTGCCTTCAGTGTTTGAGAGGGTCGCGAAGTATGTCGATTGGGTAAAGGCTAACAGCGACGTTGTAGTTTAGTAGAACTACATTTGTACAGAGTGTACAGAATGTTATGAATTTAAGGATAAGCGTATGAACAAAGTTGATGTATATGGTGATTCTAAGGAATAAAGTAAATAAAAAATAGCACGTAAAGCTTATACGAACATGAGTCTTAAAATTTGCCCTTACCGACGTACAGTGTGTTGAAATTATATTTTAGATATTGAAAAGGATATATCTTCGGATTTGATATTGGGCCATATTCATAAAACAAAGGATATCCTTGTACAAATTTTGAAGGAAATCCTGCAGATGGTATTTATTATAATTTGAAGTAAATGCTTTTGCTTTTTGAGTATAAGCATATTCTTCAAAGCAGTGACATAAGTAAAAGGATATTGATAATCTTCACCTTATACTTGGCATAGGAAGCATATCCTTCAAAAATTCTGAGTGTGGTCAGTAGCAGACTTAACTTCGTAACGAAAGGTGGTCAAACGATGATGGCGGAAATTGTGGATGTTAGGGATGTTAAAACGTACTAACCTCGTTTACCTTCACTTGGTCGTGACTTCAAAAAATTATATCGGTTCGACGAAGCAAATGCACAATGGCTTGCGGACAAATTTTTAGTTGAGAATGAGGAAACTCGAGGAGAAGCACTTTTATGTATTCCTAAAATGAAGATATGTCTACGTTATCTCGGCGGCCCTGGATATCAACAAGGTATTGGTCAGGAACTTGGTGTTAGTCAAGCAACGCTATCTCGGACTGTGGATAGAGTTGTGAACAGCATAGTTGCACAGTCGAACGAATGGATCAAGTTTCCAACTACCAACCATGAACTGATGGAGGCCAAGCGGATATGGCAAAGTATGTATAAATTTCCGACAGCAATTGGTGTAATTGATTGTACACATATAGGAATCCCGAAACCAAATCGCCATGGAGATGGGTATATCAACCGAAAAGGGAAACCTACCTTAAATGTGCAAGCCACTTGTGATGCCAGAGAGATGTTCAAAATTGTTGATGTCAGTTGGTCTGGATCAGTGCATGATTCCAGTATATGGATAAATTCACAGACTAGATCACAACTAATAAATAAAGCAAATGTTGTACTACTTGGCGATGACGGTTATGGTATTGAGTCATGCCTTATGACTCCCTTCAGAAGTCCTACTCCAGGTGCAGAAATAAATTATTATAAGCTTTTAAAACAAGAAAGGGTTATAGTTGAACGCTGTTTCGGCCAATTGAAATGCCGGGTTCCTATACTACAGTATGTTTGCCGCGTAAAGTTGGAAAATGTGCCGAAAATAATTATTGCTTGTATTGTACTCCATAATGTTGCGAAGACATTGGGCGATCCTGACTTTGAGTTAGTAGAACAAGACCCAGATGAAGATGAAGGAAATCATGAGAATGACTTCCTCTCCGCCAACTAGGTCAACAAATAAGAAGAAACTTGAGTATTATAATAAATAGTTTTACTGATTAAAGTGTATTTATAAGTTATAATACGTTTTATTTTCGTGAATATCATAAGTTACAGGTGGCTTCTGACGCTGCATCATTTCTAATTTCGTTTTATAATAGTCTTGTTGTAAAATACTTGTTTGGTACTGCTGCAATAGCACTAGACGTTGCAGTTCTTTTGTAGTTAACCCTTTGGTTTGCTCAGTTTCGTATTTCTCTGTTGCCAATTTTCTCTTTGGTGGCAATGTCTTGTGAATTGCTGGCGCTGTAATACTAACTGTTTGCTCACTGCGCTCGGTATATAGTTCACTTCCTTATTCTTGAACACTATACCAACTTGAATGGCACCTCTAATTTTCCCAATTGTAGGATTACAGTCACCTTCAGCAAAATAATGGGAGCAATGGCAATTTCATCTGCGATGAACTGCAGGTCGTTGCCATTATTTTCTATAGTTTCCTCATCACTTGAGGATGACGTGCTTATTAATTTGATAAAAAACTGTATCCAGTAAAAATACGGAACGGTCTATGTAAGCTCTGGAGTACAACTGTCAGTGATGCTGAGTGAACTAACTCCCACGTCAACTAAAAGCTGGAACAAGTCACGACATGTCGCTCAAGATACAAATACCAGTCAACCTTTTACTTCTTCTTGGAGGATATCCTCGCGAGTATAAGGTAATCATTATGAATATTAAAACAAGGATATGCTTATACTTCTACCTTTTTCTCCGAAGCAAGACTTATACTTTTACCTTATGCTTCCGATGATATGCTTCTCTTTTATGAATACCGCTCATTGACTTAAAACTGTTTACATACTGTACTAACATCGTAGCCAATATATACGAAAATGTTTGTTCCTGAGACTACTCCAGTGGCGTAGACATTGGGAAATTTTAACCACTACGGAATAAAGATACTTTTTTCTAAATCTCTTGCCCATTTGAAATACCTATTGCATCTTTGAATACGGTATTCAATTGCAAATCGCCACGTTTTCTGAATCGCCTTGCTTACATGGGTCCGGAAGTTCCCCGTGCAGCGAATAATAATTGTACGATACAAATAAATGTCGCTTTCTCAAAGCTACAGTATATTCAGATAAGAGATAGACCGGACATAAACAAGACCACGTGATCATCGAACGCTGTAACATTTGGCAGGGACGTATTAAGAGTCACGCAGTACATATTTTAGATAGTAGATGCTGCTTTGCGTAACTTTGTAGTAAATTAGCACAATTCGATGTGTATACGATTGGTGATGGATATAGGATCATGTGGGGGTGGGGTAAGAAATATATAATGATGTAAATATACATAAGGGTTTCAAAATTTTCGCTTCGATTTCCAACTTCGGATGCCGCCAGATGTTTGGTGAAATACAGTCGAATATAATCTCAAAATGGCGTTTAAATTAGCCTAAATTAAAAATAATCGTATATCTCTTAAAATTGCTTTTAGAATATTGATTAGTATATTTTTGATTTCTAGGTAAATATGTAACCAAATTAAAACGTTCAAAACGTAAAAAAATGTGCATGGTTGAACATTGTCAGAAAGTAGATTCTTGAATAGGTTTTGCCAAAATGGGTTCAAAAATGTCAATAATTAATTAAAAAATACAGTAGCTTTATAATTACTTATAACTTACCGAATTTGATGAACGACATCTTTTATTGGAAAGATGAGCTTGATGAGCTTTCATCACCGCTACTGCCTGAAGCACCAACGTCAATAATGAATGGCTCGACTTGTTCCTCTAAAATATTGTCCAGTTCCCACATTCTCTTTTCAACTTTGTCTTTCACGTGCTTAATACAGTTTTCCCATTTTTGCTCTGTTATTAATTCTAGTGCTACTTTGAAAAGTCCTTTGAGGTCACAAAATTTAAAAGTTGTATTGTGCTTAGCTATATAATTTTTAACCTCTGCCCATATGAGCTCAATGGGATTGAGCTCGCAATGGTATGGAGGTAAACGGAGCACAGTTTTATTTTGACTTGCTACCATTTCGTCAATGGCGTATTTTTGATATTCCGCCTTGTGATCCTTGACAATTCTTAATAATTGTACTTTCAGCATTGCTTCTTCAAAGTTGATATTTTTCGAGCGGAGCCAATTTTGAACATCAACTTTCCTTGAAGCCGTTGTTGGGACCTTCTCCATTCTTCGAGAATGATAAGGCGCATTATCCAACACAATTACTGCGTTTTCCTCTAAGTTCGGTAAAATTTTTGAAAACCACTGTTCAAACGATTCGCCATTCATTTCCTCGTGGTAATCTCCAGTTTTCTTAGACTCAAAGCACCACAGACCGTCAACAACAAATCCATCCTCACTGCCAATATGCCAGATAATGAGCCTTTTCCCTTTACCTGGAAATCGAAGTACTAACTGGTGTAGATTTATTTCAATAAGCGAACCTTTTTCAAATGTTTTCATCACATTCAGCGAAAAAACATTGAGACATGAGTATCAGATTGCTATAATTGGGATTATTTAGTCATATTGAAAGAAAGAATATTGAACGTCGTATGATTACTCAGCGCTTCACAATTTAATTTAAAGTTATAAACCTTTAAAAAATGAATGATCAGGAACCTGAAATACGCGCAAATATTAATATTAACAAATTATAACTTTATAAAGCTTAAAGTATGAATTAAAATGATTAGAAATATTAGGAACGGTACACAATATAAAACTTAGTAACTTTTTTTAAGTTTATAATATTCGACATATTTTAAGATTATATTAAAAAATTATTGAAATATCGAAAACACATAAAAATATGGCTTAAAAAAGTTCTTACAAATGAAAATGACAATAAAACATCCACGCATTTTATCGAAAGTTATAAAAGTTTTGTTACTTGTAATATGTTTTATCTGCCCCCTGGAATTAATGTTTAGAACCTTGTTCCCAAGGTTTGAAAAACATCCGATTGTTGTCTATTACTCGTATTTACCTGCTGGATTTTTTAATCCGGTGGACAGTCCATCTAGAAAGGCCCTCCTGGATGAAGTTACAGAATCATCAACTCATACTTTACTTGTAGTGTGTCCTGCGTTTACCCACGTTTCATCAAGGTAATAAATCTTCCTGTTTTGATTTCTATATTTCCCAATTTTTGTTAAATAATCCCTCCTCCATAGCACAATTTCTTCTCTATCCAGTAGTAAACTATTACGACCCCGTTTTTTTCATTTGAAATTTAAATGCTTCAGTAACGCATGGAAAGTTGATCGTTTGAAATTTGGCAACGTTGTATCTCCATTTACCTCCTGCAGTACTTTATCTATAGTAGGTATTTCATTCCTAAAGAAGAATTCATGCTCTTTCCTCCTAATCGCATGCTTATCAGCTTCATCCAATGATTTAACAATACTTTTGCGATGTTTACTGGTCATTGGCTCAGAAAAGGTGTGATTTTTTTGTATTGTCTTAACACATTAAACACTGATGCGCGACACACCCCAACTTTGTGAGAAACCTTCACAACAATTTCTTTGATGGTTGATGCCTCGTTCTCCTCGCGCTCGATCTTATATATATTCAAAATTACCTCTTTCATTTCTGCACTCAGGTGTCTTTTTTTAGAGCGTTTCCTAGGTGGACTACAGGAGTTTACAACTTCATCGGCAGTATCTGTACTACTGGGCATTTTGCGCAAGCAGTTGATAACAATAACAATCAATAACAAGGTATAAGAATAACAACGACAAACTCAACAACTTAATAAGATAACAAACGAAAACGTCCAAAGAAATATCAAATTGCAATGATGCACACGACATACGTAACACGTCGGAACCTGAATGTGACTCTGCCTTGATACGACTGCTCTGCCGCTCGGCATAGGCATTTAATTGCGAATTGACCAATGAGGGCTCCTGTTTTACGTCGAGACGGCGGCATTAGCGTGAAAATCACCCGAACCTTTTGTTTACATCCGGTCTATCTCTTCTCTGAATATACTGTAGAGCGATTCTATTTAAAAAAAAACTCTTAGCATTTTTCGTTATGTTCGTGAAATAGTGTCAGGCCCATAACAATTATTTATTAATAATATAAGCAGATTGATTTCGCGGTTGATAAAATATTTCAATTTTGGAAGCGGTGTGTCGGATCGTAAATCTCCAAGAGGCAATTTTTAACTAGAATCAATCTGGCTTAAAGATATTGATACAATTTTTTACGAAAATGAGTGGCATAGTCGTCTCACACTCTCAATATGTTTTCAAAAAATGGAAGGTGAACTTTCGAAGATGGACGAGTTTATCGAAAGAAGTATTTCCGGACCTACATCAGTGAAGTTCTAACAGAGCGTAAGTCATTTTTGGCCGGTATTATCATTTTAATGCTTTAATTCGACTTATCAGAGAGGAGATAGGTAACCAATAGCGGCGCATTTTTAAATACAATTATTGTATACGCCAAGGGTTAAACAGTTTCATTACTCTCCTGTAAAGTGAGCTTTTTCAACTTACGCATTGTTGAAACTTCACCATATGATTACTTACGTGTTTTCAGCTTGCCTGATAATTTTTTGTAGTATTTATATATTAAATATATGTGAATAAAATGTTTAAAATAACGTTAAATGCCCAATTGATTGCTGGACGTCCAGATACTACCAAGCTACTGAGCCCCTAATTAGTAATCATGTCTTTCGCCACAGACATAGATCTGGCACTTCGAATGGCAGCATCCGCGAAGATGTGGATTGCAAGGAAGTAGGTCACTAATATGTAACAGAAACAGTGTTGATGCGATAATCGATACTTAGGCCCGTATCGTCAGTCGTCCCTACAATTGTAGGGCGCCTTTATGGCGTCCTTGATTGTCATAGTTTTCTACTTCTCCGTGTCAGCGCTCTATTTTGAGGTTATGTCACAAACATCTATTTGCATCAAATTGTGCTTGCTTTTGAGTTATATCATGTTTTATCAGCATGAAATTTCCTACAATTTAAAAAGAAAACATATCTTCACAATAGGAGAGCGCTGACGCTGACACGGGACAAGTGTAGTCTAGAAATTTTTGAAGGAGAGAAAGGAGTATGACAATCAAGGAGGCCATAAACGCGCCCTACAATTGTAGGGACGACTGACGATACGGGCCTTAGTAATACCCGCATGGAGATTGTACAAAGCCTGTCAGAGGGACCATGGTTCGTAGCTGATACAAAAGCTCAATGTTTGTGGAGTTATTTGGTTTGGTGGACAATATATAACTGACTGATTTAAATTGCACGCCATTTTAATAGGTGGCGCCCTAGTAGATGCTTAAAGCACATGTGTCCAATTCATCATGGAGCGCTACACGATCCCACAACGTCTCCGTATCGTTAAAACGTTTTACTTGAATAACGAGTCGATTGTTGCAACGATTCGGAAGCTAAGACAAGATTTCAGTGGAGATAATGTGCCCAGTGTCAACACCATTCGTCAGTTGGTACGGAAATTTAAAGGCTTGCCTTCGTACTCCGGAAAATATCGAGAGAGTTCGTGAAAGTGTAGTGGAGCGCCCTGAAACGTCTACCAGCAATCGTTCTCAAAAACTGGGTATTCGTCGCACTGAAAATATTCCTCCCGAAACCTACCAGAAAGTGATGGAAAATATAATCAGGAGGGCTCAGGTATTCGCGGCTTCTAGAGGCGTACATTATCTGATATTATTTTTCATACATAATTTCTAAATTTCAATAAAAGATTGAGACAAAAAAATGGACGTATTTTATTTCATTTCACAAATATTCAAGACACAAACCAGTCAGTTACATGGCGGCCACCCTGTATGTAATGACCTCTTCAGTTTTTATTTTCTAGAAAACTTGAGTAGATTCGAGAACGTTCCATAGTAAAGGTTATACAGGGTGTTTTAGAAAGACGTGCCAGTATTTCTAGGGTAAAAAGTACATTCAAAAATAACAAACACAAAAGTTCCTATAAATATGGGTTCAAAGATGCTACCCTACCGAGATGCAGGATGATGATGTTTTATTTACAAAATTGAAAAAACTGCATCTACGGTGCGGGTAAATACACTGGGTTGAGATTTTAGATCTTAAACTAAACCAGGGACGAAGAAACTGGGGTACCTGGACATCTAGTAGGAAATCTTTTCTACGCCACTGTCCTTTTCGGAGAAAAAAGTGAATTTTATAAAGTACCATTCAATTTTCCATAAATTTAGTCTCCAAAGAAATTTTTGTGCGATCACTCATTTTGGTGATAATTAGGTTTGAGTATTTGAGGTAGGATCCTAAGATATTCGTATAAAAAGGTTTTAAGCAACAGGCGCAGCGGCTCTATAGCCTAGCGGAATCGCACAGCAACCCTCTGTTGCGTGGACTACACAGTCGAGCAAGTTCGCAAGCTCAAAAGGCCGCGGCTCGCACTGTAATCAAAATTAACTCGTGAACTTAGAACAACCAAAATTGGAGCATTTTGACACAATCTTTAGAAAAAATCAAGTATTTTTAGACCATATCAAAATCTGTGAAGTGATTTTAACAATGCCTAAACGCTGCCTATCCTAAAAGATTCTCTTCTTCCTTTTTGCTCTCGTTCTCCCTTCTCTCCTTTCCTTCCCCTTTTTTCCTTAAAATTGTCTGGTTTCTGGGTTACCAGACCTGACAGACTTACAATCTGACACTGTGTCTCAAGAGCTAAGGTCCCACGGACCGCTCTGACAACCAACGATGACTTGACTGAGTGACCCGCCAAGAACTATGCCATATTTTGCATTCTCCTATTCTAAAGCTTAAATTGGTATATCTGCGTCTCCCTTCTGTCCGTGCAGTCGTTCTGCATTAGGCAATTTGAACCCCATATATTATTTGACCCATAAAATAAAATTACAAACATGAATAAGAATAGAATCATAAAATAATGAGTGCATGTGAATAATCATATACAAGTATACATGTTTAAATGGCTTGTCTTCTTTACTCTAACAGTAAGTTTGTTTTTGATTTGCTGATAGACTTCTTACATAAAACCAAAACATTTATATAGATAGGTACTCCGTTATAAACTTTATGTGGCAAATGGGCTTCGCCAGATGTCAATTTCATGACACACACATTCAAGTTTGGCAGCGTACTTTATCATCATATACAGGGTGTTTCAGGACCAAGGTATCAAACCTCTAGGGGTTATTAAGTGTAACAGTAGAAAACATTTGAAGGGTGTCGGCACGGGTATCAAGTATCTTGAAAAGTGACATTATGCCGATTTTTTTTGACATTATGCTGGTTTTTTGACATTATGTAGGTTATTCTACAAGATGTTAACTTAGTACTCAGTTGTACGTGTTGCAGAAACGTCATGAGGCTTGTTATCAATCTTTGGCTCTGATGTGATAAAATCTGCTTCTGAGATGGCATTACTGGAAGTCTAAGTTGAAGTTGTATGTGTTGATGATAATTACATTGGGTTCTTGTCTCAAATACACTTAATTGAGATTCAAAGCTAGAAATTAGTTGCGCATCCACTTTTTCTTATCCATTCTGGAAATTACATATACAGATTTGCTGAATTTCAAAAATGAGAGAGATAAGAAATAATTATATTCACTGTACACTGTCGAATTACAAGCCATATACATGCTAACAGTAATTATACACAACACGGGCTCGGTGATGATCTCCCGTAATTCTCCTCAGTTTTTCGTAATTTATAACTTTGAACATAACCTCTCTTCAGAAAGCACAACATATAAATAACCCGTCATATTCAGTAATGCTTTTCTCACACAGCAAATATCACTGATTTTATATACATGCAGACCAATACGCATAATCAGCCAAATGCGATCTTGCTATTCAACCAACTTTCTTCTCAGAGATAAAAGCTACAGACCCGAATCACTCAGCCTCACAAAACTGAGCAACCAATAATGCGTAGTTCAGTTGAGTGATTGCTCCATAGATGGACGTTCACAACGATCCTAGGGAGCAAACGTGGAATCACTGTTTGCGCCCGAGTCTGCAAGTTGACATCTTATAGGTTTTTTCTGACGATTTATAGGTTTTTTATATGACACCCGTGCGGGGAAGAACGACAATAGTCCATCCGGACTGATTTTGAGAAAATTGGTAATTAAGGTTTACTTACTTGTTGGAAAGTAAAATTGATGAAAAAATAAGTCGTAAGGAATATATTTGCTAAATACTGTGTTTATTGATAAAATAGATTTTACAAAATGAAGTTTTACTCAAAACTAGTAACGTAACAAACAGAAGATGATGTTCAACTCTGTTAACTGTTGATAAAATGCCCTGGAATCTGCTCTCTCTAGAAATTTGGCCAGATTCTGCAGATCCCTCCATTTCTTACTTTTAATTGGGATTGGCCCTGGTAAAGTTTTCTCAATGTTTCCTCTTCTCGTTTTTGTTGATCTTTTTGCGTCTTTTTTAGATTCTTCCGAATTACCTTATCAAATTTAGAACTAGCATATAGGCCCATGTATGTCGATTTGTCAAAAACTACGCGAGGATTCTGTTTACAAAACTTGAGCATCCTGACTGGTCGGGTTGGAATGGGGCACTTCGTTGGATAAAACGGCGATAAAAACGTACTCCAATCTTGAAAATCAATATTTTTGCCACAATGAATGACTTCAAATGGTGTAGGTTTCACACGGCAATTTTTCAATTCATCTCTCCAGTCATACGGTACCTCAGTGTATGCCCTTTGGTTCACAAGACTCATACGTTATCTCTATCACACTCGAGGTATGAATGCCCCCTTATCGGGAATATTACTTTCACAGTAGTAAAACGATCTTTCTTGGTAACCAAGTAATGCAAAAACCGAATAACTGTAAAGTTTTTATTTTGCCCTGCACAGGAGTCACAGAAAATGGCAAGTTCTTTTACTTCCATAGTCAGGGTGTTATAGGAAAACGTGATACAGCATAGAACAGACATCGTCAGCTCCTTTCTTAGCAATAGATTCATCGTAGGTATAAAAGATGGAATTTGAGTTTGACAGAATGTGGATGTTAAAACTGTTGAAATTTAGTTGCCGCTTATGGCAAACATCATTTGTCGTAATATTTGGCAGGGCCCCTGCCCTACTGAGCGAGGGCCGTGGCAAATGCTTGTTCCGGAAGTTGTTGTATCCAGTATACAACTTCTTCCCGTCCAAGTGATTGTGCACGCGTTAAGGAATACCTCAGTACCGATTGCCGGGTGGCGGTACAAGTCCGCCAACAGGCCACTTTAGGTCTATTCAACATCACTAACACGTAAAAAGAAGGTGGTAGACAAGGACCAGTCGCCCTAGGCAGTACCACCCGCTAGCTTTTCCCAGGGTGTCTTATAAATGTCCCCATGTTTCCACACCTAAGCTATGCAGTCGGTTATCTACCAAAACAAAGAAACTAATGATGATGGATCCCTCGGGCACTAAAAACTCCGGACGTAAACTCACTCCACTCTCGGAATGTCCGGGTGGAGGGTGGGCTCGAGGGAACAACATCGAAGATAAAATTTGTTTTTCGAACATCTGCGGGATCAACAGCAACATCGATGCTGTTCATCACTACCTGCAATCCAATCGTCCCGCCGTGCTTTTCTTGGCGGAGACAAAAATCTCAGAGACTGCACCGATTAACCATCTCAACTTCCCAAACTACGAGGTGCACTCCAATCTGAGAAAGAACGGGGGAGTTGTGGCTTTTGTCCGCAGCAGTCTTTCCTGCTCCAGGGATCTTTCTTTGGAATCAGACCGGAAGGACATTCTGTGGCTTCGCCTCAACTCCAAAACATCACCCAAATTTATTTGCTGCCTTTATCGCTCTCCCTCGAACCATAACTGGGATGACCTACTCGAATACCTCGCCGTCCAGATCGACTTCCTGAACATCAATCACCCCGCTTCAGAGGTAGTTCTCCTCGGTTATTTCAATGCCCATAATGAGCTTTGGTTGGGCTCAAATAAGACCGATGCAGCAGGTCGTGCAGTCGAAGCGTTCGCTCTTACTCAAGGGCTGACCCAGCTGGTGACGAGCTCTACTTTTTTCCCCGCGTCTCGTCACACGCCAGTAGCCTGCTGGATCTCTTTCTGACCACGCATCCTGCCCCTTACAGCACTGCTGTCCTGTCCCCCCTGGGTAACTCAGATCACGGTGTTGTGGAGGTTAGGTTTCGGTCAGAAGCCGCTGTGGCAGCGGAAACTCGCACAGGCCGCAAAACTTGGCATTACGGACATGCCGACTGGGAGGGGCTCAGAGACTTCTTCTCTAGCTTTCCTTGGAGAGATGTCTGTTTCACTGACGCGGATGCGTCGACTGTCTGTTCTTCAATAACCGAAATTATCCACGTCGGAATGGAGGAATACATCCCTCACACAGTGAAAGTTCCTAAACCAGGGCCCAACGGCTGGTTCAACAAATCGTGTGACACTGCTCGCCAGCAGAAGATCAAGGCCCACAGAACCTACTTACAAAACCCCACTGTAGAGAACAGACAAGCCGACGTCACCTCCAGAAACAAATATAACGAAGCGGTTCGCAATGCCAAAAACCAGCATGATATAAAAGTTAGGCACAGGGTAATGTCGCAGCGCAATGGCAGTCGGTCTTTCTGGACGCTGGCCAAGCAGATTGAAAAGAACTTCTCACACAGTAGCCTTCCACCACTTACGTGTCAGGATGGAACTATTGTATTCGACTCAAAGGCCAAGGCGGAAGTGCTAGCCAAGATCTTTGCTGCCAACTCCACCATGGACGTCCCCACCAACGCCCAAGTGCCGTCAATTCAAAGGGTTCCCCACACTATGCGAGAGGTAACATTCAGGCATAAGACCGTAAGACGAGTGCTCTTGTCGCTCGACATCAACAAAGCTTCTGGTCCGGACTTGATTCCTGCCATTGTACTGAAGAGATGTGCAGCGGAGCTTGCTCCAGTTCTTTCGCGTCTCTTCCAGATATCTTATGAATCCGGCACCTTCCCTGAAAACTGGAAAGTTGCTCATGTACAGCCCATCCCAAAAAAAGGATCTAAAACCGACCCTTACAACTACAGGCCTATAGCTCTGCTTTCTGTTTTAAGTAAAGTGATGGAGAGGTGCATAAATCGCGAGCTTCTAGACTACCTCGAACGTCACAGCTTGATTAGCGACAGGCAGTACGGTTTCCGGCACCAACGATCCACAGGGGACCTCCTAGCTTACGTCACGCAACTGTGGAGTAAACTCATCCAGTCTCATGGTGAGGCTCATGTCGTTGCTCTTGACATCACGAAAGCGTTCGATCAGCTGTGGCACGCTGCCCTCTTAAGCAAACTTCCATCCTACGGCCTCCCAGAAAAGCTTTGCAGATGGGTGGCTGACTTTATCTCTGGCCGCAAGGTATCCGTCGTAATTGACGGATTCTCCTCTTCATCCCACAACGTCAACGCGGGTGTTCCCCAGGGATCGGTCTTGGCTACAACACTGTTTCTCTTACATATCAACGACCTCCTTTCCTGCACGATCAACCCAATCCACAGTTTCGCTGATGACAGCACTCTACATGCAGGAATTCAGAGTGACAAGCCGATGTCTGCCGCTGAGCTGGAAAAAAGAAGACTAGCGACGACTTCTTCTCTGACAAGAGACCTGGAAGCTATCACTGCTTGGGGACGCAACAATCTTGTACAGTTCAATGCTTCCAAAACACAGTACTGTACTTTGACGAACAAAAAGCGTCCTAGCGCTCATACAGTTTCGATGGACGGTCGAGTTCTACCAAAGAGCCATTCATTTCGGCTGGTCGGAGTCCAGATCACCGAGGACCTGATCTGGCACGAACACATCTCTTCAATATCTGCAGCTGCTGGGAAAAAGCTAGGCTATTTGTTTAGGGCTAAGAAGTACTTTTCTCCGCATGACCTTCTCACTCTATACAAGGCCCAGATAAGGCCTAGCTTCGAGTATTGCTCACACATTTGGGGTGCTGCCGCCCCGACTACATTGTCCATGCTCGATGCTGTCCAGAGGAGGGCGGTCCGACTGATCGATGACTCTTCTCTAACAGACAGTCTCGGGACTCTTTCGCACCGGCGGGCCGTCGGCGATCTAGCTCTTTTCTATCGCTACACCAACGGGTTTTGCTCCTCAGAGCTCTCTTCCATGATGCCGCCGCGCGATGTGCCTGCCAGACACACCCGCCTGACTTCGGCGTCCCATCCTAACCGTGTCAAACTTCGTACATCCAGAACTGGCCGATACGACCGCTCCTTTGTTCCGAGGGTGTCTAGATTGTGGAACAATCTATGGGAGGAAGCTTTTCCCAGTTCTACTAACCTTAGGCAGTTCAAAAATCGTATTAACAAAATTTCTTTGGGATCATCATAGCAGCCGCGGTGTTCCGGCATTTAGGCTTCTGCCTGCGCGGCTGTTTCGATATAAAAAAAAAAGTTTTTTTTGTAATCCATCGTGATACTTTCGATAGCGGGGAACTTCGAGGCACGTTTGCGGTAAGTTCTCTTTAGACTGTAAAATCGCTCACTCCTTTTTTGATGTAGGTAGTGTCTTCTCAAGTATCTTTTTCTCCAAATTATCACTTGCTGACTGCCTAGTTTGTTCCGTGTGGGAATTTAAGGTAGCGGTAAGTGAAGATATATCAGCTTTTAAGGAATCAGACGTACTACAAGTATCTTTTCATGGATAATCGAACGATATATTGAAGTTGTTTTCAAAGATTTCTCGGAAGGATTCATAGGAAATCTTGTTTTCAACATTGCCAATAGTACATTTTGCGAAATTTTGCGATATTTAGATTTTCAGGTAGGTAAACTTTTTGCGAATCTGCCAAAGAATAATGAGATTTGCGACATTTGAGGCTCTTAATAAACTCGGCCACTTTCTGTTTTGTGTTTTCTGAAAGTTTGTGAAGTCGTGTGTTGTGTTTTCCACGCATGTTGATGGGCGATTTCCCAGTTGCAACTAATGAGTCTCTTATGTACCGAACTCGACGAACTGTAAATCCGTGTAAAGACAAAAAAGCCTTAAGACAAACTGGAACATCACTTATAATTCCATTTCTAACCAATCTGACACGATAACTAAATGAAGCATTATTAAGCCTTGACTCTGCTTCATTTTTTTGAGGGCGTCTACGCATGACAGGAAGAACAGTGATAAGACCACTAAGATAAGCGTTTTGTGCATTAGTGTTTCCTAGTTCATTAAATTCACGAAGAAGTCTACAGCGTTCAGGTTCAGGAACAGTAGTAAAACAGCGAAAGCGTTCACAAAAACAATCAGATCCAAGTTCGTGGGTAGTGGCGCGCAACGTTTTCATCACGTCTCTTTGTCTTCCTGTTTTTTGCATTTTTTCGTTTCTCTTTTTTATGGGCCTGGTTCATTCTATTTGAAACTTACACAAAACCCGTATTATAAACTAAATTAGCGAATATAGTCAATATTCAAAATATCAGCGTATACAACACACGTGGACTCTAATAGTAAACCAATGGCTGCTGCAATAACGAAGCGCCCAAGCAGTACGCCCGATGCAACGCCGCCTTTTCATATGGACTGATGCCGTTTTTCCATACACGCGCAGGGACTTATGCCATTCTTCCCCGGCACAGGGAATCTTATAGCTGTTGTTTTGTGAACCTAAGCCCTTTTAACAATCTAAGAAGCTGATTACAAAATAGCATCAGGAAAATGCCACCAAAATAAACTGAAAGCTCAATTTAGCCAAATAATGGACTAATGCCGTTTTTCCCCGGTACCCTTCATTTGAGTATAGGGACCCATATCCGGAAAAGTGTCACTACGGCACTACGGCCCTAAGACGCGTTAAAATTTAGAAAGACGATGAATTGCCTAAATAGGATTTAATGCATTTAATGTTTACCTTTTGTACATGATATCACAACAATTGTTCAAAATGTCTTCCTCCATCCTGAATACACCGATTTAAACGTCGCACATGATTTCGGCGGACTTAACTAAAAATTTGATACTCGTTTTGAATGGAATAGAATAGAAAATGATTTCAAATGCTGCTGTAATTCGTCCAATTAAGTCTTGCTCTGTTTCTAGTGGAGTTTCGTAAAGCAGACTTTACATGTCCCTACAGGAACAGTGTATTCAGGTTGGAGGAAGACATTTTGAACAATTGTTGTGATTATATCATGTACAAAAGGCAAAAATTAAATGCATTATATCCTATTTAGGCAATTCATCGTCTTTCTAAATTCTTTCTTTTCAGATATGGGTCTCTATACTCAAATGTTTTCTACTGTTACACTGAATAACCCCTACAAGTTTGATCCCAGAGTTCTGAAACACCCTGTATATCAGAAAAATGTATAATGTATATGAACGAGAGTTCATATTTAATGTTATCTAGAATTATTAGTGAGACTTCCTAATCTGATCGTCTTGTGCATTAATCTGCTATCTAAATTTGCCATTTTCCATTGAAAATATGTATAGCTCGAGCACCTACTTGACGATAAGACTTCGACATATAAATGTGAAGTAGATTCTCGTAGAAACCATCTTAGAAATGTCTTTCAAAATGAGGGCAATATGGTTCTGTGTAGTGGTGACTTTTACTTTTGTGGAGTCATCTTCGCAGGTAGGAATTATTAATTTTTGAAAAACATGTGGCATTAAAAATGTTTCCAATAGGAGATTTTCGGATTTACTCGAGTGAGGCAGATTAAGATAAGGAGGCATACCATGCAACCTTGCATCTTGTTAAGCATCTCCAGAATAGTAAAATATCGATATATACCAGTGCGCATCAGACTAAGATAAGGAGGGTAAATTACATGCCTAAATGCAATAATCTAACGATTGAGTGTGAGGGTTACAAAATAGGAAAAAAACTTCATCACGAATGAGAATAACGACATGCGGCTTTCACTAGTTTGTACGATTTTTCATGTACTTTCTAAACAATGAAAAATAATAGTAACATTGTATTTGAAGTTTTCGAAAAACGACATTTCTATTTTTGAGGTCAAAGCTACGCCCCCTAGCGGACACTTTGGGAAGCTGGAAATAAGTTCCAGCAATTTCTCTTGGCCACTTTTATCGTATTAAAGTAACTTTTTTAACCGACAGCTCTAGGTTTCTTTTTGCAGAGATACAGCCGGCGTCCTTTATAAATGGTCCACCGGGTACAAACCGGCAGATTATTATACCTCCAATATCAGAGATACGTAGGGCGTATACAATATCTGATGCGCTCGAGTATTTTCATGCAGTTATTTTGTTTACATTTTTGACAACCTGAAGACGCTAAAAGAAATTATATAACCTTTTTATCATGCTGCGATCTAATCTTCAAAATCTCGAGTAACTACCTATTCTGCCTCTAGCCTACTAATTTTCATAGTTTCAAGTAGCCCATAAATACTTTAATAAAAAAATATCTATACAGCTGAATTCAAAAAACAATGACAATATTCAATAGTCCTACGGTATGCTCGGAAATAACACGAAAAGTTCGTATACAGGGTGTCCCGAAAAAAGTTTGCAATATTCTGACAGCGGTTTCTAGAGCTTGATAGGAAGAAAAGTGTATATAAACATAGGTCGACAAACGTCCCCTAAGGGCGCTACGGTCTTTTAAAGGGGCTCCCCTGAAAATGGTTTTTCCTTAATATTTCCGAAACGTGTTGAGATAAAGACATAAAATTTGGTATTCTAGCCTAGTTTTTTATGCTGGATTTAAAAATATTAACAATTTTAGATAGTTTTGTTTGGAAGCGTATGTAACAGGGACAGACTCAGGTTATTTTAGCCTCAAAGTTTTTGTGTGATTCTATTTTTGAAATTCAATTTTAGAATTTTAAAATTTAGGATTTTCTACATAATAAGGTAGATACTCTTATTAAATATCGATAAATTGTGCCATTTTTGAATAAAATCAAACTAAAAAATTTGTCACATGACAGGAAATGTACTGCGAATTTAAATGAATTGTTGATTATACATAGTTAGCCATGACTGCAAACAAAAGTTGTTTTGATTTGTTATGACTTATTTTGACGTTAAGCTGACATTGTTAACAGTGTAAAATTACTAGATTAAAATCAAAATTTTTATTAAATCGATTTAAAATACCAAGATTTACAGACAGAGAACTGACTGACATGCATTTTGTGTACGGGTTTTGCAATGACAATTCATTGGCAGCCGTAAGAGAATATTACAGAAGATTTCCCAATCGTACCTGGACGTCGAATGTTTACTGATTTGTCAAACATGGAAGTTTTCAGCGCACGCAGGGCTCAGGAAGGCCACTGGGAAATCATCGTATGGATATTGCTTTAAATATGTTTGAAAATAATCCGCAAATAAGCATACGAAATGTTTCAGAAATTATTGTATACACCTCGATCAATAGTAAGAAAAATATATCAGTACCTATTTGATAGTTATCCTAAAAATAATAATTTTAGATACGAAGAATGACAAGAATGCAAGGATTACATCCTTATCATATTAAACGGGTGCAGCATTTAACGGAGGCAGATTTTTTACCACGAATCGAGTTTTGCCAGTGGATATTAGCAAATGAAAACACTATTCCTAGAATATTATGGTCGGATGAGTCAATATTTACTAGGAATGGTGCTTTTAATTTCCATAACATGCATCACTGGTCAGATGAAAATCCAAAAATTGTTCGCTGTACAAATTACCAACATAGATTTTCATTGAACTTATGGGCAGGAGTAATTGGGGATCAAGTAATTGGGACTATTGTACTTCCCAATCGTCTTAATTAAGAGGTGTATCTGAACTTTCTGCGCCAGCAGTTTCAAGAAAATATGTTTTTTCAACATGATGGCGCCCCTGCACATTTTGGACGCAATGTTCGAAATTGGTTGAATGTCAATTTTCCAGACAGGTGGTTAGGTCGAGGAAGTCCCCTAGCATGGCCGCCACGTTCACCTGACCTAAATCCATTGGATTTCTATTTTTGGGGGTCATTAAAAGACTTAGTTTACTCGACTGAAGTAAATACTCAAGAAGATTTACTTCAAAGAATCCATCAGGCTGCAAATCAAATAAGAAGAAAAAGGTTTTCCACTTTTCGGGCTACGCAATCATTAGTTCGTCGAGCGAGACTCTGTATGCAACAATATGGGAATTTATTTGAACATTTATTGTAAAGCTAGTTTTAAGTATATCCATCTGTATGTCTTCTTTTTTAAACAAATTTCAATTTCGTTTGGAGAAAAAAATTATTTCTTTTGTTTTTGCCTAAATGTTAGCTATGTTGCAATAGAAAATATGTATTTATGTAATAATTATCAATTATTAAATTAGTTTTTTCGTTGCCATGGATAATTATTCAACAATTCATTGACATTCGCTGTACATTTCCACAAATTTTTTAGTTTGATTTTATTCAAAAATGGCACAATTTATCGATATTCAATAAGAGTACCTTTTTATGTAGAAAATCCTAAATTTTAAAACTCTAAAATTGAATTTCAAAAATAGAATCACACAAAAATTTTGGGGCTAAAATAACCTGAGTCCGTCCCTGTTACATACGCTTCCAAACAAAACTGTCTAAAATTGTTAAAATTTTTAAATCCAGCATAAAAAGCTAGGCTATGATACCAAATTTTATGTCTTTATCTCAACAAGTTTCGAAAATATTAAGGAAAAACCATCTTCAGGGGAGCCCCTTTAAAAGACCGTAGCGCCCTTAGGGGACGTTTGTCGACCTTTGTTTATATAAACTTTTCTTCCTATTTTAAGCTCTAAAAACCGCTGGTAGAATATTGCACACTTTTTTTGGGACACCCTGTATACATGGGTCTTAAGTGCCTTCTTACCAAAGTAATAATTTCGAAATCAAATAAATATATATCCGGAATAGATAAAGATATTGAGTTGAAATTTGGCGAACGTATGTAGTAACAATAGCATAATGATTACATCTTATGACTCAAACAGGAGGAAACATGTTTTATGCTACTGAATTTCTGAGCAGTGTATTCAATTTTACATAATCTGACTCTTGTCAGACCATATCTTTAGGAAAATATTCGGTTTCAATATTTTATTGAAAGCCATGTCAATAAATCACGTGAAGAAGGGTGACTCTGCAACACCGCCATCAGGACTATGTACTGCACAAGTTAGACCCTCAGAGAAAGAGTTAGTTATAAATATGTATAAAAAATGAATTAATAGTCAGTCAAACAGGTCCACACAATTTTTCCATAGACATTATTTTCCTGCCCTACCAGTGAAACCGTTCATCTTGCAACGTGGACATTCCCCCATACCTGATAACATGTTGCGTCAGACGCGGCAGTAATGATATACCACTTAGCGAGACCCGTACGCCTGCTCAACCCAAAGGGCGGATAAGTCTAGTATCGAAAACACTTCTCTATCACTCTATGTTTTAAGGTCAAATGTACGGAAAAACCTATGATGTGTGAAATATACAGGGTGACTTCGAACTTGAGTCATTTATTTTAACAGTCAGTAGATCTGATCAAAAGAAATGTTTTTTTCCTTTACCATTTTTCTGGTAAAATTAAAGTAACAAAGTTATAGCCCTTTGGAAGTTTGAGTACCGCCCTGTCTCAATAATAATATTATGTGCTCGTGTTTGACAACAACGGATATAATCCGCCTTATCGGTTCATCGCATCGGAAACAAAAAAGCGAAAGAATTTGGAACGATGTTTTTACAATTATTTTATTCAGTTGTATACAGTCAGTGTCAGTCGGTAACGCGTTAGTGAATAGTGGTGTCTGTTGTGTGGCTCAAACGAAATCAAAAATGGCACATGTTTACGAAAATGCTGAACTTGTGGACATGATTCTTATTTACGCGGCATCACGGATCTATGCGGATCGGTTTCCCAATCGAGTGCAACCAACCCCTCGTGCCTTTGTTAATGTAGTACAAAGGGCTCGTGAATCAGGTGACTTAAGACCTCACAGGGGAGGGCATGCCGGTGCTCCAAGACCGCACGATCAAATACAGGTCCGCACTGAAATACTTGTCGGAGGATACTTTATAAAACAAGGTAACATTTTTTTTTTAATTTTTACACACATATTTTGGTTTATCTTCCTTCTACAATCATTATCTGAAAATTAATGACTCAACTTCAAAGTCACCCTACAGGGTGTTGCTTAATGATATGCGAATATTTAAGGGTGTGAATCTACATGAAAAATTAATGTTAGTTTGCTTTATTAACTATGGCCCAAAAATGTTTCCTTACAAAAACTCGGGGTGTTGAAGTTATAGGAAAAAAATTGAAATTAATTAATATTTTCAGATATTTCACTGATATTTAGAACGCCGTGAAAGTTAAGAAAGTTGCATATTTTTCAATGCAAAAATAATTTTAAGCTTCAACAGTGGCGTGTGTCGGGTATTGACTTCAATATTTTTTAAGAAAAAAATGGTACGGAAATGGACGGAAATGAGTGACACAATACTTCCTCACCAGTAAGTGTGGGAAGTGAAAACTTAAATTTGTTTTACTTTAAAAAATTTACTGATATCAGCGATGTTGAATCAGATATAAGCTTTTGTAATCTTAAACTTAATGTCTACTTGATTTTTTCAGATAGGCAGCCTTCGTGGGTATTTTTCAACCAAACCTGAAGTGAGGATCATTAATGGTGAGGTCTGTAAACCTCACTGCATGCCTTACATCGTTGGAATCAACTTAGAAATGCCGTATGGGAGCGACTTCTGCTCTGGATCTTTAATTTCACCGAATTACGTCTTAACTGCAGCACACTGTCTGGATACGTGAGTGCTATGAAATATTTTAGTTCATTTGTCTTTACTTCCTACGTCACTGGGCGAGAAAATTGCGGGTTGTCGTAGTGGGATGGGGGAGAATGTATCGCAATTTTATCATCAGTACATCTACCGTTAAACCAGAAAAATATTCTCAGCAAATAGATCGCCTATCAGTCGCATATGATGTGCGCCACAAGGTTGTTTATAAATATTGCATCTTTGGCACTTGATCCGAACAGTAAAGCAGCACGGCAACATACGAGGTGGGCGTGATATTATTTATCAATATGAACGTTATGCTTGTAGTAATATTATATAGTATAGAATATAAGTATTTATCAAAAGGGATTATAATCAGTTATCAGACATTGCTGACACGGAGTTTTACAATAGAGCTCCAAAGGAATGAGGCTACCGTGTACGGATATGCTTATTGCTGCAATCTGAGGAATCTTTTTTCATGGAAAATTCTTCTAGAAGTTGTTTCTAATGAGTGGAAAATATAGAGTCGATCTATATTTTGTTTTCTTGATTTCAGAGCATTAAAGGCAGAAGTGATATTTGGTGCGCACAATATCACTGCAAATGAACCAACGCAAGTACGTCAAATGGTCGCAACTGATAACTTTATCATTCACCCAGGGTGGGGTAATGATGGGCAGCTTACCCATGACTTGGCATTGATCAAACTACATCAGCCTGTCGCTGAAAATGAATACATAAAAATCGTCGAGCTAGCTTCAGGAACTGATAGATATGTGAGCAGTATAGGTAAGGAAGCCATTACCCAAAATCCAGGGAGTAAAATCACTCAAAGAAAGTGGATGTAGTTCTCGTACCTTTCGGAAACTGTATTCAACAGGGAATGCTCTGTGCTATATTTCTGAACACTAAATAATTATTCTCGGGAGAAAAAGTGCGAAAGACTCGCTGTCGTCCATCAGCCTCATCTCTAAAGACGACTTTGTGATGGAACGATGATATGAAGAAACCAGGAACATATTATTTTGCTGAAAATGGATATATTCACAAACTTTTTTAACAAATGCCAACAGCTGCCAGAATTTGGTGTCACTCCTCACAAAACAGACGCTCGCCCACTTTCTCTCAGTGACTTTACTCGGGATCGATTTTTGGAAACGAGAGAGTAGAATAACAACCGGGCTATCCATTAGTCAAGTGAAACTCGAAATGAAGCAGAAACATCAAGAAAATCACTAACTATGACAATGAAGAAGGGGGTGTAGATAGCTGCTTCACAGTATAGTTCGCGCTCTTGACGAGTATGAATGTTGAAATTGCTACTGCTGCTGTAGGACTACTTTGCGCTTTGGCAATTTATCATTACACATATATAGGTAAGTAAAACTAGAGCAATTGAAAGGAAGTGAAAAAAACACAACCATTCCCGGCACTCGCTATGAGGCAACCGAAACACCAGCGAATGAGGAGCCTAGTCCTGTTCACGATATGTTCTCGCCTTGCGAACCCTTTGTCGCGGGACAAAAAGCCGACAACAAATGGGAACAACGCGCGCAGAAGAATACGCGAATAGGATCCACACTCATGGGTCGCGGCTAGTTCGCGGCTTCGCGCTTGATCCGCACGTGAATCTTGATACCCTCTCCAGACGCACGCGCAGATCACAGCGTGAAATCGCGGCGCGGATCGCGATGCGAATCCCGAAATTTGTTCCTACAGTTCCACACTCGCAGATCTTCGCGCCTGCTTCACAGTATAGTTCACGCTCTTGACGTGTATGGATGGTGAAATTGCTACTGCTGCTGCAGGGCTACTTTGCGCTTTGGCAGTTTATTATTATGCATATATAGGGCAACTGAAACTTCAGCGAATGAGGAGCCTAGTCATGTTCGCGCCTTGCGAACCCTTTGTCGCCGGACAAAAAGCCGACAACAAATGGGAACAACGCGTGAACGCGATGTGAAGCCGCGAAGAATACGCGAATGGGATCCACACTCATGGGTAGTTCGCGGCTTCGCGCGCGATCCGCACGTTAGTCTGGATACCCTCTCCAGACTCACGCGCAGATTTACGGCGTGAAATCGCGGCGCGGATCCCGAAATTTGTTCCTACAGTTCCACACTCGCAGATCTTCGCGCCTGCTCCACAGTATAGTTCGCGCTCTTGACGTGTATGGATGGTGAAATTGCTACTGCTGCTGCAGGGCTACTTTGCGCTTTGGCAGTTTATTAGTACGCATATATAAGGCAACTGAAACATCAGCGAATGAGGAGCCTAATCATGTTCGCCATATGTTCGCGCCTTGCGAACCCTTTGTCGCGGGACAAAAAGCTGACAACAAATGGGAACAACGCGTGAACGCGATGTGAAGCTACGAAGAATACGCGAATGGGATCCACACTCATGTGTAGTTCGCGGCTTCGCGCGCGATCCGCACGTTAGTCTGGATACCCTCTCCAGACTCACGCGCGGATCACGGCGTAAAATCGCGGCGCGGATCGCGGTGCGAATCCAGAAATTTGTTCCTACAGTTCCACACTCGCAGATCTTCGCGCCTGCTCCACACTATAGTTCGCGCTCTTGACGTGTATGGATGGTGAAATTGCTACTGCTGCTGCAGGGCTACTTTGCGCTTTGGCAGTTTATTATTATGCATATATAAGGCAACTGAAACACCAGCGAATGAGGAGCCTACTCATGTTCGCGAAGAATACGCGAATGGGATCCACACTTATGGGTCGCAGGTAGTTCGAGGGTGAGTCTGGAGAGGACACTAAATGCACTCTCCTGCAGTTTTGACACAAATTTGGCATATGCCAAGGACTAAAAACCCTTGTATGTATTGACAACGAAAAAAATAAAGAGATCGCTCAAATTTCTACTTGACGTCATTTTTTTTCTGATAAGCATCAAATAACCAGGATAAACTGCAACATCCATGAAAAGAGGGTGTAAAATATATATACTAAGTGACATATAAATCCTAACACCCAGTTTAAATGGTTTTATTTTAATAAAAGTTGGTGAATGTATTTATCTTACTGTAAATAACAAGTGAAAAAATTTTCAGCCTTTATCAGTTGGACATTCCGGTTTTTATACTGCTTTTTTTTAATCCACTAACGCTATAAAAATGAATATTTCAGCCGCAGTAAAGAATCAACGTTGGCGGATTTTGGTTCTTGACATCCTTTACGATCGGTTACGATGCCTAGAGTACGGAGACCTGTACGATTTCGTCAACTTAGTGAATTTGATAGGGGCCGTATAGTGGGACTTCGGGAAGCAGGACTTTCTTTTCGGGCAATTGCAGTTAGAGTGCAAAGAAGTGTAGACACTGTGGTTAGGTGTTGTCAGGCATGGCTTCGAGAAGGCCGTACGCAAAGAGCAAGGGGCACTGTACGCCGCCGTAGAATAACATACCGTGAAGATCGCCGACTAAGATTATTGGCCTTAAGGGACCGTTTCTCCACTACCAGGTCTATTGCAAATGAATGGTTAGCAGTACACGGAAGACCTATTGGCATGCGAAGTGTTTACCGACGAATGAGAAGTTTTGGCTTGTTTTCATACCGGCCACACTGGGTCCTCCCTTTAACTCGAGAACACCGACGTAATCGCCTGCCTTGAGTGGTGCAGACAACGGTCACTCTGGGATCAGGAATGTCTTTAGTGACGAGTCTCGATTTTGTTTAGGCATGCACGATGGTCGTGCCAGGGTTAGAAGGCGACGTGGTGAAAGTAGGTATCCACAGTTTTTTGTTGAAAGACATGTTCATCACACTGTTGGAGTTATGGTTTGGGGTGCTATAGCTTATGGTTCCAGGTCACCTTTAATCTTCATCAGAGGTAACATGAACGCGCGGCGTTATATCCACGAAGTTCTAGAACCCCATTTTTTACCCTATCTTGACACCCTGGCAGATCCAACTTTCTAACAAGATAATGCCCGACCATATGTTGCAAGAGTCACAATAGACTTCTTTCAACATAATGATGTCACATTGTTACCATTGCCACCAAGATCTCCCGACTTATCCCCAATTGAGCACGTGTGGGATATGATGGGTAGGAGATTGCTCAATTTGCAACGTCCTCCTCAGACTCTAGAAGCACTTCGAGAGGAGTTGGTGGTTACCTGGAATGAGATACCACAGAAGGACATTGACCACCTGATCAGAAGCATGCCTAGGCGCATTGGAGAATGCGTAGCACATCAGGGTGCATCCACATATTATTAAAGGTCAAAGGACTTTAAAGCAGTGCAATCATTTTGAAATTTTTATCATTTACTTATTATGCTTCATTAAGTACTTATACAAAATTTTATTAAAATAAAACCATTTAAACTGGGTGTTCGGATTTATATGTCACTTAGTATATTTCAGCTATGGTAACCGCATTTTTGTCTAGTTAGAGTATAACTCATTATTGTACTAAAAAATGCTTCTATTCTAAAGGTAGGATTGCTGGTTGGGGCATGACAAGCAACGAACAGACGGTTGTCACTGCAGTTTTGAGATACGTCGATGGAACGATTATGAGTAAAAAAGCTTGTAGACTGGTTGATTCGTCTTATCGAAGAATTATCAGAGATACACACTTATGTTTATCCGGATCATCGTCTAGAGGGAATATTGGCACTTGTGGTGGTGACTCTGGTGGACCTTTAGCTGTGGATGGGGTAAGAAGTAGAGAACATTGTGAAAAAAATGACATCTAACAAATATTTGTTTTAACTTACAGTTAGGAGTTATGTATTAAAATGATAATCACATAAATGCCCGCCTCTGGATGCATCACGCACCTCCGTTCTCTTGATGTCTTTCATCACCTGTTGATAGGTATCCCGAATAGTGCTCTACGCTGTTTGATCTATCGGAATAACTCTTATTTTTAGAAATACCCACAGAAATACGTATGGATCGTTAGATCTGGTGTTCTTACGGGCCATATCTCATCGCCTAATAAACCCTACCTCCAGCGTGTCTTCTGACCTTACTTTTTACGTCCAACATCACTGGCAAGAAAGTATTTAATCGCGAAAAATTCGAGAGTAAATATTATGTTTTTTCGGATGATATACAAGGTGTTTCAGAACTATGAGATTAAACTTGTAGGGGTTATTCAGTGTAACAGTAGAAAACATTTGAGTATAGGCACCCATATCCGGCGCTTGTGCGTTGTTATCTTTAAAAACGATAACAGAGATTGTTTTTTGTAGCTGCATTCCTTATCGCCTTAGTCGTGCTATCGTATTTGTGATGTTTGCACGAGCAACAACTTTATCCTTACCACTTCCAGAAAGTTCAAGGATTGACTGTAGCCTCTTTCACAAGAGACGGAATTTTTAATAGTAGGAATAGCCACGTTTGGGATAAAGAAAAACCCATGCAATTTTTCCTAAAAAACATCAGCAACGTTGGTCTGTCAACGTATGGGCAGGCATTGTTGATGATTATTTGATTGGGCCATACGTTCTATCGGAACGGTTAACCGGACCTATTTACCGACGTTTCTTGGAGGAAGTTCTTCCAGAACTTCATGAAAATGTTCCATTGAACGTACGACAGCAAATGTGGTTTCAGCATGATGGAGCGCCAGCTCACTTTGCTGTACAAGTACGTGAGTATTTGGCTCAGCGGTTTGGGCACTCTTGGATTTCCAGAGGTGGAGCAGTTTCTTGAACTCCTAGGTCACCTGATTTAACGTCGCTAGATTTTTTCCTGTGGGGACATGCAAAGTCTTTGGTTTACGAAACTTTAGTAGAAACAGAGCAAGACTTAATTGGACGAATTACAGCAGCATTTGAAATCATTCAAAACGAGTATCAAATTCTTAGTCAAGTCCGCCGAAATCATGTGCGACGTTTAAATCGGTGTACCCAGGTTGGAAGAAGAGACATTTTGAACAATTGTTGTGATGATATCATGTACAAAAAGCAAAAATTAAATGTATGAAATCCTATTTAGGCAATTCATCGTCTTTCTAAATTTTAACGCGTCTTCGAGCCGTAGCGCCGTAGTGACACTTTTCCGGATATGGGTCACTATACTCAAATGTTTTCTACTGTTGCACTGAATAACCTCTAGAAGTTTGATCCTTTAGTTCTGAAACACCCTGTATAACGCCCACATCACGAAAAATCATGTTAATTTAATTTGGTCCGTCGGCGTGTCTGTCTGTCCGATAATCCTTAGCTCGTCTAGAGCTTGGAATATACCACTCGGATGTTGACGAAATTTTCGTACAAGGCTACTTCTATGCAAAGAGCGAATAAGCTTTGTAATTTTTGAAAATAGGTCCAGCAATCCATACAAGCGCATCGAAATTGTCATATGTTATCGTACACAGTGGCGTGGCAATAATTAATTCATTAGAAGGGGTACAGTGGTGGTCCCTGGATTCATGTTCAGCAAGATGGGTGGGGCATGGGTCAGGAGTATTAATAATGGAAGAATAGACAATCATTATAAAGGGGTTGGAGGAGGTGGCGGAGGTTAGAGATATGTGAACGGGTATGAAACGGTCGAGTCATCCATATTGATTAAACACATCACAACATTTAGAAGTAAAAAAGATAATTCTCAAAATTAACGTACATTCAGCTATTATCACACATATTATCATAGATCGTACTGTACCTGGAATTATCGTATGAAAAACGATAATTATCATACGACTATACGACTGGAAACGCTGGTCGCTGGGCTGGCAAGTGGCAGTTTAGTCATAGTAACATTGCCAAATGGTTGGGGACTGTGAACGAATTGTATGGGCCTATTTGACTGATTTGATTCATCAGGGTGCGCCATCTTTTATGTCGGTATGTAAACATGAAATAACTGTTTGGGCGTATTCCAAGCGACGTGGACTGTCAGTTGGCAATATTTTTTGTGTTAATTGCACCTTATAAGGAAACAAATGCAAATCATCCTTCAAAAAGCGCCGCAACGTGGTTCCACTGATGCCAAAATGCTGAGCGCGGTGACGATACGGAACTTTTGGGTTCTGGGAAACGCTGTCTCTGACCGCTTCAACCAATTCATTGGAACGTCTTGGTCGTTGATGAACGGTATGTTGACGATCTTCCAATGTAGTGTCCCGTACTCAAGAAAATTCGAAACCAAACGACGGATAGTGTTGTCAAACGGTGCCTGTTCGCCACGATATTTTCGACGATATGCTCGTTGCGAACGACGATTTTGAGTGTACATTGTGTCTAGTTCTGCGCGTTGTTTCGGTGTAACGCGATTCATGACTAAAATTGTAGTAACCAAATAACTCGGTTGGTAAATATCAATGTCATTCGATGTTTCAATACCGACATAAAAGATGGCGCACCCGGTAGTTCTTTTTTTAATCATGTTTTTAGCTGAGTTTTTCCTCAGAGGGGCTGACTTGAGCCTCGCAGAATCCTTTATGAGCTCGTTACAGAGTTCCGTGGTACAGAGTCGACTTACTTGTCGCCACTTTTTGAAGATGTCCCAACGTCATTGGTATGTTTTGTTGCTATTGAGTGTGGGCATTTATTCGAGATATTTTTCTTAGATAACTCCTAAGATTCAATAACAAATTAGAATAAAAAGTTGGATCGATTTAATTTAAAAGAGAGTGGAAAAACACCATTCAATCATGGATTAACCACCTTGTATTCATTTATATTTTTTAATTATAGGTACAAGTAGGCATTGTTTCATTTGGAACATCTCAATGTGGAATTGGAAAACCGTCCGTCTTCACAAGAGTATCATCGTATGCGGATTGGATCACTAGCAATAGCGATGTTGCTATAAATAAATAAAAAGAAATTATTCATTGTTTTATTATCAGAAATCGGCTAAGTAAAATAATACCCACAGAAGGTCAATCACTTCTGAAACTTGAATCCTGTGCTAAGCTACAAGCTTTAGGTAAGCATGTCCAAGGGCCGAACTGGACCAGATAATGTCAAAATATTGAAAAATTCAATGTGGCACTACAAATGGTGTATCATAATTTATGAGAGTACCTGAAAATTGTTTATGTTAGTGTTCAATTCCGAATAAAACAAATTGGCCAGAGTATCCGTTAAGCAAACATACGGCCGAAGTCAAAAACGTCGAGTAGCTTTTAAGAAGAATTAAAATTGAATAAACCGATTGTACTATAGTATCACCGGTAGTTGTGTCGTTGCATAGTAACAGATCAAAAGAAACAGTTCCCGTGACAACCGTATTGGCTAGTTTGAATATGTCGGTTGTTAATGATAGTCTAACGCCCTGGGGCATAAGAAAGTGGAGGTTAATACATGGAAACCCTATTAGTAATACATTTTAATTTACTACACGGTCCTGGATAATGAAAACAAGGTAAGGAATAGGTATGCAAACAAATATTCTATTCACAACCGACTTACCCCTACAATTTACAGTCGTTTTAAAATCCCTAATAAGTTTTATCAGCTTGCGTATACCTTTAGCTCACCTTGTAGAAAGATCATAAAATGATGATTTACTAGATAAATACATATAGATAAAGATAACAGTTATCTCTCACATGGTCGGTGAAAACTAAAATGTGTACCTGACGAAACATTTTTTCATAAACAATTGCTTGATTCTATGATAAATCGATGGCAAACATTCGATATGTGTGATTGTAAATATGATTTTCTATCGACTGAGCTTTGCAAAATCGCATACAGTCTAGAGTTAAATGTATGTGGGTGTAGATAATCATGGCTCGACTTATCCGGATTTTGTTTTTGGCATGTGCCTGTTTGTTGGGTCAGGTAAGTGAGAAATATTAATTCATATTAGAAGATAAATCGTATATTCGCCGTCTCCTTCTAGAAAATCCAGAAAAATTTAATTTTTCCATGAGATTTTTGTCTATGAAATTGTGTTTATAACGTTTCTTTATAGTAATGAGCAAAGTAGCTATTTTAACAAAAATAAAATATATTGCTCAGCTTACATTGCCATAGCCGATTACATTTTATTATGAAAATATCAGCTATTTGAATTTAAAGAAAGAATCTTCCAAAAAGCAACTGAAATTAAGTTATTCACACACACACACCCATTTAGGACGAGAAATAGTGGTATTCAATATTATTTTCTGGCAAGTCGCAATTTCATAGAACAACTCTTAATATTTTGTGATATGACCTCATAAAAGAAAAATCTCATTTTTTGTTCTGCTTCAAGGTTCAAAATTTCATATGCGATGTTACTTAGCGCGATATTTTTAACCCCCAACTTAAAAAAGTTTAAAGTGTGCATCTGTGGATATGTCTGTCTGACATATGATTGCTCCCCAATGGGTGAACCTCGATTTTATTGAGATTTTTTAGTCGATGTTTGATGGAAATCGGTTCATTAGCTTAAGTTACCGGGGAAAGTTGGGTCGAGCAACCCAAAGTAAGCGAATCTCTCTGAACGGAGTATTATATGAAATGCTATAATTTGTCGATTAAATCAAAAACAATACCCAAATGGATCAACGGTTTTGTGTGTAACTTTTTCCAATGGAAAGTTTTACTTATTGAGATAGTTCTTCGCCATGTTTGATGGAAATCGGTTCATCAGTCTAACCTTGCGACCCTACACAGCAGCTCCCCAAACTCCACAAAATTTTTCCAGCACTACCATTTTGATTGTATTGCTGGAAGAAACACGCCACTTATTGCATTAGGAGGGCGATTTACAAGAAGACGCTGTACAGACGGCTTTCAGTTGTATTATAGAAGTGACGTAATAAATATAATAATAAACGTCGGGGTTAGTTTATTTTAGTTATATTTCACTTTGTTGTAAGTATATATGAGTTATTCGCTTTTCTTTTTGAAAATTATTATTATCAACTGACGAGTTATTTATGAAATCGTTTTTCAATACATAAACAGGGTGACCCATCCCCGTGTGGACGGAATATTACTCATAAACAAATACATTTTGGGAAAATCTATTTATGGGATGTTATACATGAAATTTGAGGTCACATTTCTAAAATATGGGTCATTACACAAGGTGTCCCAATATCGACCTACATATCAAAGTTGTGATTTTACAAATGGAATGCCTCAAATTTTATTGCATATTTGGATAAACCAATTCAAAAGAAGAAAATTGATATTACATACTCTGGGGTTTTGGTAATTAGCTACTGAGATATAAGGTGTTTTGTCTATAAAAACCCCCCACTTCGGCAACCGCTCGGTCCGCCATTTTGAAATTTGGAGTGCTGAATTTTGTATCAAAAAATATACAGGGTGATGCATTTGAAATTTTTGAGACAAAGTACAATTCGCGTTTTTGACCACCCTGTATGAGCAAAAATGAAAATCCAAAAAAGTAATAAATAATATAAAAGCTGAGGTGTGTAAGTTTTTTATACAAAATTCAGCACTTCAAATTTCAAAATGGCGAAGTGTACGGTTTTTCTGGACAAAACACCTTCTTACATTTCAGTAGCTAATTACGAAAATTCCATAGTATGTTATATCAATTTTCTTCTTTTGAATTGGGTTATCTAAATGTGCAATAAAAGTTGAGGCATTCCATTTAAAAAATCACAACTTTGGTATGTAGGTCAAAAGTGGGACACCCTGTATAATTGCCAATATTTTAGAAATATGCCCTCAAATGTCATGTATAACATATGCCATAAATAGATGTTCCCAAAATGTATTTGTTTATGAGTAATATTCCGTCCACACATGGATGGGCCACCCTGTATACCTTATATTTTTCTTTTTTTTATTAAAATAATGGCATAGAAACACGATAGGAAACACGTCATGTCCAGGAGATACGCAGAATTTATTCCATCAATTTTTGTACACCGACTAAGTTTTCAAACTCTTCGTGTTAGTGTTCGTGCATAGATTGAACTTGTGTTGGGTATAGATTTTTCTACTCATCAGCTTGTCATAGATTACACTCTAGACAAACGAGTGAGACGCCCTTTTTGTTCTCGAAACCAGGTCAGAAGAAACAAGTATATCACCGTTCAATGCAATACATACAGTGCGCACCAAATAAAATAATGTAAATTATTTTTTTCATTTTATGTAAAATAAACTGAGTCAACTTTTATTTCACCGTGTAATCAATCTACTACTCCGAAAAATGCTCAAATAGAGAACCATATTTTCATACAGGAGTAATTTTCGCAAACAATTTATCCACTTTTACTTGCTACGCCACTGGGCAAGGAAGTATTGTAATCACGAAAAATTTTTAAAATGAGAAATTATGTTTTTTGGATGTTATAATTATATAGTGTAAATATAACTTGAGAAGTACCGCTTGGATTTTGATTAATGTTAGGTACTGATATCCCGAGCACGCAAAAGCCTTGCAGTTTTTGTAAATTGGTCCAGTGGCGGAGGAAAAAAGGCCAAAATCGAGAAAATAAAACTTTTAGATTTTCCTGATCATTTCCAGAAAAATTATTGTAGGGGTTGATATTTGGGGGATGAGGAAGGCTATTTTGCAATATATAGGATCTTAAGATTAAATGTTTTATGAGGCAGTGAGACTGGACGTGGAGATGAGCAGCACAAATTAAGCTTATTATTTCATGGTAATAAAAAAAAGTCAAATGGCTCAAAAGGCAGAACCATTTTTCTGTATGATTTTAATAATTTTGCTGATAAAAAATGTCAACAGGAGATGTACGGTCGGGAGACTTTTAATTTGTGAAGCAAATAAATTCATCTTATTTATACATTAATCATGATTGATCGCTGGCTGCAGGAGAAAAACACGACGCCAACTGAAAATTACCCACTGTCCGTTTTCTTTTCAGGTATATTCGCTGAATAGGAACATCTCCTTTCCCAAAGATGTTACAGTATCACCGTTCACCTACAGGATAATAGGAGGCTGGGAAGCACGGCCACATTACTATCCTTTCATGGCAGCCGTCATGATCACCACGAAAGATTCAAACTTTTTCTGTGGAGGATCCCTCATCACTTCTCAGATTGTCCTTACTGCTGCACACTGTCTGGACGGGTACTGATTACTAGTTCAGGAGAAGATTTATGATTTCCAAATTAAATTGAAAAAAACGCAATACGTGGGTAGGGTGAGAAGTTCTCAATCTGACAATGAAAGACTACGATTTTCGGCTGAAAAATGATTTAATTTTGTTATATTATCTGCTTGGACTGTAGCACTTGGTCCAACGTTCCTTCACATTGGGATTCCTTCTAGAAAGTCTTGAAGGCTGTCAAAATATTTATCAAGTGCTTTCTAAAACCGTCTGAAGTTTTTCACTGTTAACACAATTGTAGGCAGGTGCGTTGCCCTAATGAAAAAGACCTTTTTTTCTTCCTACGCCATAGGCTAGAAAGTATTAAAATCGATAATGGTATGTTTTTTGAATGATATATATATATATATATATTTCAAAAAATAGGAAAATATGATCATTTTCTCTTTATATATATACAATTCATTATTAATTAGGAATTGGCAAACTTTAAGCTTAGTAAACTCTTTTGAGGGTAATTTCGAGCTTTCGACAAACTATGTTGACATCTTCAGGGGCTAAAACACAAGTATGATGCTAGCAACTAATTCAGAAAGGATTACCGTCAAAAAGGCTTAATAAGCTTAGAGTTTGCCAATTCCCAATTAATAACTAATTGTATTTCTTGCCCCAACTATATATATATATATATATATACATATACTATATATATATATATATATAACTTGAGACGTGGTCATTGTCGAAGTACCCAACAAAAGGCGGAAGCTTTAATTTTTCACCTACCTACGTATATATATACGAGTATATATGTATAAAGAGAAAATGATCATGCGGAGAAAGGTATATAACAAAAAGTAGAAAAATAATGGGCAAAATCCGCAAAAAAGAGGATTTTGCCCATTATTTTTTTCTACTTTTTGTTATATACCTTTCTCCGCATGATCGTTTTCTCTTTGTAGATCCTTTGGGCTTGAAGTACCACAGCAAGTGGCTATAACCGGCCGCGTGGTTGTGGCTAGATGTCTCCTTGAAAATTCGAGGTCTTCTAGCCATTTTATACTACAATGTGTAGGTTGGCTCTTGTTGTGGACTTCGTGTGTCTTTTTTTCCCTCTCCATCTTCGTTTCCTCAGGTTACACCCGTATCCGGATGTGTGAGCATGTGTATCTACTTTTGTAGTTTCATATTATGTGCATTCATTTCGGGCCTGATGAAGCTCGGGTTACCTATCCTATTTTCTGCTCGAATCCACTTTCCTCTTTTTTGCGGATTTTGCCCATTATTTTTCAACTTTTTGTTATATATATATACAAGGTGACTTTGAAGTTGAGTCATTAATTTTCAGATAATGATTGTAGAAGGAAGATAAACCAAAATATGTGTGTAAAAATTAAAAAAAAAATTTACCTTGTTTTATAAAGTATCCTCCCGACAAGTATTTAAGTGCGGACCTGTATTTGATCGTGAGGTCTTGGAGCACCGGCATGCCGTCCCCTGTGAGGTCTTAAGTCACCTGATTCACGAGCCCGTTGTACTACATTAACAAAGGCACGAGGGGTTGGTTGCACTCGATTGGGAAACCGATCCGCATAAACATGTGCCATTTTTTATTTCGTTTGAGCCACGCAACAGACACCACTATTCACTCACGCGTTACCGACTGACACTGACTGTATACAACTGAATAAAATAATTGTAAAAACATCGTTCCAAATTCTTTCGCTTTTTTGTTTCCGATGCGATGAACCGATAAGGCGGATTATATCCGTTGTTGCCAAACACGAGCACATAATATTATTATTGAGACAGGGCGGTACTCAAACTTCCAAAGGGCTATAACTTTGTTACTTTAATTTTACCAGAAAAATGCTAAAGGAAAAAAACATTTCTTTTGATCAGATCTACTCACTGTTAAAATAAATGACTCAACTTCGAAGTCACCATGTATATATATATATATGGTGGCCCATATATGTGTGGACGGAATATTACTCATAAACAAATACATTTTGGGAAAATCTATTCATGGAATGTTATACATGACATTTGAGGACACATTTCTAAAATATTGGCCATTATACAGGGTGTCCCAATTTCGACCTACATATCAAAGTTGTGATTTTTCAAATGGAATCCCTCAAATTTTATTGCATATTTGGATAAACCAATTCAAAAGAAGAACATTGATAGAGCATACTATGGGATTTTGGTAATTAGCTACTGAGATATAAAGTGTTTTGTCTAGAAAAACCCCCCACTTCGGCAACCCTTCAGTCCGCCATTTTGAAATTTGGAGTGCTGAATTTTGTTTCAAAAAAACTTACACACCTCAGCTTTTATGTTATTTGTTACTTATTCGAAATTTAATATTTGCTCATACAGGGTGGTCAAAAACGCAAATTGTAGTTTTTCTCAAAAATTTCAAATGCATCACCGTGTATATTTGTGCAAGTTTGGAATCAATTTTTTATAAGCTTTTTTGGTACTAGACACATAAGGGTTTTTACGGCTATTTTTTCGGTTATTAGCACGTCTTTTATGGAACGGCTTAATTCCCTAAAATATCGCATCATCCTTGGAAACAAATAAATTGTTGATTAGTTACAAACTGTCAAAATTAGCTTTGTAAGCATTATAATAAAAACGTGTTTATATATATATATATATATATATATGTCATGAAATGACACGTCACTCATTTCCGTCAGTCTGTCTGTCCACTAATCCTTGACCCATCTATAACTTCGGAAGTAAGATTCTGATGAATTTTTCACACAAGGTAACTACTATGCCATAGACGAACAAGTTTTATGATTATATCTTTTGACATTTTATAATACAAATCAAAGTAAGATACGCAGAGGGTGGTCAGAGACGTTTCCCGGAAATCCGGCTGGACATCAACATTTGCATATTTAACATGATTTTGTGTATAATTGAGGATTTTTAGAATTTGACCCCGCTTAGAAAATGTGCTACCCTCAGTCTTCAAAAAGTTTTAGGAGCAAGTACACTTTTACAATAAGTTATGGCATGCCGATAATCGGTCCCTGAGAAAAATTCCTTCAGGAGCACATGAGTAAGGACTTTTATAGAATCCTATTAATAAAATATAAAAAAATAATATAAAAAGTGCAAATCTAGTTATTGAAATCATAAATACTAAAAAGTAAAAAATAAATGAAATATAAATAAACATGTCTGAAAGAAAGCTTTTATTTAGCCGTTAATAGAGTGTACTAAAAATTTAAAAATGTTTTTTCTGAGTGGGAATATTTAAGCGATAATGATGTAACTCCATCTCAAATTTTCAAATAAAAGCGTGTTACGTTTCGACAGTAAGATGAAAAAAGGGTGTAAGACGCCTAAATAATTGCAATCAGAATTTTATTTTATTTATTAACAGTTGAAATCGAGGAAACAGTGTCCCCGTAAATTTTTGTTGACTTCGGAAGAATGTCCTTTATTGTCACACGTACAAATGAATTATAAATTTTCTCTGAATGAAACGCAGAGAACTTGTCTTAGCTTCATTACTTATTACTGTCGCTAGTCGATTTGTAACCCTTCAAAAATTGGGGAGTCGCAACTATTTACTCCAGCAATCACATAGAACAATAAAAATGAGTATTTGGTCGTTTACTACGTTTAAATGAGGGATGATTCTTGGTCTCATGATGCTGTATACGTATACGAGCCCGAGGCGCTGCCGATCGGGAAATACGGTTCGAGATAGGCATACTTTATCTGAAGTCACTTGAAACACTGTGAAATACCGGGTGCGTTTTATATATCTATATTTAACACGCTCTGTTGCTGCAAAAATCGCCAAATTTCGCAGCAAATATCCCCCGTATAAGATCAAAGGCAGTTTCACCGGTCCACGTGGAGTAAAGCACGCCTATGCGTGGACATAGCCAATGAGAAAGCGTGTATTTCAGAGCTCCGAACAAGTGCAGGTGGCTACTGAAAATTGAAACAGTTTAGCCAGTGCCGTGTAGCGGTGAATAAACGTGTTTTCTTTAGTCTGTCCGTGTTTTTTCATAGATTTTATTAGTTTGTGTGTTTTTAACTTTTGAATACTCAGTTTACTTGTTGATTTAATTGTTGTGTTGATTGTTCTTGTGTGTCCTAAATATGGCTCTTTGGAGACCTTGGGAAAATGCTCCAAGCCACGAGGAGATGGTTGATGAACCTGTGCAGGCAGAATTCTTTCATAAAGATTTAGAGGAACAGACCCAAAGAGTAATCCTAAATATGTATGATTGTCTGAAAAACGAAAATCCAGATTCCTCGCAAAATCAAATTTTAAACAGAATTTGTATCCTGACAAAAATCAGTCGGTCTACCATTTATCGGGTTATAAAAAGGGGAGTTGTAGTCAACCATTCCTTCCACAGAAAGCGCATAGGGCAAAAATTAAAAAGAATAGACGTGGGTTTTCAGGAAGATATTCGTCGTATAATATACGGATTTTATAAAGAAAATTTGGTGCCCACGTTGGAAATGATACGGGATAAATTAAAATATTATCCTGAAGATTTTTATAATTACAAATGCTTAGACTCACTGCACTGTATTGTAAAACTGTGTGGTTTTCAATACAAAAAATTAGATAAAAGAATGGTGATTATGGAGTCGTCTCGAATCGTTGAATTGCGCCAAGAATTTTTGCACAAAGTTAAAATCTATAGAGAGCACAAAAGAAATCTGATTTACCTGGATGAAACGTGGTATGATACCCATGATGTTGTGCAGTACGGCTGGGTTGACGACAGCAACAAGTGCATTTTAAATGCACCATGCAACCGTGGAAAACGAATCATTATTCTCCATGCTGGCAGTGAAAATGGATTTATACCTAATGCCTTGCTGTTATCTGCCAAAAATATCAAAGAATCATGTGCCGACTATCATGAGGACATGACCTCCGACTTATTTGAAAAGTGGATAGAGCAGCAGTTAATACCAAACATTTCCCCAAATTCAGTGATTATTATGGATAATGCGCCATACCATTCCCGACAGAAAAACAAAATTCCGAATACAGGCACAAAAAAACAAGACATTATTGATTTTATGAAGGATAAGGGAATGGAAATACCACAAAAATCAACCAAAGCCATATTATTGGATCTTATTAAAAGACAAAAATTTGAAAAAGAGTATGTTGTTGACAATCTGCTTCAGCAAAATGGCCATGAAGTATTACGTCTACCTCCCTATTACTGCATTTTTAACCCGATTGAGTTGGTCTGGGCTGCTTTAAAAAAAAAGTAAGAAAACATAATCAGACCCCTCAATTAAGTGAATCGCTATTGGCCACAATAAGAGATGCAGTATCTCATATTGCTGCCACAGACCTATGGAAGCAGTGTTCTAGGCATATTATTGAAAAAGAAAATGAATATTGTGTTTTGCCTCCTGTAAATCCCGTTGTAATTCCTCTACAAGATGACTCTAGCGACAGCTCCGAAGGCGAGGATGATATATAAATACCTATAATGTAAGTCTTTATATACCTTTTTATATACCTACCTGCTATGTAAATATTTGCCTATGTCAAACGTTGGAATTCTGTAATTTTTCCATTTCTCAACTTTCAGTCAACATAAATTAAACTCCCAATATAAGTATTTTTTATCCCAAATCAAAAAATAAGAAGATAGTAAAATCCATTTATTGTGATATAAAAACATTATTATTATCGTTCTAAATAAATGACCGCACGCCTATGATACGTCATGATATATTACAAAGGACGCGCCGACCAAAGGTTTTTATGCTATTTCAAGTGACTTCAGATATACAGTACAGGCATTTTACATTTTACGTATGAATTTTATATCAGATTTCTCCTTTGTTTTTAGCAATCCTGTTAAAATTCAAGTGGCGCTTGGACGTCACGATCTAGCAAAACGAGAGCCAAGTGGTCAGCTCTATGAAACAAAATCGTATGCCATTCATCGCCATTGGAGTAGACAAACGCTACAGCATGACATAGCATTGATAAAACTACCAAGGTATGGGTATATCATGAATTTTAAAAATTAATGGCTCCACAGACGACAAACTTTGGACTATAAAGCTCTTTTGTCGAAAGTTCTTCTGCTTTATTTCCAAGTAGCTGATTTACAAGATGTTAAATTTGAGTATTACTTCGGTTATTAAGAGTATACTACTATATACGGGCAGTTCTATTGAAAAAATGCATGTTTGCGTTGCCTTTTACTTATGAATCAACCTGTAGGGATCGAAATATTTTCTGAGTAAAAAGCATATAATTGCCTATCAGTTTTCCAACATTTACCAAACTTTGATTATGGTGGGTGGACCTTAGAAGGCCACGCTAACAAATGTTCATTATTCCTTTATTTGCTGGATTAATGTAGTAATTAAATTAAAATAACACTTTGTTTTATTACGTAACTTTTCTTCACTTCACACAGTTAATCAATATTAATTTGATTTAAGTTCCATTAAACTTTTCCAAACTCTCTACTTACAAAGAGCATCGCCTTCCGTGACCCACCCACCTTACCCTAAAATTCTCTTAGGAGTGCAACTTTGAACCAATACGTGAAGACAATAAGCTTAGCTAGTAGCTTGACCAAATTATATTCTGGACATACCATTGCTCTCGGATGGGGACAAACATCGGGTGGAGGAAATTCAGCAACTACTAAGCTTAGGGTAGTGGATGTGACGCTGATGTCACTTCAGACATGCCAGTACATATATGGAGATGATGTAAGTACAAAAAATAGGTTGAATGATTGAATGATTATGGGTAAAAATACCTACTTGGTTCCGGCACCCGAATCGTAGAGGGTATCCAAAAAATATGGAAACATTCTAAGGCTTTTAAAGTTTTATAAACGGTGACCTTGAACGTGACTTCGACCATGTCCTTCAAGATCATTGGAAGGCCAAGGAGGTTGTTTTGAACGGAAAACTCTATTTTTTACACCGGAAATTCAAGGTGTCCCAAAAGTCATGGGCAAATGAAAGAAGGTGGTAGGGAGGTGATTTTCAATCAGAAAAACCATATATGTCCTTATCCGATTGTGCACAGTTTTTGATTCATCCCCATTTTTAGGAATCTGTGGAAAATCGCTACTTTTGGGACTGTACATTTTTTCTGAAGTTGTTGTTTTGTTATTTTTCAATCAGATTTACAGAATATGATATGTCGTTGAAAAAACCTATATAGGTACAGCAATCGGCTAATCTGTTGGGAAATGGGAATTTCCGGACTTAGGGTACCTGCAGCATTTTGTCTACTGTACCCTGAAACTACTCAGGATATTTGATTATCTAATAGGTATTTTAAAAGACCTTAGTATCGAGAAGTTTTCATCACTATGGGGACTTTATCCGCCTACTAATTTCTTGTACAGGTCTCGTTGAATATGCTGAAATCTTTTTGATAACAGACAAAATTGCAGACTCATAGCTTTTTTCAAGCGACACATCATTTGGGAACATATCCTGTAAATCACTTGGAAAATAACAAAAGACAACTTCAGAAAAAAATAGTACAGTCTCAAAAGTGCGGTATTTCACAAATTCCTAAAAATGCAATAACTTAAGCTCCCATCACCCCGTTTCGTATGCTGCATGACTTTTGGGACATCCTGTATAAAGAGCGGAAAATTTTACGTTCAAGCATGCCCTTGTCATGACCTTTGGCATAACCTTCAAGGTCATTTGAGAGTGAGTAAAAAGTATGGAAAGTACAAAATACGAATATAACGGAAGTTGTCAGGTCTGAGAAGGGTGACCTTGAGCATCACCTTCAAGGTTATTTGAAGGTCAATTAACTGATGATTGAGTGCGAAACATTTTGCGCTCAAGCTTGTCTATAATATGACCTTTTCTAGGACCCTTAAGATCATTTAATGGTCAAATGGAACCTAAAAGGTCGTGCTCTAAGTCATGGGCAAGAGCATGCGTGAACATAAACAGACAACCAATTTGCACTTTTCACCTCAATACATATTCCACTTGAAAAGATTTATAAAACGGTATACTCGTTTGTATGTAGGTCTTATACCTACCGCTCGTTTCAGAACATGTTTATTTATTGTTTCAGGTAATTACGAGAAGCCACATTTGTACCAAGGGGCCAGACCTCAGCATCAAAGGTACTTGCAACGGTGACAGTGGAGGACCTCTGGTACTGAATGGGGTTCAAATCGGAATCGTATCATTCGGATCTGCTGACTGCATGGAACTGAGCCCTTCAGTCTACACTAACGTTGCCGTATATGAGACATGGATCAAACTGATGTTGAATCATTCGGATGCATTTAGTGGAGCTCCAAATCAAAATAACAAGCTGTCCGTTTATATACTTTCAGGAGTGTTGATTATATACACAATAATATAAGAAAATCTTACGGTATTTTTCCAGGTCAAATGATTGTCTCTGTGTTAATTCTGGCCAATAAATTTTATCAACGTTCGGGATATATTTGCAATTATACTATCTTCTCTTATGTATATGTGTATCTAAATATTATATATGTGTATATATATATATATATATATCTATGTGAGCGGTAGTCATTGCCATTGCCAACGACCAGTTGGGAAAAAAATAAAATTAATTGTTAATTGGGAAATTGGCAAAATTTTTAGGCGTTAGTAAACTCTTTTAAAATCGCGAGCTTTCGGCATTCTCTATGGAGCCATCTTCAGGAGCTGAAACACAATTATGATGCTAGCAACCAATACGGGAAGGATTTAAATTGTCAGACAACTTACTTGTCGTTGAGGTTGCAGCCAAATATATATATATATATATATATATATATATATTGAGATTTAAACTGGATGTCGTGTTATATTTTAGTTTTATAGTACAATAAGCATAGAATATGCGACTGTGATACCTGATTAGCAAGGATGTTGAAAGCATATTATTTATTTGAGTAAATATATAAAATGAGAACCTATTAATTTTTGTTTTACTATGAATTATTCATGACATATTACTTCTAGCCCTAATTGAAACTGACAAAGGTCAGGAACTTGATTTTAACTGAATTCGGAGACATGCTTATCGTTTGAAAATTCGGAAAAAAATGCGAATTATAGCGTTTAGGCAACTTTTCCGTTATACCTGATAATATGACTATTCCGAGGTATAACTGCCCAAGTAATTCAAAAACGGCCTCTGGCGATTTGATAAAATTCATTCGGTAGATATTTTGGTATAAATTATTTTTTTCGCATTTTTGTACTGTTGTAGGCTACTCAAAAAGACTTATGTTTTGTCACACAAGGTCACTAGGTACTCTGCAAATGTTGGGAGTTGGAGTGTGTACGTGTGGGAGGCATATCCTAATTTTTTTGATGTTGGTATATTTATATAATCCCCACGAAAGAAGCAGAAATAAGCCAGCGCTAATCATTTCACCGAGTACCCGCAACTCGCGGTATTCGAATCTGGCCGGTGGCCGGTCTTTTTAAGGAAGTGGTACTCGGTGAAGCTCCATTATGAACTTTTCGGGCTGTTTTTCTTAGAGTAATGATGGAATAGTATTGTTTAGTTCCCGTATATAGGGGACTGTTAGCGAATCATTCTGGTCCCATATTTGATGTGTATGAGAGAGAGTGAAACACGTATGTTAGAGAGAGCGCGAATGAAGCATGGTCGACACGAAGTCTGTGTACCCTTCATTCGCGCTCTCACTTTGGCATACCTGCTTCCTTTATGATCAATGACACTGTTCACTTTCTCGACAGAGTTGTTAGGAAACACCAGAGACAGACTCTATTATTTCGGTCGCCTGTAGTTCTCTTGTGATACTGTGTCCTGCCGCGTAAGAAACTTATAACGGTATAGTTATTTTATGGCTAAATAAAATGAAGGTCGGACTAGGTTTATCCTGTATTCTTATAATGAAATAATAAACAAGTTAAATTATGAAAATTTTATTACTGTATAACAACAATGGTATAATAAAACAATAAAAAATATAGCCCAACTGGTACAGCGTAACAGAAAAATACTAGATTTGGCGTACCTACTTCTGCTATATGGAAAATTACTATACAGAGTGCCCCACTACGATCTACTGCGATCAATTACTCGAAAAGTGGAAGTCAGACAATTATAAAATTTAGGGTTTCCATGTAGTTGATAGGAGCAATTTGGCTAAAATATTTACAAAATGATTCCAGTTTCGGATCTATCGAAAATAGAAGCAACTTTTTTATTTCGAATAGAACACCCTATATATGTATAACATCATATTCCTAAGTGTAACCGTCTTTTGATATCCTAATCTTTACGTACACAGGCCAATAGATATTATACATTACAATAATTGAATATTAAAGATTTTAGTGTTTTTTTTGCCATACGCCTCTTTCCTTATAATAGGAGCAAATATAGGTCCACACTTTGGTAAAAAATTAGATTAAAAAAAATCCAAATCTAATTTTTTTATTATTCCACGGCATTAAGCATTGAAAATAAGGATAATTTTATGCCAGGCTATCAACTTTCCAAGTGAGTAATTTCCGAGGTATTTAGAAATTACCTTTCCAGAGAAAGGTTAAAGGAGCATAAAAATCACATCATGCACACATATTTCTAAATATCTCGAAAAGTACTGATTTTTGAAGTCGACAGGCCTGTACGAAATTATTCTTATTTTCACTTCTTAATAAGATGATATAAAAATGTGTATTCCATTTTGGAAAGTTGAATCTTGAGGCTTTTCGAAAAAAAAATTGAAAACGATTATTCTTAGTTATAAGAAGTTATACATTAAACATGCTTAGACTTTTGCGCGGAATCCATAAATGAATGAAGTATAGGGCTTCCCATCCAAAATAAGCAAGTTCGTCCACTGATAATGGCACTTCCGATATAACCGGAAATGAAATTATTTTTATAATATTCGTTCGCTTCATTACACGCTGACTCCAAACTTTCGTAACTGAACTTTTTCAGTATGCATTGAATCGCAGTTCTTGATGTTCCGACCTGTAGACTTTTAAATGCACTATGTATCACTATATACTTAAATGCTTGAATGATAAATAAGTTTCATTCTGAACTGGGATAGTTCCGAATAAGGCTTAGAAGGTACTCAGAATCTTAAAAACCAAATAAGTGCTAATCATGCCAATAAAAACTTTAGCAACATCAATTCTAAAATCTCCAATTTGGTGGATCTGCTGGTCAGCTTGAGGATGTAACTGAACTTGCGGACTTCCATTAATTAAAACTCCATTCTGATGGTTTAAATAGTTCACAACTTCATTCAACTTCTCTCTGTTCCTCATAACCTCATGTAAGGTTCTATCATTCGCTTGTACAAGATTTGATACAATCGGTTCAGTATCTATGTTTAGAGTAGCTAACTTTTCTTCTATAAATGCTTTCAAGTCATGCTTTTTTGCTGTTGAGTAGACAAATGCTAAGAACGACCCGGCTATGCTCAACACAAGGCCAAAGTACTTTGTATATTCTAGTTGTGCCCTCTGTTTTTCGTGAGAGTCCCTAATCGCATTGGTAAAAGCTGTGAAGAGTTCTCTTTCCATTTGGTCATAGTCCTGGAATGTGGACGCGATTGACTTTTCTAGCTTCAGCACCTTGTGGGAAAACACGTACTTTAGTTTTAGTGACATGATATGCATATGTTACAAACAAAGCTGTAAAGGGTATACAACAATCCATACTAACTGATACTAATTGTATTAATAGTATATGGTGAAATCACTGCTTGACATGCCAAAGGCATTATTGTTAATTGTTAAAGTAAGAAGTGTCAAAAAATACCAGGACAACTGTTGTTTTCAAAAATGGAAATATCATGATTCTATAGCTGTTTAGTATGTGTGATAGTGGTAGACAATTTCAGAAAACAGCTGTGTAAGAAATTAAGATGTGTTATTTCATTAATCAAAAAATCGCGTGAAACGAGAGTTTCTCAACACTTTGGTGTCTGTGGAAAAAAATTTGCTTGCCTGGAAAACAGACATCATGAATGCCTATGGTAGGAAGGGATAGGGATACAGCAAGAGAGAGTTAAACATCCACAGATCAATAAAAGTTGTTCAAGTGATAATATTGAACAAAAATGGAGGCACATGTAATATTGGAATCAATTGCAAATATGTATAGATCAATAGCAGCTAAATAAATTTTATTAAAAGCAAGTGCTAATAAAATTTTTTCCTAGAGATTTTGAAATTACCTCAGAAAAAATCAGTTCAAAATTCAGAGGTAACTGGAAGTAATAGGAGTATGGAAAGGTGGTGTTTGATACATTGTACTGATAATACAGCCTAAGCCCTGTATTAGAATACTTTTAAAGTATGTGAGTGGAGTTGCATTGTTTTATTGCTTTGAAGAAAGTATTGCATATGGCAGCTCAATTAGGATCACTGTCCTCAGATGTATTCAAGAGAGTACTATCTATAATGTACGAATAATCTGCGGATTCATCTTTCATCAACTGGTGAAGAAGTGAAAATTGAGTAGTGTCTGCAATGCTGGCAACAATTATTAATTAACTATTTATATTGCCTTCTGTATGGTGGCAAAGCTTGTATTTGAATAAATCTGCCAAGTCAGGTTGCTGTCCAGTTACATTGTGTAGCCAGCTGACTCTACTATTTTAACAAACAAGTGATATCATATGGTGGGAAAAAAATTAATATCCCAAGCTAAAACACTCATCCCCTGGCTGGTGATAAAGTTCATTATTATAAGTTGAATCATGACATGATTACCTCTGTTTCTTGCCTCATAAGGTCCAGAAACTTATCATCTGTGCGTTTCACCCTTTGTATTGCATCTTGCAATTCCAAGGACTGCTTTCTGACCTCAGCTAGTTGTTTCCCTATATCTCTGCGCTTGTCTTGCGTCGTCAAGAGTTGTTCCTAAATACAGCATCAGTTAGTCAATGTCTTCATAAACAACTGAATAATCCAAGAATTTACTCACCTACCTGCAAAGCTGTAACTTTATCTTGTGACAATTTTACCTCATCTAAGCCTATAATCTTTGTATACCACTTATTCAAGTTTACTAATTTGTCATAAACAATTTTCTTCTTTTCCTCTTTCACTGTATTCAGGTAGATAGGCGCTTCAGCTACAGCCAATTTTATTGATTTTCTCAAGGCATCTACACTTTGATTATTGATTAGGCGCATCACAGATGATAACCTCATGTTCATTTCTTTTCTTTCAGTAATTTTATCACATAACTATTTTTCGAAATAAAACTCAACAATTTATTTGTAATTCTAAAAATAATGGAATTTAGGTTATGTATAAACGTCAAAAGTGTCAAAATTAGTCGTTGGTCAAGTTCATGACTTGCTGCGTTGTCAAGCTTACAAGCAGCATGAGTTGCTGCAACTTCTTCATTCAATAAACTCTTGGAGACATGCTTAAGCTCACGATTCTGTCTGGTAGCAACAATAAAAAGTAGTCAAATACTCGGTATACGGATTTACCATAAGGAGTTAAAATGAGCGTATCAAAAACTCAGAAGGGGAATTCGCTCATTTTTTGAACGGGTCACGCTAAAAAGCTAAAATTCGTGGTGATGAAATAAATGCAGGAGTACACATAATGCGGGTCCCACACGATGCTTCCAACGTTGTATACAACATTGTGTACAACGTTCGACACCCCACAATTGGTGCCAACGTCTATTATCGGTGTCAGTGTCGCACTTGAACCTTTACAACTGAAGGTTAAATAATTTCAGATCTGTCTTCAGCGACCCAAACGTTTTTAGACGATAACTCTGCCGCCACAGTACCGATTTTCAAAAACTGCAGAGATTTTTCGTCATTTTCATAGTAGTAACCTAGAGTTTCATCAAAATCCTGATAGTACTTAGTTATCATTTATTTAATCGTTTCCGTTAGTTATGAAATGCAAGTCAGTATATTTCTCAAGTAGTATTGCATTGCAACAGGACATTATAATGAGACAACTGTAAGCACTTGATAATTTATAATTTACTAAAATACATATCGTTATGCCCCATAACTCACCTGCAAAATGTACAAAATATTAGCAATATGAAAAAAGTGTTATGGCAGCCTATGCTTTGTATGTATATTAATTTAATTCGTTTTCCTCAACAGTTAGTTACGCAACATGCATTATTAAGGATAGGTAGGTATTCAAATCAAAATACTTCCCACTTACCACTACTTCATCACAATCACAGCAAACAGCAAACAAATAAATAATGTTTTTCGCCGCTACTGGTTCTAACCTAAAACCATCAAACACATGACATCTCGTGTGGGAGCGTAACGAACCATGCTTCCAACGTTGTAACGTCCTTTGACGCGGGTCAAATTTACGGACATTTTTTGCAAATCGTATTTATGTGATAGAACATAGTACGTACATTATAATGATTATAATTCCATACAGAGTAAGCTCATTCGTTCCGCAAGGGTCAAACTTGGGCCCACTTCTATTTATTCTAGTTATAAACGATCTATATAAGGTAATTTTTCCCTAAAACAGCGTTGTTGCCGAAGCTCGTAACGCTGGAAACGTTTTCTTGTCTTATAATATGTAATTGTATTTAAAGACGGTTAAATTATAGAAGAATGTAAGTTCTAGATCACAGATAAATGCAACAAATAGGCATTGGCTTAGATGGATTAAATTTGGATTTTTATTTTATATGCAGTATGGTAAGGTAGTATTTTATTCTAGTTCTGCTGGTCTTGTGGTCACTTGTCACGACACATTACCGAAACCTTTTTATGAAAAAAATCACACAGCTCTGAAATATTGGAGTGTGCTTCATGTCAAAATAAAAAAGTAATTCGCCATGATTGTTCATTTTGTCAGACAAGAGCCAAGGTCCTGCGGACCGCCCAAATAACAAACGACGAGACGCCATGATTGTCAGTCGTCCGTGTACTGTCAATTCGCCATGGTTAAGTGTAGTAGTCATAAAAAAATCTTGAGTTACCATTATTTATGTTGCAAACTAATATACAAAATCACTCAACATTGAACGCCTGCCATTTTGAATGTTTCAATATGGAGCTATCGGTGTCTAGCAAGCAAACTGGCAACATGCTTTGCAACAAAACTTGTGCAGGTTTCCGTAAACATTGATACAACGAATGTCAAATAGATGGCACAACCGCCGAAAGCCCTACAGCGAGATTTGAAATTAAAAAATATATATGCATTGGATAATCAAATTCCTGCATGCATAATATAAATATTAGTTTGAAGAACCTACTTTAAGAAGTAGTTTTCCTCCACATTTTCCTATACAATAAGAAGGTCAGCGTGCGTTATCTCTCTTCCAATTATTTAATCTAATCCAATAGGTGCGTTCTATTGTATTAGACCATTAACGGATTATCCTTAGTAGTGAAAAACTATCTATCGCTCCTTGGTATAAACAATCATTTTGGTAAGATAAAACAACATAGCAAACAAATTTATTTTCACACCAATTTAGTCCGGATCCATTGATAAACTTTTATGCGATACGACAGCGCAAAATAAAGATGCGCACGCCAAAAAATTCTCTACATGAATGTATTTCAACATTTTCGCAACAAATTGTGATAACAGATTATTACATTAGCGGTTTGCGTATATAAGTTGAACATTGCTGCAAGTCCCATTGACTTCCAGGTCCGACTGGGTTTTCGTGGGAGATAGTTTGAGTGCGTACTATGGACGTGAGTAATAGTATCAACAATGAGAAGAAGAAGAAAGAAAGTGGCGTGAGGTCTGTTTCCAAGCAGGTAAGCCGGATCATTCTTTATAGTTTTTTTTAATTCCCTCCTAAAAATATGGGAAAACGTTTAAGCGACCTTCACTATGCTATTTTCGGAAACCCGCTTGAGCCTAAAGATACAGGTAGTATAAATTTTTCAAAAAGTAATTGCTCTGTATTAGCTAAAAATACACGTGAGGCTTCTTAGTCCGAAAAACCTTTTTAGAGTGATTACTTGCAAAGCCTATTTGTACGCTTCTTCTTTCTTCCCCCATTTGAAAGAATTCGACAGTCGGTGATATGGAGATTTGTAATCTAGCTGGACGTATCCAAATATTTTGAGCAGTTTCCCCAAAGGGCCTCAGAATAGACCAAAGAACTACACCTTGAATTTTGTTAGAAAAAAGTGGAGAATTGTCTTAAAAAGTTGAAGCATTCCGAAAAAAAAAATTGTCATATTTGAAAAATTCCAACACTACGAAAAATCTTCTCAACTACAGCCAACAATATTGTCAGAATGTGCAAAAACAAAGGGGACCTTCTCAAACCTTTCGCTTTACTTCCCATGCCTAATAGCATGGAAGTATCGTAATTTTTTTGGTGCCAGTAGGTAATTTATACATTTCTAACCTCGATAATTCTACATGCATGTTAGACATATCTCAAATCATAGATTCCCGTACATATGCCCATAAAACTTAAATTTTACTTCCCATGCCTACGTGGCGAGTAATTAATGTAATTGCGAAAAAAGACATATTTTTTTCGATGTACCTGCATTACGAAAAACCATGTCATTCATTTTGTCGGTCTATCTGACTATCAGCTAAATCTTGGTCCGTCTATAATTTTAAAAAATTGCTCGGATTTGGATGAAATTTTCGCTACTACTGTGCTAAAAACGAAAAAGTTTTTAACAATTTTTCCATTGACGGCGGAGCTACGTGACAAAACCAAAAGGGACAATTGTTTAAGCTCCGTTTTTGACGTTCCAGAGGTTCCTTAACCTTTTTGAGAAAACAACTTGTAAGAATTAAAAATTAGGGGTTGGAGGTTGTAGGCAGTAGGGGAAGATATAGATCAATTTTTTGATGTTAGTATATTTACTCGTATACGCTCCCAACCACTACTCATCTATTAGACATATTGCACACATTATAGATTTCTTTCTTCAGTTGTCCTTAAAACTTAGAATGATAGCGAAGTGTTTTCGATACGCGTCTCTGCTTCTGCTCTCTAGATTCACCGACGGGCGTGCTGGTATCGAAAAGTGTACTTTAATTACTGCTTCGGTGCCATGCTGAGATAGCAGGAGTACGCGGATCGGTTTTTTAAGTTTTTAAGGCAAATGTACGACGAAATCTATTATTTATGAGATAGCGCTAATAGGTGCATATAATTACCGGGGTTGCGAGCGTATTAATACAGGGTGCTTCTTCATCTCGGAAAGTGTAAGAGCAGCTTAAAGGGCAAATTTGCATATTTAGGTAATTAAGAAATTGCTGCTTAGCACGTTTCGAAATTCAAAGCACTTCAGGAGAGAGGCGTAAAAAGTTGAATTTTCTCAAAATTTTCCGAAAATAAGATTATGTTTTTGGATATGATATGACGTGTACAACACGAAAAACTGTCACTCATCTCCGTCGGTTTATCGGTCTGTCTCTCTATTTGTGGGTCTGTAGGTCTTTCTGTCCGGTGATTCTTGGCTCGTCTATGACTTGGAATCACTGGGATTTGGATGAAATTTTCACAAAACGTTACTACTAAGCCAAGCACGAAAAAGCTTCATAGTTTTTGATAGTCAGTCCAGTGGCAGCGAAGTAAAAGGTCAAAAACGAAAGAATAGAAATAGCTCAAAATTATTTGACGTTTCAGAGGAAAAAGGTTTGTAGGGATTACAAATTGGGGGTTGGGGGTTGCAAGGTGTGGAGTGGGTATATCTCAATATTTGACGTTGATGTATTTATATGCCTCCAACCCTAGTAATTCTTCACACTCGCTGACATATTTCACTCATCAAGAGTCAAGAGTCACGTGTCTATAAGTGCGACGTGACATACTTGTACCGAACATGATCATTTATAAACTGATGACAGAGCTGAGTGGGACGTCCAGAGTCAACTTACTTGACGCCATTTTTTTCGTGAAGTGCATGTCCAAAAAAAATATCTCATTTCAAAATTTTTTCTCGATTACAATACTGCCTCGCCCAATTACGAGAAAAAAAAATTAGAAAATGTCAGAGTAGGTAATCGGAACGCATTTTGCTATCGCTCTTTTCAGATACAATTATTCAAAATGATCAAATTTCGATATTCCAAAATTTTACCTAATAAATCTAATACATTGTTCGCAAAACATACAATGCAATCTTGATACAATTAACATAAGACTAATTACCGTACACCAGTATAATTGTCAGATTTAGTTACATAAAATAATTATGTAAAACAGGGTATAACATCATTTCATGACGACTAAATCACGGATATTCAAAATTCGTGGAGAAAATAATTTTCACCACACCAGTGCGCAAATTCTCATAAATTTTGTCTTATTTCGATGTAAATTTTTCGAAAACTGTTAACCTAGTCGGTAGTCGGTATCTGATTGCTTTCCACCTTTTCCTGTTTCTCAATAACTTATGTTCATTCATATAACTAATCCGTTACTAGTCTGCTATTCTAGGCCGCCATTTCAGTTGTATCTATGAGTCATTTGCATTTTCGCGTAGTAAATCTTTAAAATAATAATTACAAATTTATCTCAGATTATCAAACAAAGTTAGCCTCACAATTTATTAATATGAGCCACAATATTGTTTTTAGACGTCTACATAAATTATTTAAAAAAAAACAAATATGTACATTACGCTGTTGTTGAAGTATGATGCACGTATATGAATGATATATCTCTTCTTTGCTTTATTACACACTCATTTTCAGGAAATCAAAGTTTCATGGAATATTTCACGGTTGAAAAATGCGTAAATCAAACATTACAGTGATTGTGTACATACAGTTAGTAGGGTACACCTCATCTCCATACAATGACTGCATGAGGATTAAACCAATCTTGTATATACAAAGTGACTCAAGAACGGTGGGAATATTTCTAAGCTAGAAAGTGTGTTTTTTATACCGAAGCAGTCGCAAGTAGAAGTCTAAATGACGAAACGCCGCGGCTGCTATGAGGATCCCAAAGAAATTTTGTTAATCCGATTTTTGAATTGCCTAACGTTAGTAGAACTGGGAAAAGCTTCCTCTTGTATATTGTTCCACAATCTTGGCACCCTCGGGAGAAAAAGTCGATCATATCTGCCAGTTCTGAATGTACGAAGTTCGACACGGTTAGGATGGATAGATGAAGTCAAGCGGGTATGTCTGGCAGGCACATCGCGCGGCGGCATCATGGCCGAGAGCTTTGAGGAGCAAAGCCTGTTGCTGTAGCGGTAGAAGAGAGCTAGATCTCCAATGGCCCGCCAGTGCGGAAGGGTCCCGAGACTGTCTGTTAGAGAAGAGTCATCGAACAGTCGGACATACCTCCTCTAGACAGCATCGAGCATAAGTAATGTAGTCGGGGTGGCAGCACATCAAACGTGTGATCAATACTCGAGGCTAGATCTTATTTGGTCCTTGCATAGAGTGAGAAGGTCATGAGGAGAAAAGTACTTCTTAGCCCTAAACGGATAGGCTAACTTTCTCCCAGCAGCTGCCGCTATTGACGAGATGTGCCAGATTAAGTACTCGGTGATCTGGACTCCGACCAGTTGAAATGAATGGCTCTTTGGCAGAACTCGGCCATCCATCGAAACCGGACGAGTCCTAGGACGCTTCAAAACTAATTCATTAAATTTTGTACATACAAGAATATTCTTAACAGAAAACGTCAGTGATTTAGAGACTAGGACACCTTGACCTCCGCAAAAGAAAGAGTCTCTGTATATTGGTAGTGGAACACTTTAATAAATGCGCTGGCTGTTTGTTATTTTCGAATGAACTTTCTGCCCCATGATTATTGCCATTTTTTATACATCGTAAATATCGCCTTTTACTTGTCTATTATCTATTTGTTTACGGACATCCATACGAATATCATTATTTATATCTGGTGATATATCATTCAAATTTTGATTGATAAATATCGATAGAAAAAAATTTTGTTAAGTAGATTGACTCTGTACTTCTAGATATAAAATATAGAATTTGATGTGATCGGCAAACTGCAAAACGTCGAAAATTTGGGATTTAAGAAAATCCACAGCGCCACACGGTGATTTGTTCACCTCTAAAGATTATCTGACACTCGTTTTTTTGTTTTACTTCTGGAACTATACTGAAGCCCACAAACCTTTCACTGACCACTTCTACTGGCGGATGAAGTATGGTAAAAAATTTATAAAATGAGATATGTCCTTGGATGTTATATGACATGTACGAAAAACCATGTCACTAATTTCCATAGGTCTGCCTGTCGGCCTGTCTGTCCGCTAATCCCTGACTCCGCTGTAACTTGAAAAGTACCTGTCGGATTTTGATAAAATGTCCACACACTGTCACTAACAAAACATCTTTGTAGTTTTTGAAAATCGGTCTAGCGGCAGCCGAGAAAAGGCCAAAAACGAAAAAAAATAAATCGCTTTAATTTTGATTTTTGATGTTTCAAAGGATCATTTTTGAAAAATTCTTCAGGGGTAAAAAAACTGGAGGATGGGGGTTGTAGGGGGCTAGGGAAGGTATATCTCTTTTTTTTTAATGTCAGTATGCTTATACGCTCTCAAATGCGGTATCTGTACGCACCTAGACATATTTCACACAGTATACATTTCTCCGTACATTTGCCCTTAAAACAATGATGGAGAAATACGTTCAATACGTGTCGTTGCTTCTGCTGTCTGGGATGACCGGCGGGCATGCCGGTCTTGGTAAGTGTTCTACCATTATTGCTGCACTGCCGAGTCTGACATTGTGCGGTTAGGTATCGCAGAGGTGCGTTGTTGCCAGATGGACCACCGGTAAGGAAGAGAAATAATGTCTATGGACTAATTATGTGGGCCTGTCTGACTGACTTGACCCATGTAATTTCTCTGTTATACATGTTCGTAACTAAAGTCTTTCTCAGAGGCTCTAACTTGTGCTGAACATATTCTTTCATTAACTGACAACGGCGTTGCGTGCCAAGTGCAAAGTTAAACTCTTTGACTCCATTTTGTCTCCGAGCATAGTGTAAAAATGAAATTAATGGCTTGGCGTCTTTTATTTCAATTTCCACCTCTTCATCCAAATCGCATTCTGGGAATAGATTACTTAATACATCAATTCTTCAAAGATATTTTTTTAAACTTGTCATTTGAAACCGCTGTATTTAATAATAATAATAATAATAATAATAATAATAATTAAAAGCCTTTATTTTTACCTGGCGGACAATCAGAAAATGCTGTGTTCTTCCATGCCTACCAGAAAGTAATCAGCCGGAGAGATATAATCTTGTGACTGAATCTACTTGATGAACTGTCTCAAGCTTCCTAGAGAAAATCAGTGCGGCACAGGATTAGGTCTAGCCGTGTGGAGTGTGGGGCAGACCTATAAGCGGGTATGGTTTACTGAAAAACTGCTAGAATTGCCAAAATGATGGTCGTTGTGCCATTCCTCCATAGATGGCGCTCATAGCGAGAAAATGCGGAATGAGTTAACGACTACTTAGTGCACAAGTTGACATTATACCGATTTTGTAATGGCACTATACGGATTTTTCACGTAATACCTCTGCCGGACGCCATAGGGATGTTGCGATTATCCGGTGCGTCATGGAGATACCATATATTTCAATAGATTAGTTTGGCTACGGAAGCATGCCGACGAGGGAGGGCTCTTACATAATCCCACCAGTTTATGCTTATCATTTGCAGTGCTAAAAATATAAATTTCTACTAGATATCATTAGTTCAAACTGAGAGATATCAGTTGGTGGCTTGTAGTCTATAAAACAATTTTTTGCTCGAAACTCTCATAACAACAATTTGAACACATGTTTATTGAAATTTAATCACTCGATAAACTATGTTTTCAATCCTATACCAATATTTCAAACATAAAGAACGGTCCATCAGAATATTTTAAAGGATGATGTGATAACATATGACACATAAAGATCAAAATTTGAACAAACAAAATGATTCAGACACATGCGACATGCGATGCAGTTCGAACAAAGAAAGTCGTATTGATTTAGATTATGCGCAACATTTCCGTAAATGTTTTTGCGTGATAATAAACATTTATCACAGATGATCCCATGCTATATTCCAAATTATTTTAATATTGAACGCCCAAGTCTGCCATTTTTTCCATCCTAGACGCTCTTCAGTCGTCACAAAGGCTCTCAGAAGCGCTGCATACGAGGTCTGTAAATTAAGTAATGAGACTGACAACGTATCTTTACGCGTCGGGCTTAGAGGGAAGACAGCGAACATGTGAGCCGCCTTCAGTACAAGTTTCAACTCGCTCGAATCATTTAGTTGTCCGTAACGATTTTAAGTGTGATACAGTTTTTCCTATTGTGTTCTAAAAATGAGTGACATCAATTTCGAGCAACGGTCTGCTATCGGGTCATGCTTCAGACTTGGGTACAGTGCAACGAAAGCTCCTGATAAGCTTCAGCAGGCCTACGTAGATAGTGTAGAAGTTGTAATATTAATATACCATTTTTGCTTAATATACCTGATTAGAAGAAAAAACGCTATCATATTATATAAATAAAATTTAAATTAGATAAATCATTCAACCTATGTGATGTTATTTCATTTACCAAAATCCTCCCAATACGTAATAAAATATATAGTGCTTTTCAAAGAGGTACCACCCCCCAGCTTATTATTATAAGGGGTCAAGCTGGCGAGGTGAAATTGACGTAAAAATAACAGTTGAAAGTTCCAGGATTGCGGCATTTTGATTTTGAGCCTATTAATACACTCCCAACCCCGGTAATTTTACGCACCTATTAGACATATTTCACATATTATAGATTTACTTGATCCATTTAATTTGTCTGCTATACACGTCAGTAACTTACTCTTTCCTCATTATGATCTAACTTCTGCTGAGCATATTCCTTTATGAATGACGAAAGCGTTGCGTGAGTAGTGCAGAGTCAACCTACTTGACGCGATTTGTTTCATGAATGAGAAGAGACAAAATTTGCTTTCCGAAGCTTAAGTGTATGTACAAAGGGAATAGGTTCTAGCGTGGCATTAAAAATTTTGTACGCTGTGTCCCGTCTTCTGCCATAAAGGCTTCCATCAGATATGAAGAAAATAACCTTCATTTCCCTGACGTCTACAGTTGAACATGAAATGTATAAGACTGAATCCTTTATGAATTAGTTAACTAGGTTGCAGCACTCATTTTTCTTTTTTCTAGATTATCTTGGGACTGCTGACCAATTTTTCCAGTTTGGCTCCTAGTATGAGCTTGGGCTTCTCAGCAGTTGCAATCCCTGTACTAAGAGGTTCCCTCACCTCAAATGGAATATCATGGTTCGGTAAGTGAATATCGAGAGAATTAAATACGAATGCAGCTGGTACGAGTACACATAGATTTCTATTTTGCAAATGTAATATGATTCTCTATTAAGGTTGGGTGTATATACAGGGTGTAAACGTTATGGTAGTCATTACTGAAATGGGTAATAGGGGTGGTCAAAACAAGTCAAAAAGTTCATATGATCCATGGTCCACAGGTCAACAGATTTTTATCTAAATGGCTTTATAGTTTACAACTTTAAGTGCTTTACATCGACCACAATCTTAACAATTTTTATAATCTAATCTAAAACGTTTTTAAATTGGGTAATTAACAAATAAATGGCATTAAGTTTTTCTAAGTTGAGCCACTCTTATCGAACCGGCAATCGATCGCAAACGGTAACAGAGGTTAGTTATGGTTCGCGTACTTCGTCGTGTTTATTTACAATGTTCTCGAATTAAGAGTTCGCCGACATGTTGTTAGTTTACGGTGAAGCTCTTCAGAATTCAAACCTTGCAGCTCAAATTTATCGCGACAGATTGCGCCAACGGGTACATCCAGACAGAAGGACATTTGTGCAAGTGTACCAAAGACTTCGAGATACAGTAAGTGTTCAGCCCACTAATATTCGAACTCGTACAAGACATGTTACTGAAGAGCAGGAGGAACAAATTTTAAATATCGTGGAAATCAATGCAGATATCAGCACTCGGGAATTAGGCCGCCGCGTAAGACTATCGCATACCATAGTCCATAGAATCCTACGGGAAAATTTACTTTATCCCTACCATGTACAACGAGTGCAGGCCATGTTACCAGAAGACTATACTCGCAGACTAACATTCTGTCAGTGGTTTTTACACAAAAACATTGAAAATCAGGATTTTTTTTGAAAACATTCTAGCGACGGACGAATGTACTTTTACGCGAGAAGGGATATTAAATTTCCATAATACTCACACGTAGGCCCAAGAAAATCCTCATACCATTCGTGAAGGTCATTTCAAACAACGTTTTAAAATAAATATTTGGCCGGGTATTCTTGACGATCAGGTAATTGGCCCTTTCGAGTTACCCCCAAAGTTGTTAGCAGAAGGATACCTTAGCTTTCTAGCCAATAACCTACCAGAACTTTTGGAACAGACCTTAGACAACATGCCACTACAACGGAGACAGCATTTGTGGTTTCCCCACACATTTTTAGAGGCGTCATTCAGTATTTGAATGAACATTATCCAAATCGCTGGATCGGTCTAAATGCTCCTGATCCTCGAAAATGGCCAGCATGATCTCCTGACCTCAATCCGATGGATTTCTGGTATTGGGGAGAACTTAAAGGGAGGACTTATGGGACTGGTCCAATAACAACTGAAGCACAAATTCGCGAAAAAATTTTTAATGCAGCTAAAATAATAAATGGACAACTTCGAGGACCTAGAGTAAGAAGAAACTGGGTTGCTCGTAATGAAGCTTGTGTGGAAAGTGGAGGACGACATTTTGAACACCTTTAAATACAAAAAAGGTGCACTGTGGGTTTTAAAAAGATAAACAATGTATGTATCAAAATTGTTTTCCCTGTTTATAAGTGGATTTTTTTAATACGTTCAATAAACTTTCACACACCAGGTGAAGCGCTGAGACAGTTAGTGGTAAGTCCGTTTTTTTTACTTGTTTGCATATTACGAGTACATTATCAAATGATGAAATAATACCTAAGAGCCAAAAATAACAAACTCTATCTTTATTTACACTGCGTTCCGTCGTAATTTGCATTTGGCATTGCGGCGTTGTCAGATTTTATTTTACTTTAAAGTCGCTTTTCCTAAAAAAATGCCGTTTTGACCCCCATGTTGTATGAAACTTTTTGCTTCCTTTAACCCCCTCTATCACCGATTAAAATAATGACTATCATAACGTTTACATCCTGTATACCTTCATATTAAAATATTGTTAACGCTGGCATGTTTGTCCATACACCACTTTCAGTTGATGCGCAGGCTCCTAGAGTATGCTTCGCTGCCAGCCCCATCATTTTTCTTAGATCTGTCAGTGAACATGTTAGTAACACCTTCCTCGGTCTGGCTTTCAGAAGCTGTTGTAATATCAAAGATGAACTGCGGAGAGATATTATCTATGTCAGCTTGCAAAAGTGGCATGTCAGTAATTCCCGTATACCTTCTCTTGTACCATCTTCAGGATATAATTTCTGGATGATTAAAGATGAAATTATAGGCAAAACATACTCTTACTTTTAGGTTGGCCTGATTTGAAATATTATAAATGTTCTTCAGATTCAAGAATGTTAAACCGCCATTTCATCCCCTAGGGGTATAATTTCCAAAATTTCTTTGTACCTTATCATTTAAAAAGAACCAAATGAAAAAAACATTTTTGTATCCCTACGTTGAAGAGTAATAGTCACTTGTACTCCCTATTCCAACCACTAAAGTATTATTTTCTCAATAAAAGGTAGCCTAAGCGAAACATACAAATACATTTGCATTTATAATACACTATTATATAAGAGATAGGTTTTCCACAATCTTGAAAAATTTTCACGGATGCAGAGTATTATTTATTATAAAAGCTCAGTATTTATGTGATTATATGTATATATACATTTCAAATTTCAATGTTTATTGCTGAATGTATTTAATCAAACCCAGTATTTGTTCAAGACACAAAAGAATTATATTTTATCAACTAAAGCTCAAAATTTGGAAGACTACTTGCATAATCCTAAACTAGTTCAGCACGTCAGAATCAGACATTGTAAAATAATTAAAATCATTTATGACCTTTTATGAACCTTATTGATACAAAAATTATGAACCAATTATAAGATTAATTTTTATGTCACTTGGAAAAAATTCTGTTTATAAGGTTAAACAACATAATTTGAACCTGTCAAGTAAAGCTTACTAACCTTGTCAGATCTCCATATCTTTGGTAAAGATAAATTTTATTGACGTTTTTAATAATAGACTGGGATTAAAGATGCTTTTTGCTGGCTTATCCACACTTTATTTCATGGCAGTTTTGAGCAAATATGGCAGCATTTAATTGAGGCATCGATCTTATCCGATTTAGGCTGGAAAATCCCACCAGACATTCGTACAATCAAGGAAGAAATTAATCTCCGCATTATCGGAATTCCGCCATATTTAATGCAAAATAGTATGCATATTTTCGACTGGTGAAAGTCGTTTTCCCTTTTGGGTTTTCATGTGTATTAGAGAGAAAATCGTGTTAGAGAGAGTGCGCCATATACGCGTCGTTACCACGTTGCCTAGCAACCACAATGGAGGAGGAGTTACAGCCGCGGTCCGCGCCCTTCCCTACTATCGTTGACAGGCAACGTGGTGACGACGCTTATTTGGCGCACTCCGTCTAACACGCTTCTATCCCTCTCTCTCCCTCTCTCTTTCTCTGTCTCGCTCGTCTTTGGGCAACTCTGTATAAGTTTATCCTATATACTTTGTGATTCAATGATGACGATGATGACATAACAATTTGAAGAAAAAACTGTGCTTTAGATTTAACTCGATACTTGAATTTTGGAACTTTCTGAAGTATCGATTTCTTTTTTATTTTTCAGCTAGTATAGCGTCCCTAGCAACCCCATTTGGTTGTTTCTTAACTGGTCCACTAGCTGATCGTTTGGGCCGGACAAAAGCCTTGTTGTTCGTAAATGCGGCATCATTTTTAGGGTGGATAATATTGGCCCTAGCATTCTATTCGTCAAATAACTACCCGTTGTTGATAACTGGAAGAATATTGACTGGATTTTCCACCGGTAAGTGAATGGTATGTTTTTGGCGCGGTGGAGTGAATCTAGACATTGACCTGAAATTCTCTTGTACAGCTCTATAGCCTCAACCATTAAAGTCTATCCATCTGAATTGAGAGTAAATGTATAAAAATGGTTCTGGCATCATATCTCGACCTCTATCGGAAGCCACACATCCATAAATTCTACTTGTTTTGTTGCATGCGTAATACAAGGAGTACCGTAGAAGAATTTTGAATTTTCAGTATGTAGTCGGTCGATAGCTGCGTTATTTCGGAAGATACATGAACAAGTTAATTACAAAAATTTTAGGCAGCAATACGCTCCTCACTTGGTAAATATACAGCTCTCGACAGGGCCATATAATCTGAGACTCCTCCTCAAAGCTTCGACTTTGACAGCTTGTAAATCAGCCACTTCTGCAGATAGAGAGTGGCAACCCTTTCAACAACATGAGCTTCATATACCATAGCTTCTCGCAATTAAAATGTTTTTTACAGAATGTTTCAAATGCAAAATGTACTGTTTCTGAATAAATTATTATGATTACGATTTTGAGTTATCCTATACTAAGTGACATAAATCCGAACACCCAGTTTAAATGGTTTTATTTTAATAAAATTTTGTATAAGTACTTAATGAAGCATAATAAGTAAATGATAAAAATTTCAAAATGATTGCACTGCTTTAAAGCCCTTTGACCTTTAATAATGTGTGGATGCACCCTGATGTGCTACGCATTCTCCAACGCGCCTAGGCATGCTTCTGATCAGGTGGTCAATGTCCTCCTGTGGTATCTCATTACAGGCAACCACCAACTCCTCTCGAAGTGCTTCTAGAGTCTGAGGAGGACGTTGCAAATTGAGCAATCTCCTACCCATCATATCCCACACGTGCTCAATTGGGGATAAGTCGGGAGATCTTGGTGACCATGGTAACAATGTGACATCATTATATTGAAAGAAGTCTATTGTGACTCTTGCAACATGTGGTCGGGCATTATCTTGTTGGAAAGTTGGATCTGCCAGGGTTTCAAGATAGGGTAAAAGATGGGGTTCTAGAACTTCGTGGATATAACGCTGCGCGTTCATGTTACCTCTGATGAAGACTAAAGGTGACCTGGAACCATAAGCTATAGCACCCCAAACCATAACTCCAACAGTGTGATGAACATGTCTTTCAACAAAAAACTGTGGATTCCTCCTTTCACCACGTCGCCTTCTAACCCTGGCACGACCATCGTGCATGCCTAAACAAAATCGAGACTCGTCACTAAAGACAATACTGTTCCATTCCTGATTCCAGAGTGACCGTTGTCTGCACCACTCAAGGCGATTACGTCGGTGTTCTCGAGTTAAAGGGAGGACCCAGTGTGGCCGGTATGAAAACAAGCCAAAACTTCTCATTCGTCGGTAAACACTTCGCATGCCAAAGGTCTTCCGTGTTCTACAAACCATTCATTTGCAATGGACCTGGTAGTGGAGAAATGGTCCCTTAAGGCCAATAATCTTAGGCGGCGATCTTCACGGTCTGTTGTTCTACGGCGGCGTCCAGTGCCCCTTGCTCTTTGCGTACGGCCTTCTCGAAGCCATGCCTGACAACACCTAACCACAGTGTCTACACTTCTTTGCACTCTAACTGTAATTGCCCGAAAAGAAAATCCAGCTTCCCGAAGTCCCACTATAGGGCCCCTATCAAACTCACTAAGTTGACGAAATCGTACAGGTCTCCGTACTCTAGGCATCGTAACCGATCGTAAAGGATGTCAAGAACCAAAATCCACCAACGTTGATTCTTTACTGCGGCTGAAATATTCATTTTTAGAGCGTTAGTGAATTAAAAAAAAAGCAGTATGAAAACCAGAATGTCCAACTGATAAGGCTGAAAAATTTTTAACTTGTTATTTACAGTAAGATAAATACATTCACCAACTTTTATTAAAATAAAACCATTTAAACTGGGTGTTCGGATTTATATATCACTTAGTATATTTATAAGCTGTCGGTATAGCCCTGTGTGGGCCACATTGCTACATTATTGAGTTTGCACCTTTACTGAAATTACAATTCAAAATAATGTGGGAAGGAAGATGTTTAGTATACTAAGTGACATATAAATCCGAACACCCAGTTTAAATGGTTTTATTTTAATAAAAGTTGGTGAATGTATTTATCTTACTGTAAGTAACAAGTGAAAAAATTTTCAGCCTTATCAGTTGGACATTCCGGTTTTTATACTGCTTTTATTTAATTCACTAACGCCCTAAAAATGAATATTTCAGCAGCAGTAAAGAATCAACGTTGGCGGATTTTGGTTCTTGACATCCTTTACGATCGGTTACGATGCCTAGAGTACGGAGACCTGTACGATTTCGTCAACTTAGTGAGTTTGATAGGGGCCGTATAGTGGGACTTCGGGAAGCTGGACTTTCTTTTCGGGCAATTGCAGTTAGAGTGCAAAGAAGTGTAGACATTGTGGTTAGGTGTTATCAGGCATGGCTTCGAGAAGGCCGTACGCAAAGAGCAAGGGGCACTGGACGCCGCCGTAGAACAACAGACCGTGAAGATCGCCGCCTAAGATTATTGGCCTTAAGGGACCGTTTCTCCACTAACAAGGTCCATTGCAAATGAATGGTTTGCAGAACACGGAAGACCTATTGGCATGCGAAGTGTTTACCGACGAATGAGAAGTTTTGGCTTGTTTTCATACCGGCCACACTGGGTCCTCCCTTTAACTCGAGAACACCGACGTAATCGCCTTGAGTGGTGCAGACAACAGTCACTCTGGGATCAGGAATGGAACAGTATTGTCTTTAGTGACGAGTCTCGATTTTGTTTAGGCATGCACGATGGTCGTGCCAGGGTTAGAAGGCGACGTGGTGAAAGGAGGAGTCCACAGTTTTTTGTTGAAAGACATGTTCATCACATTGTTAGAGTTATGGTTTGGGGTGCTATAGCTTATGGTTCCAGGTCACCTTTAATCTTCATCAGAGATAACATGAACGCGCAGCGTTATATCCACGAAGTTCTAGAACCCCATCTTTTACCCTATCTTGACACCCTGGCAGATCCAACTTTCCAACAAGATAATGCCCGACCACATGTTGCAAGAGTCACAATAGACTTCATTCAACATAATGATGTCACATTGTTACCATGGCCACCAAGATCTCCCGACTTATCCCCAATTGAGCACGTGTGGGATACGATGGGTAGGAGATTGCTCAATTTGCAACGTCCTCCTCAGACTCTAGAAGCACTTCGAGAGGAGTTGGTGGTTGCCTGGAATGAGATACCACAGGAGGACATTGACCACCTGATCAGAAGCATGCCTAGGCGCGTTGGAGAATGCGTAGCACATCAGGGTGCATCCACACATTATTAAAGGTCAAAGGACTTTAAAGCAGTGCAATCATTTTGAAATGTTTATCATTTGCTTATTATGCTTCACTAAGTACTTATACAAAATTTTATTAAAATAAAACCATTTAAACTGGGTGTTCGGATTTATATGTCACTTAGTATAGATGAAAGTCAATTTCAGTGAAGGCTTGCACGCATCATAATTACTCCTTTGACGGGAGATTTAACGTTGGAATCTTGGACCGCAAGTTTTGCCTTTTCTCGTTCGTAGAAAAAGTGAAAATTTTCAGAATGCAATTTTTGGGCAATATGTTGACATTTTCTTGAAGAAGATTTTTTTAAATACCCATAACGTAGAGTCTTATTTCTTTGACGATATGTATCATAATTTTCTTGAATTCCCTCGTACCTACGTAAAATATATATGGACTTATTTCAGATGTTATCAGAGCAATTTTGTTATATAACCTTATATAGAGAAATTTTTTATGCGAGGATAACGCAACAAAAAGGTGTAAACAATCACAGATTATATTTTGCTGGGAGAAAATATTACATTTGTCTTATCACTTTCTGTACAAAATGAAGTTCAAGGAGGTCAGGTCAAACAAGTTCCTTGCAAAATCTCAAGCATTTTTTCCAACAGGAACGGATAAACAGCCATTGGGAAATAATGTACCATTTTAAATCAGTTACAAAGGCTAAGGACCAGCAAACAAAAATTCCGATCGTATTTTTGAATCATGTGAAATTTTCTCGGTATTCAGTCTTGAATTAAATTCTGAATGTTGATACTGTGGCCACAGAGGCGCATCATAGACTTCTTTAAATTATTTCACATAAGGTGGGCCATTTTTCGCCAAGATTTTAGAAAGTTACACAGGCAAGGCCTGCACCTTCCCAGACAAACTGAAAATTTGCTCATGTCGAGCCCATCCCAAAAAAGGGATCTAAGAGCGACCCTTACAACCGCAGACCTACAGCTCTGCTTTTTCTTCTTTTAAGTAAGGTGATGGAGAGGTACATAAATCGCGAGCTCCTGGACAACCTCGAACGTCACGGCTTGATCAGAGTCATGCAGTATGGTTTCCGGTACCAGCGATCCACAGTGGAGTAAACTCATCCAGTCTTATGGTGAGGCTCATGTCGCTACTCTTGATATCACGAAAACGTTCGATCAGCTGTGGCACGCTGCCCTCTTATGCAAACTTCCATCCTATGGCCTCCCAAAGAAGCTTTGCAGATGGGTGAAGAACTCTCTCTCTCTCTCTGGCCGCAAGATATCCGTCGTAATTGACTGGTTCTCCTCTTCATCCCACAACGACAACGCGTCAGGAATCGGTCTCGGCTCCGACACTGTTCCTGTTACGCATCAAAGACCTCTTTTCCTGTACGATAAATCGAAACCACAGTTTTGCTGATGACAAAAGAAGTCTTCCTCTCTGACTGGAGGTTACGATGGATTTGCCGAGTTCTGCCAAAGAGCCATTCAGGTCGGCTGGTCGGCTATTTGCTTAGGGCTAAGAAGTAGTTTCTTCCACATGACTTCCTGACTATTGTATTGCTCACACGTTTGGGGTGCTGCCGCTCCGACTACATTGTTCATGGTCGATGCTATCCAGAAGAGTTCTGTCAGATCGACGACTTTTCTCTAACAGACAGTCTCGGGACCCTATCGCATCGGCTGGTACCAAAGCTCTCGTCCATGATGCCGCCACCCGATGTGCTTGCCTGACAGGCTTGCCTCCCTTCCTAACACCATTTCTACTAACCCCTAAAAATCGGCTTAACAAAGTTTCTTTGGGATCCTCATATCAGTCTGGAATTTAGGCTTCTGCCTGCGCGGGTGCTTCGGTTCAAAAAGATTTTTCGAAAGTAATTCAGAAAAAATCTACATTGGTATTTTCAATTTTATAGAACATTGTTATTTTATAACTTTAAGCATAGCTATGTAGTGATAAGAGCTATTAACTATTTCAGGATTAAGCAGTGCGCCGGCAACTATATACATGGCGGAAGTTTCAAGCTTAGAATTGCGAGGTGTTTTTACAACATGGGCATCTATTTCTTTCGCTTTAGGCGTGTTGATAATCTACTTTTTGGCGTTTATATTGAAGGTGAGTCTATTTTGTTTACAGTCTACTTATTGTCAAAAATATGTCTATGTTGTCCACTTTATACATGCACCGCGGGTGCTATAGGAATATGATGGAATACAGTCGATATTAGGTATTGTGTCTGTTTACAATTTTTGTTACGATACAGGTCTGAGTAATGAAGATATTTGGCCATACACTAATTTTTTGGGGGTACCGGGTATGCCCTTCTGCAAAATCATGAGCATCTTCATTACTCCCATACCTGCAGTTATGCTTGCTAACAAATCCATTTAGATAAAATGTGCATTCATCACCGAAGAAGATATTCTTTACATGAATGGTATTATCAATAATCGCTGCAGTCATTTGTTCACAAAACTCAAATCGCCTATCGAAATCACCTTCGGTTAACTCTTGCAATATTTTCATTTGAATGGATGAAATCTATGGAGTTTAGTAACTGTGTGTACAGAGCCTAATGAAATATGTACCAGTCGCGGCAACAATTTTTCGTAATGAAGTATTAGGACTTATTCTAAAATGTCCAAAAGCTTCAACTTGATCGGCTTCATCCAAAACTCTCCGACGATCACGTTTTTTATTTGCAACAGATACAGCTTGAGTAAATTTAGTAACAAGTTCCAAAGCATACTTGTGCGAAGTTATCTTTCCAGGATGTCTGGCGTTAAACGTGACGGCAGTTTGCCGAGCATATTGATTTTGGGCACCATAAATTAGAATCATTTCCATTCTTCCGGCTAGTGTGTTAGCCATTTTGGAAGTAAAAAGATTGTTACAAAGGTAACTGACAGCAAATTGAATTCTTTTTTTACATTAGCAACAAATAACTAAACAGGTATAACAATAAATACAGTTCGCCCAGGATATCTGTGTTGTTGGAAAGAATGCGGAAAAATTCGGGTTGTTATTTGGTTATTGCCACGTCTGTTTATGTTGGTGGTTTCCGTTTTAAATTATAAATGAATTGTAGCAACATTTTGAACACTTTCTGAAATAAAAAGTGACATTCTCGTGTGTTTTTATTTTCTATCTGAACAAATTAAGGTAAATAAAGACTTTTCTAATTTTCTCGAAAACGAATCGATTGATTTTGAAAATCAAACTTCAAAATAAACGACTTTGAATCACCTTTCAAACAAGCTGTTACTCGATATCCCTTGTCATTTAAAATTTTTAAGGGAATGATGCTGGGAGGGGCGTGTTTTCTTTCAATCAGTGATTTTTTATAAATCCGTAGTGGGAAGTAACAATTGAATAAAACAGTGCGCTGTGTTAGTAACCGCCGCGACACTTGATTGCAAGTTATGCTGACAGACTAGACAGTCAATCACATTTATACATACAGTGTGTAAGAGGCTATGAGCTCCCGCATGGATATCATGTAAAATTCAGCAAATTTATATATGTAATTTCCAGAATGGATAAGAAAAAGTGGATGCGAAACTAATTTCTAGCTTTGAATCTCAATTAAGTGTATTTGAGACAAGAACCCAATGTAATTATCATCAACACATATAACTTACAGCTTAGACCTCCAGTAATGCCATCTCAGAAGCAGATTTTACATCACATCAGAGCCAAAGTGTCATGACGTTTAGGCAACCCGTACAACTAAGTACCAAGTCAACGTCTTGGCGAAAAACCTACATAATGTCAAAAAAAAACAGCATAATGTCAAAAAAATCGGCATAATTTCACTTTTCAAGATACGTGATACCCGTGATTGCTAGCCAACTTGTATGCTGTATGATTGAAACTTTATTTGGATAAGCACTTTTTGGGTTCAATCGTGCAGCCCCGCACGGGTATCACGTATCTTGACAAGTGACATTATGCCGATTTTTTTTGACATTACACTGTTTTTTTTTTGACATTTTGTAGGTTAGTCTACAAGATGTTAACTTAGAACTTAGTTGTACGTGTTGCCTAAACGTCACGAGGCTTGTTATCAATCTTTGGCTTTGATGTGATGTAAAATCTGCTTCTGAGATGGCATTACTGGAGGTCTAAGCTGTAAGTTGTATGTGTTGATGATAATTACATTGGGTTCTTGTCTCAAATACACTTAATTGAGATTCAAAGCTAGAATTAGTTGCGCATCCATTTTTTCTTATCCATTCTGGAAATTACATATACAAATCTGCTGAATTTCAAAAATGAGAGAGATAAGAAATAATTATATTCACTGTACACTGTCGAATTACAAGCCATATTATACATGCTAACAGTAATTACACAAAACCCGGGCGCGGTGATGATTTCCCGTGATTCTCCTCAGTTTTTCGTAATTTATAGCTTTGAACATAACCTCTCTTCAGAAAGCACAACATATAAATAACCCGTCATATTCGGCATATTCAGTAATGATTTTCTCACACAGCAAATATCACTGATTTTATACACATGCAGACCAATACACATAATCACCCCGATGCGATCTTGCTATTCAAACAACTTCCTTCTCAGAGATACGAGTAGTGATGTAAAATAATTAAGTAACGCTTACAAAATAATCGTTACAAATGAGTAACTAAATGTAACGAGTCCTACTTTTTGAAAAGACTCGTTACTTTTTATTTGAATTCGTTACTTTGAATGCGATACGGTCTTTTTCTATGTATACTTTTTAATTACTGTTAGTTACTACACTATACATTACTTTAGATACAAACGTTACTGGGATCTAATGTAGCCAGTACTGCCAGCGCCAGCAGCAAGTGACTTGGTTCTTGGATGTAAACTGGGTGGAAATGAAATGATGCGAATATCGTTAGGCTTAGGCAACTTTAGATACTCTTCTATCAAACGAGTTGCGGAGTGCGTAGCTTTAGGTTGGCAATGTTTGTGTATACCTGTACACTTTTCATTTGACTTTGAGAGCTAGCGGTTGGCGGGTTGTTACTGGTTTGGACGTTGCCGTACAAGCTCGAGCAATAATATAATTATTATTTCTACAAAAATATGGAATCATCCGCGTCCGGTTCAGGAGAATCGCAAACTCAAAAAAGAAGTGTTATTTTGATGCATTTCACCAATATATCGGAAGCTAATGCAAAGTCTAATCTTTGTAAAAATATTTATTCGCATAAAAATGGAAACATTAGCAATTTAAGGAAGCATTTGAAAACTAAACATCCGACTCTTTCATTGGAAGGAGAAAGGGCAAAATGGCGGGTGGAAGACGTAAATATGCCTAGGTGCAAAAAGAACTTAGTTTCAGGTATGTTTTATTATTATAAGTATTTTGTTGAACACCATTTACAGTGGAGTAACCAGACTGTTAAGTAGGGCAGGGGAGTAACCAGACTGTTAGGGCAGGAGACGCTACTCAACTAAAGTAAAGAGTGAGGAGAGTGGTTCCTCCACGGTCCCCATCTGGTTATGCCACTTGTTAAATACTATTTACAGCGTACAGCCGACGAACCAACTACGAGTTTAAAATATAAGTACCTTCTACGTATCAAATATCAAAAAAATTAATAGGCAAGGCATTAGACAAAAAATAATAATTGGATCAATCCCAAAGTAATAATTTGATATAATATATAAAATGTAGGTTCTAAACGAAATGTCCAAATAGTAACTAAACGAAATGTCCAAATAGTAACTAAACTAACGAGTCCAAAGTTCGAAAGTAACGAGTCCTTACAAGTCCTAAAAAGTAACGAAACTTTGCATCACTAGATACGAGTAAAAACTACAGACCCGGATCACGCAGCCTCACAAAGTTATGCAACCAATAATGCGTAGTTTAGTCGACTGATTCCTCCACAGATGGACGTTCACAACGATCCTAATGAGCAAACGTGGAATGACTGTTTGCGCCTTAAAAACTACCTAGTCTGCAAGTTGACATCTTATAGGTTTTTCTTGACGTTTTGTAGGTTTTTTACATGATACCGTCCATTCATAGAGTTCTAAATCTGCTATCAACAATTCTCTTTAAATCCTTTTTAAGAGTTGGAAATGGAGTCTTAGAATGGCTAAACCTGTTAATGCCTTTGAGAATAAGCAGATTGAATGACGTCCGCAATTTTTGTCGTCGGAAATAAAAACTATGTATCTGTTAAATATATTATGTATCCTTGATTGACAATAGAATCTTAACTGATTCGGTTTTGTCACCTATTTTTCCATATCAAGGTTATTTAAGGTTTTTGTAAATTCTTTTTTTAATAATAATTTTCAGCCATACCTTATAAAGAAAGTCTAAAAATATGTGACACGGTTTAAAAGCCTTTTTTAGCTATTTTCCATATTTCTTCAATTCAATAAGAAAATAGCGGTCCGATTATGAGCACTTTTCTCTATCCAATTACTACTCTAACTGGGGGGCTTAATGGCTTCTTACAGCCCTCCCCAACATTTCACAAAAAAATATAAACAAACTTAACAGTTACGTTACAGACTATGCCGAAACTGACGTTGTAATGAAGGTTTTTTTTTCAGGACGCCATGGGTCTAATTTGTCTGATCACAGCCGCTCTACCATGCCTGGGCATTCTCTTCACGATTTTCTTAATTCCCGAGTCGCCGTCATGGCTTGTAGGCAAAAATAGAATCGAGGAAGCCTCAGACAATCTATGCAAAGTATTCGGCACCAGCATGTATTCCCAAGAAGTACAAAACGAGCTTGACGCTCTTATAAAGTTGAAAAGCATCAAGCTGGACAGCGAAAAGAAGTCCCTAGCTATGCAGTTCGTTAGAAAACTCAAGTACCTCTTCTCTTCAAGGACCTTGAAACCAATGGCTCTAGTAGTGACTCTGTTTTTCTTCCAACAGCTGTCCGGAACTTTCGTTCTGTTGTTCTATGCAATTGATATAGTAAAGACTGCTGGTATAACGTTCGAGCCTTACTTCACAATAGTCCTTATAGGTGTTATAAGGCTCATAGCGGCAGTATTGACGAGCATCATTTGCAAAAAGGTCGGAAAACGGCCTTTATCCTTACTATCCGGTAGTGGTATGACGATATGCCTTCTAAGCTTGGGAGCCTACAATTTCTTCCAGGAAAATGGTACTATTCCTCAATTGCCTGTTATACCATTGACTTTATTCATAGCTTACTTCGTCTGTAATGCTCTTGGGTTCCTGCCAGTTCCATTTGCTTTGGCTGCGGAGCTGTTTCCTACAAAGATACGCGGCACTGCTACTGGTTTCATCTCAGGTTTGTAATTTGTTTGTTTCAGATTTATTTAGCATTGATGCTACAGTATCTATAATATCCATATTACACAGTATATCACATAATATCGTCTTCAAGACTACATATTTTTATACAAAATTTTACTACTATGAATTCTGGTTTTCGATGAGTTATTTTTTCAATTTCCCCCTTGAATATTTTCAAACTGGCACACAACTTGATACCAATCCCTTTGAAATACTGATTTGATCGTTATATTGCTACTGTAATTTTGTAAATGAAAGTCTATTCTCCCTCTAATTGAATAACTGTGGTACTCATTGTTCAATGCACAAAAATTTTCTAAGTGATTTGGTAGCAGATGATTTTTTAACTTGAATATGAAAACGAAAACCAAGTAGGTTATGAATTTTTTTGTATTTGACCGTTGTAGCTCTTTCAGCATAAAATTTATTCTAGTATATTTATGATTCTCATAGCTTTATTTTGTATTATATATTTTCAATTTCTCGTTTGCAGTGAGCAAAATAGTCTATCAATATAATAGATGAGGAAGAATGATAATGATGTACACATTTTTTTTTAGAATAAACGTTTAGGCTATGCGAAACCCTTAAAAGTAATTTATCTTCTTGGACATTTTTGAAACAATATATTCATAGTGCCCTTCAAATTTTAATTTACTATCAACGTATGTGCCCAAATATTTAAATAATTCGATTGACCAGATTTATCATATTTTCATCTAAAGATTTTCCTATTAGTATATATTTTGTTTTATTTGTTGAATTTGAGTTTATTCACATTTAACCAATTTATTACGTTTTTCATATCATTATTGCAGTTTCAATGTCTCTATTTAGATATATATATATATATATATATATCTTGAATTTCTTCGGGCAGAAGGCAGACTGCATAAGCACACTCTTATAACTTAAACTCGAGCTTTCGAAGGACTATGCCCTCTTCGTCGGCAGCTGGAAACAATTTTTGAAGAATAGCAACAATAAACAATTAGGCGGAAAAAATTACATTCTACAGTCGGCCTGCACGTGTTGAACAACGTCAAGGAAAAAGAAAATAAATCTCGAATGATTTTTCAGTAGTTGATAGTTTTTCAAGTTCTTCCGAATCAATCAGTGTTTAATGAAAAATAATTTTCAAAATCATAGCTATGATTATTTATTAATAAAAGAATTCTGTCCTAATCGAATCTCATCAGTCCAGTTTTTTATTCGTCGACTATGGGTTCCCTTCACTTTCGTTTAAGAACAATTTCAGCAACAATCTCGCCGACTTAGTAAGTAATCATATATTTTTTCCTCCTAATTGCTTATTGTTGCTATTCTTCAAAAATTGTGTCCAGCTCCAGACGAAGAGGGCATAGACCTTCGAAAGCTCGAGTTTAAGTTGCTTATGCAATACTTTGCCTTCTAACCAAAGAAATTCAAGGATATCTTCTCCTAACAGTTAAGGCTATTTAACTATGAATACTATATATATATATATATTTAGAAAGATAACTGGCATAATCCGCAAAAAAAGATAGTGGATTCGAGCGGAAAATAGGATAGGTAACCCGAGCAATACATATTTCTGCTTGTTGGCTTCATCATGCCCGAAATGAATGCACATATGCAACCAAAAAAGTAGATACACATGCCATACATCCGTATACGGGTGTAACCTGAGGAAACGAAGATGGAGACGGAAAAAATTACACACGAAGTCCTCAACAAGAGTCTTCTAGCCATTTTATACTACAATGTGTAGGTTGGCTCTTGTTGGGGACTTCGTGTGTCATTTTTTACCCCTTTCCATTTTTCGTTTCCTCAGGTTACACCCGTATCCGGATGTATGGGCATGTGGTTGCATATGTGCATTCATTTCGGGCCTGATGACAAGCAGAAATACGTATTGCTCGAGTTACCTATCCTATTTTCTGCTCAAATACATTTTCCTTCTTTTTACGGATTATGCCCATTATTTTTCTAATTTTTGTTATATACTTATCTCCGCATGATTATTTTTCTCTCTCTATATATATACAGGGTGTCCGCAAAGTTGGGGTTTTCCTTTTCAGAAACAACTACCCTTGAAATAACAAAGGTAATGTGTAGTGAAACGAGGGCGACCAAGTAAAAAAAAATAAAGGAAAAAGTACACACTCTCCAGTTGACGAGAAGGGCTAAGTACGTCTCTGCCCGAAATTATACCGCTCCAACAGAAAATGAAATCAGCTGATGCGCTACCGAGCAGACGCACATGCCAGCCCAAACATTCACCGAAAATGTTTGTTCAAAATGTGCCCGACGGACAGCGTGCGGATTTTCTACTGACCAAACATGAGTGTTGCGAAAGTTATTCATCCCATTACGCGTGAATGTAGATTCGTCTGTCACCAATATGCTCTTCAAAAAGACCGGATTATTGTCATGTTGATGCAACAACCACTCACAAAACCGAACTCTTGCTGGAAAATCGTCAGGTTGAAGGGCTTGTACACGTTGGACGTGAAACGGATACAGCCCCTCTTCACGCAGCGTTTGCCACACTTTAGTTTTTGATACTTGCACTTCTCTAGCCACGTCTCTAGTGCTTGTTGAGGGATTCTCGTCTACGCGATTACCTCTACAGGCGTGACCGTAAGCGTCGGTTGAAGGTTGCATACTGACCTGACACACTGACCCCGACCCAGTCCTGTCGTCGGGTTGAGCCAGTGACATCGTACCACTCCGTGATGTCGCGGCTACAGAACGGTATTCAGATATTTTTGATGTTGCAGAGCCCTTTATCTCGGTTCCCTTAAGACATTGGTGTATATGGTACTAAGAAAAATTGCTTATGTTTTCAAGATCTACACGTCGTGTAAAGGAAAACCCCAACTTTGCGGACACCCTGTATATTTATAAAGGGTGTTAATAAATTACGTAGAGAAACTTTAACCATCGAATCCTTGGTCAATTTGAAGACGAAATTTCCATATGAACATGGGTCCGCAACAGCTTGGTTTTCAAGCTACAGCATATTTTATTTTAATTAACTATGTCCTGTGGTGAATATCACATGATTTACAGTTGTTTTCAGACCCTCCATGTACGTATATACGAATAATGTTATCCAGTATTTTTAGAAAAAATAACATGACATTGATTTGTTTTGATCGCAATATTTTTAATATTTAAGCATTGTGCTTATCTAGACTCCTATGACGTACCCGAAAAGAATTGAATTAGGTAATTTATTTTCTCAAATAATTCGACAGCTGTCAAATGCGTGTTTTCTTGTCTGTCCACTTTTAACATTTATTGTAAAAAAAAAACTATTCGACATTTTCTATTGTTGTCGTTCTATTCGATGTTACTGTTCAAAACTATTGACCTAAATAATTTTTTTTTCCAAAAATAAAAGAGTACTATTTTCATCCACGTTCAGCCTCAGCTACTTGTAAAACATTAAACATTCATCATATGTTATACCAACCGTTCAATAAATACGTTTCATTATTCATAGAAATATTTGGAACATTACTCGTATTTGTTTAGTGATAGTGCTGCTCTATCTCGAAAAGAAAGCCGTTACGTCTTCAAATTGACCAACGATTCGTTTTTTAAAGTTTGTCTACATACTTTATTAGCACCCTGTATATATAGATAAATTCGACATCACTTTAAACAATCTAGGATATTTTCGAATACTATATAGTCAGCATCAATCGACCATAAACCATGTCCTAAAATATCTTCTTCTATCAACTTATTCCTAAAATATCTCGTCAAAAACAAGAATTACATCTCTGATGCTGATTCGTTTAGAGATCCTTTCGAATAAACGAAAATCATCTCGTTACAGGGTTGGGTTACATGTTCAACTTCATGATAGTGAAGGTATATCCAGACATGGTCAGCGCTTTTACTGGAAAAGGAGTAATTTGTTTCTATGGTGGTGTAGCTTTACTTGGAACGATATTTGTAGCTCTTTTACTGCCTGAGACCAGAGGGAAGAGCCACACAGAAATTGAGGCTCTATTTGGACACAAACCTACTATAAGAAATACTGAAGCTGAAAACAAGATAGAGGAAGGAGAAAAGCAAGGTAATTATGTCGGAATAGAATTCAAAGATGTTTGAATTTTTATGACTATCTAGGAATGTAAAAACTTCGCGTACTCTGAATAGTATTTACATGGTTCATCGAATTTCTATTTTATTTTTATAGATTTGATACACGAAGATGGAATCAGATACGTCTAAAGCTTTCAGAGGATGCGAACTTTTGCAGATTAAGGAATATGATCTCATTTTTCAGCATATTTTTTTTGTGGCTAAAGAAGACGAGATATTCTTTTAAGTGCAGTATATCATTATATGAATAGTACACAAGGGACAGACTGGATGTGAATTTAGAGAAATAAGCGTATTACTTATGAATTGTGGAACTATGCAGGTAATGATAACTTATACAAATAAATAGAAAAATGATGTAGATCATAGTGAGATTGGACGGCAAATATTTTCTGTAAGAACCAAATTATCATTTGAATACAATTTTCATCCCAAATTTTGTGTAAAGGGTGATTGATTTGATTAATTATTATTTGAAAATCCACTTTGACTATGACTGTTCAATGCAAAATGTAATTGTAATATTAAGGTACTGTTTTTAATGTTAGGCTGTGATTTTATATAATAGAATGATAGTGCTAAACTGCTATAATTTCATAGCTAAAGTCATTTAATTTGTATGTTATGTACTCGTATCCCATTCATGTTTGATATTTTTATATAAATATATCCTTCATACTGACTTATTTCTTCTTATCCTGCTACGTACCTACGAGGAAAAGTTGAGCGATAAGAAATTATAATTGATTTCATGGAAGTAGATGCTTCTGAGACAGCTTGGAATGGTGTACTTTCCAAAATTTTTATTACTACAAAATATCAATACTATCAGAATATCCCCGGTTATATACAGGGTATTTCCTAATTGAATGACAGTATTTAAGGGGGCGATTTTTTAATCCATTTTAAGAAAAAACTTAATATGAACGTATGTCTTCAAAGTCTTAACTTTTTAGATACGGTAAGGTAAAGTTTACAAAAATAAATCATTTGGTACGCCATTGACTTTTCTTAAAATAAAAAAAATTACGTCTGTATAAGCCAGAATCGTTCATGGGATTGAAAAAACCAAGCAATCAAATTTGCTTAGACATGATACAATAGAAGAATAATTAACGAATTAAATCAGTGGCCTAACATTAATATCTGCCAAAATAGTCAGCTGAAATTCCGTACCACTGGTGGCAATTAGAAAAAATACAGGCATTAAACCGATATGTAAGAGGCTTAACTAATACACAGTTGCTCGATAATATTACTATTTAAGTCATAAACTGTTCGAAAGCTTTAAGTTATGTATAGCATGGTCAACATCACTACAGTCTTAAAGTAGAAAAACGGACTATTACAAGTGAGATATTATATTTTGGAGAGAAAGGAATTCTGCCAGATCTTTTATTGATTTAATAACAAACTCAAAGTGATCGTTGAAATTGCCTACTGTTGAATTATTGCTATTAGGGGTCTGTCCTGGGTCCTGGTTTCTGATTTCCTTATGATTTTAATAATAATAATTTTCCATGTGATTTTTAGCTGCGTTATTTATATATTTCCCATATGCTTATTTTTGTAATGAATTTTTTATAATCTGAATGATCTCAATATACATTTCGTGGGCAAGAGGATCAGAGGTAGTGTGCGGCTACTGTCACGTATTACTTTTATGACTTGACATTTACTAATCAAACAGGTGGCCATAAATTATATCGGCTCAGAATAATCAGTGTTACTGAGACTTACCTGCAATACCGCTGGATATAACTTTCCTATATTTAAGATGTTGTTTACCGCGATTAGTGTTTATCATGATATATTGATCAAAGTGGTCCGATAAACATGAATGCGCGTTAGTTAAAATACTGCCGATACAACAAGCGGGGCCATTGAAAACCCTTGCACAACCTTTGATTGTAGCATACATTCCGAAATACTCCATAGTACACATAAAACAGATAAAATATTAGTTACGCTAAAATTGATATTAAAATCTCCAAGAAAAAAGATTTTTTAATACTTAATAAACCTTTAGAATATCAACTGCTGACAGACATGATTCATCATTCCCAAAGCAGGATCTGTATACCGCAATAATTACTGTTTTATTGGTCAACTCAATTGCACAAAACTCTATATCGATTTTCTTGCGGAGAAATCTAACGTCAATTATCTTACAAGTAGTCTCTGTTCGAGCGTATAATGCAGATCCACCACGTATGTTATTTTCCCAAGAAAAGGCTGAAATTAGATTATAATTTTCAAACAAACCTTATTTAAAGATCTTTTTTCAAAAAATACTATATTTTCAGTCGATTAAGAAAAGGTGGAATTTGACCGATCTTATTACTGTAGGGTGAAATAATTACAACCTCAATGTTTAAAAAATATTATATTTACTGTTTTCGTTAAAAATTGAACTATATAATATTCCACCCTTCACTATCACTGTCCTACAAAACCACTATTTACAATACCGCATTTCTCATTGATCCTTTCCATATGACTATCCTTCACTTTCTCACACAGTTCAGCATCTTCATCTTTCAAAATCTGCTCATATTTCTTTTTACTCCTTTTGAATCTTGGAGCTACAAACTTTGCTAACAAATACTCTACTAGGACATCTTCTGTTAGGATACTCGCAACAAAACATACACTCGATATTACTAGTACAGCATATCTGGCTTCTATTGGTGGTAGCTTAAGCTCTAGTACTTGTTTTATCCAATAAGCTGGATCTATGGTAATGTATATGCTTACTAAAGTTGTAATGACCAATGAAAACGTTAAATACGTATTCGTATACAAAGGTTGACGGTAAGGCCTTCCTTTAGAGAATGCTACTACCATTGTTATATACTGGAACGTTGATACAGTGAATACCACGTAGTTTTCAACGGAAACAAAATTTTGTGGATTTTTCTCGTTATACTTGAATGGTATAAACTCCTCATAGGTTTGGATGTGATAGTATCCAAAGATTTGGCAACTGGTTGCAATCACCATGAAAAAAATCATGGAACAAATCGGGATGAAACCCATCAAAGACGTTCTAGGAGGCACTTTATCCAGTACCTCGTACGCCTTCGTCACTCCAAAGAACGTGGCAAAGTTCAGTATCAGACAAGTATCTATGAAAAGGAACTGCAATGAGCTGAGGTTAGAATCGATGTTGTACAAAATTAATACTGACGCAAACTGCGTCAGGCTGTAGCAAAGCATGACCTTGAAAATGCCAAAAGAGGTCACCAGTGCTGCTCGACCTTCTTTGATCACTTTTGGTATACATGAGATGTTCTGCTCCTGAGATGTGAACGGAGAGGCTACGCTGGACTCTGCTTCCGAAAGAGAAACGCCCACATGGGCTGCTTTGAGGGCTCCACAGTCGTTTGCACCGTCGCCACTCATTGCTGCAAAAAGATAGGGAGCATCAACAAATAAAATATAAAGGGTGCTCTGAAGTTTTAGGTTTCGAAGAAGTCTGAGTCCGGCCCTGCCTGCCCAGTATAGGTGCGAAGACCCAACGCACGTCAGTATTCAATCAATTGACTCTCCTCGTATTTAACTAATTTTAGAAAGTCGTGAGTATTTTTTGAGGGAGTTAGGTACACTTGTATAAGTGGTATTTTGCTATGTTATATATATACTCGTATATAGAGAGAGAGCACAGAGCTCGTAAAATATCGCAGGTTACCGCCATATAGGACTTGTTTTTTAGATAGATACTTACTGGGGTCATTTCATCACTGCCATTGCATGTAGCATTCAGGTTATCAAATTTTTATAAAATAATTTCAATTTAATAACTATTCTTACAACAAAGCTACAGTAAGTCTACCAGTATTCCTTTATATATCTCCATCTCCCTCATACATACACATGCAACCTATCCCTCTGTGTGAACGTTTGTTCGGAAAGCTCAAAGATATAAGTTTTTTAGTTGTGTCTCTCCGACTCGAAATCTTTGTTGTTACGTCTGAGTGTCCTTCGATCATATTCGTCAGGGTGACAGCTTACTTGACATCGGCGTGCAATTTAAGTTGTCTTGTTATGAATCTTCAATATAAAATTGTACAATATCCGGAAATACGAGCAATGGAGAAGGCTGACAGCTCGTGCTAAATTGTTTAGAGTATTTCCAGGAAGAGAATGAAAACTGCGTTCCCCTGCCATGCGTACTGGAGAGAGGAGCAGATGCGCTGAAGATTAGTCTGCGAAGTGTTCCACCCATTTTTTGTATACTCCAACTACCCCAAAGGCCTAAGGCATAAACACACATGGGGTACCTAGGGGTTATAGGGGGATACAGGGGAAAGGGGGAGGGGGACGCCACACGGACTCTGGCGAGGGAACACGTGTGCCCGCAACATACACAAATTCTGGCCCCGCCTACGAGATCCGCCGGGTGATACCTCCGCGTTTGACAGTTAGAGGCCGTCTACCACCTACGAACAATCACAACATCAATAACCAACAGAAAAATTTCTCTTGACACGGGATTCGAACCAGCGCCAGCGCAGCTCGCGGCGACTGATCAGGGCACCGAAGAGTCTACCACTGCGCCGGCCACCGCTCTGCCTAGAGACTCAATCTGCCTACTTATTTCATATGTCATACAGGACTCCATTGCATGGTAGTTTTTCAGGCACATTCGCATTATGCGCAAATATTATAGCTGTAGCTCAGTACTTGAGAATAAGAATTTTCTGAGGAGAATAAAACCCAATTTCACTAATTTAACCTCTTTGCTCTCTCCGTACCGTCCCAAAACTATGATAAATGGACTCAGCGCAGGACCAAAAACATAGGAATGAGCATTATTGTTCACAAGAATGAATGGGTATTTTTTGCAAGGTTTTGTACCTTCCTGGTCCACTGTGCGGCGGGTATTCCCTCTCTCAAACGACGTCTAGCATCTCCAAAGCGACAACTGAGCATGAGATTATCTGTTGTTTTGAATGCACCAGACAAGTCTACCTAGCACATCGCTCCGGAAGGTCAAGCGAAACCGGCAACGTGAAAACTCACTCAGAATGCAATAACAAAATTTCATTATTCCCCTCTAATACTAGTGCGACTTTTTGTTCACTTTCTGTATTATTTAATATTGTATTATTTGTATTCTATTACGTATCAATATTATTATCTACTGGCTACATTACCCGCGTTCTTATTTTGTAAAAATACTTCACCAAAATCACTGATCAAAGAGTTAACTTACCAACATAATATCCCAAATCTTTGAGCTCTTCAATCAACTGCTGTTTCTGCATACCAGACATTCTAGCGAAAACTTTTCCTTTCACCACTATTTTCTGAACTAGTTCTGGAAAATGCTCTTGAATGTACGCCCAACATTTTCCACTTATCGCATAGCAGTACTTTCTGTTAGGTCGGCCTTTCTCTATGTCCAGATCGGAAATTACTTCGTTATTCTACAAAATACGAAATATCTATAAAAATATTGTAACATTTGATATTCGGTACGACATGTCCGGGACGAACAGACTCCTTTTGGCTCTGACATGCATAAAATTGAAGTTATGTATTGTAACTTGGCCAGTCAATGACGCATGCAGCCTATTTTTAAGTGGCCATTAGTCCAGTGACTGAGCTGTAACTATAGCTCAAGTTCAAGTGTCCTTAAGCCTTGGAAGAGTTGACCATAGTAGAAGGGAGACTTACCCATATCCATTTATACAGCAAGATAAAGGAAAACCGTTTTTAAATAACGAACAGCTTATTTAAAAATAAGAACACACGACAAATAAAAGTTTTTCTATTATAATATTCTCTAATCTCATGACGAATGCAATGTGGAAGTAATCAAAGCAACTACTCACAATATAACCTAATAAAACCTAATAAATAACTAAAATAAAATGTCTCTCAGCACAAATCATGATATAAAACATAGTATAATTTTTTCATAATGTTAGTCTTTATGACTGATCACATTCATGGTAGGTATATGTAATTTACATTATATTTATTGGTCAATCCAACGCATATCGCGTGCATATTTGCAGCATATTCTTGCAGGAAATATAAACTTTCATGTTTAAAACTTCTTCCCTCTATACAAAACAATACCAAGGGTCAGTTAAATTACGATCTTCTTCCCACCTGTTACCACTCGAGCTATCGCCGTACTGATTCTGTTTCATTTATATATTTTATAGCTGTTTTCTGTTAAGAGTTACCAGATTTCACATATGAAATACCAACTTTTAACTCTTACTTAATAACTTAGTTTAGTTTTATTTTTGTCCTATCCTATCCATATCCTACAAAACGTTAAAATTATTATTTTTTTTGTCAGACTTACCAAAGTGACAGTTGAACTATTGATTATATCTCCCTTACCCATCTTTGTTTACTTTATTGCGAAACTAGTTTAAGCTTAGGAATAAAACACGGTTGGATGTTAGAGCTAGACAAATTCAGTAATCTAACTAATATGAAGTTCATTACACTCCAAAGTGAATAAAGAAGCAACGTAAGCACACAAAATATATGAAGTTCTCACTCCTGGCCAATAAAAACCTCGTCTCACTGTAAAAGCGGTGTAGTAGAAGCCAATAAGACACCGTATGTGTGATAAGCAACGAGTATGTATGCACCGCCGATCAGAAATCTGAACAGGGAGAAATTGAAACCGATTTATTTGACTTGGGTCGTATCTCCTACCTGGTCATGTCCCCCGGATTCCCCCTACTGCAATATTGGTAAGGATGATTCTAATGGGGATCTCATCGCACTTGAGCCACACCGACATCGAATTCGTTTTCCAAATATCCTGCCTATGTGACCAGGGCGTGGTTATCGATACTCATTAATGTTAGTACGTCATCAAAAAATACACCCTGTTCTCCTTGCTTTTAGCATCCATATTACATGACACTAAGTTAGGTTAGGTAAGTGTATTGATATCTATGAAATCATGAATGTTGTGAAGTAGTTTTCTCGAAAATCGCAAGATGTGGCTGTCTTGACTGTACATTAAGACTGTGACAACTTACGTTCATAACATCGGGACCTCTTGATTGATAGCACTCAATATAACGAACCGAGTGACACTTCCGTTCTGTAGAAGAGTCAACGACAACCTCTATAATAGCCTCATCTGGATCAACCATGCCACATTCTCTTGCTATGTGAATGCCTGTCTTAATATTGTCGCCTAAAAAGTAGAATTAGTAGATACTTCAACGTGTAAAGTCGGACATTGCTTGCTATCAAACTGCACACTTGAGGTCATTACCTGTAATCATTACTACCTTCAGATTAGCCTCTTTCAGCAACTTCATAATAGGAGTAGTTTCAGGTTTCAATCTGTTCTCCAAAATTATCAAACCCAGGAGCTCCAAGTCGTATTCTACGTTTTCTCTGTTCAACTTGTCTATTTCTACTCCTGCTTCTAAGTTTTTCTTAGCTAACGCTAAAACTCTATATCCTTGGCTAGTATAGGTACCTAGCATATCAAAAAAGTCCGTAGGGACCGAAAATTCGTTGGAAAGAGATGATATCATTTCTGGCGATCCTTTACAGAATATCACTGGACTACTTGAGTTGCTGGATTTTACAATGACGCTCATCCTCTGGAGATTGGACGAAAATTGGAACTGTTTGAGAATTTGTAATTGAGTGTCTTCCTAAAAGCAGCACAGTTGTGGCATACGAAGCTTAACGCCAAATTAGACATACAACCTCACCAATAGTAGATTCAACTATTGTACTTCGTTTGACCTCTTCGTTACGTATATTCCATTTTGTGGATTCGAACATCTAAAACAGATTACGATCGAGTAGTTCAAATTGTTGAAAAAAACGTTCCGGATTAGTATCACTAAGTAAAAGCATCTACATGGTGCGACAAAACCAACTATGCAGCTTCGAAGGATTATAAAAAATAGCGTCAAGTAAGTTTACTCTGTACTGCCCTCTGAGAAAAAAGTCATTCAAACAGGTCCATGCAATTAGACCATAGACATTTCTCTGCCCTACCGGTAGTGCATTTGGAAACGCCTCTCCCCGATACCGGACTCGGGCAGACGTGTCACCGCGGCCATTCGTCGTTTATCAAGTTTTACAAATATTGCCTCCAAAATGACGGCCTTTGGCCACACTTGGAAACGACTAGAATTCGATCTGTTGTTTTCTACAATAAAGTTCCCTTCGGCTATGTTCGGTAAAATCAGGTAACATTTCAGCATGTTAAGCTGCTAATTGTAGGCATCAAATGTCAAATTAGCGCAAATTGTCATGTTCAGTAGTTAATGTGGTTATGTTTTGGGACATCTTGATGTTTGGGTTCACGGTAGTTTCGATTTATATCCTAAAAACCTGAGCTTTCCGAATAATGTTTTCGCTAGATGCAATTCAAACTCTGGAAGCGTAGGGGGAAGATAGATGGGTGCAATCAGAGAAAAGCCTAGAAAGAGTTTTGCCCTTCAAGATAAGCTATTTGTGAAACTGCTTTATTTAAACAAAGAAGTGGCGCATTATGTATTATGGTATTCTCCAAGCATCTATGAATTCTTTCTCTAGAGAGGTCTAAAGGATAAACCACTTTGTCATCCTTCTTACACCCTATTAGGGCCTATTGTTGAAAAAGTGGAACGCTATTCCCCGCGATATGTATAAGCAACACATAAATTGATAACTTAGTTTTACGAGGAAATACAAGTCGTTTTGTGGAAACTAAAGATGAAAAACAATGTCCAATCGTGGGCATGTTCTCAATAAAGAAACATGAGCAGGAATAGAAGGATTGGTAATCCGAGCGACGTACGTTTCTGCTCATTGGCTTCATAAGGTTCAAGTGGATGCGCATCGAAAAGACCGAAGTTAAAGCATATGCCCATCACATCTGGTTACGGGTGTAACCTGAAGGAAAACAAGAATACCATCAACTAAAACCAGCCTGCACAGTTAGTTTGCACAATCTACAAAATATAAAACTGGACCTGTTAACAAGAAAATATTTTGCAAGTTTATCGCCTGATCAGAAAGACATTCGACATTCCCTTCCTCACAAAAATTTTACATTGAGAACATTTTAAGTTTAAAGGCATACATATTATTGAAGGAAAATTCCTAAAATTCTTGCGTATCTGTACCTTTACATCTAAAGGATCTCCGGCTAATTGTTCATTTAATAAAGTCAAAGAATGACATGTTGCCATCCCTTGTACAATATAAGAGGTGGATGGCAAGGCGCCAATGTCCCTGGAAGGCTCCAAAAACTTTCCATTTTCTATTGGAACCACTCCCCACATGTCCAGTTCGTTTTCTGTGAGAGTACCTGTCTACAACAAAGACATCTATATCACCTATATTGCATACCTTATTTTGACGTGTGATATTTTTTTATGCAAATTAAGGCGAAAGGGACCCAATTACAAGAAATGCTTAATCAATGTAACGTGTTTCTTCTTTTTGCAAATAATGCTGTGAACAAGAAAAAACAGGCACTTTCGCCTTTACCCTTGTATACTAAAAATTCCTACTAATAGTCTGAGCATTTCTCAAAATTGATTTAATTTTAATAATAATTTATTTATTTATTTATCAAGTTAGTGACCAACATTCTGTTTTTTATCAAGAATCTAAACTTGAACATTTCACGAGCAAAAATATCATCAAATTTACCACAATTGTTCAGATTTCTTTGCATTCGTACCAGTGGAGAATATAAACCAATATTAGTTCTACAAAACGGTATATTGAAGTACATATGTACAATGTCTAGGATCCACTCGTATCGGTACATTTACATTGATTTTCGATGAAAGGTAAAATAAGTCAATTTGTTTGTTCAAGATTCTGTGAAGAAAACATAAATCAGATAAAACCCTTTTCTCACCCAGGGGTCAGCTTAAAATGTTCCATTACCAAGCTATAATCGTAATTATGAACAATGATGATGTGATGACCTTTTAAGCCAAAATTCGCAAGAACTGATGCTGCATAGTCTTAATTCTCCTTGTGTGGACTTTGTACAGTGGGTTCCAAATAATAGACGTGAAAGAGAGATTACTATGTATAAACGAATAATATATAGTGATAACAAGGTAGCAGGGTTGTTGAAGTATCGAGAGTGTCTTCTAATAAAGCCGAGCATCTTATTTGTTTTTATGGTTTCATCTTAATGGCTATTAGAGCTCCATTTCGCACTTAGTGTAACACTCAGGTTCCGAATATTGCTCATAGAATTAATATTGACATTATCTCTGATACGCATACGAATAGTTTTCTTTTTTGTCGTAAATGTGATTGAAAAGCATTTTTTAGTGCTAAATGGCAGATCATTTCTCTGACAGTAATCGTTGAGTTTGTATATATCAGATTGTATTTTGACTCAAGAACCTGGCAATAACTGAAAAGTTGTGCGATATCATTTATATAGATTAAGAAGTATAATGGATCTAGGTGGCTACCCTGGGGAACTCCCGATGATGGAATAATATATATCCGTCCAAATAAGATGGAACCCAGTTTACAAGAAAGCTACGAACACTAACCTGAGCAAGTTTTGTTAATAGCAAATTATCATTAACTCGATCAAAATCCTTGCTGAAGCTGGTATGAATAGAATCGACTTGTAAATGTTGGTCCAAAGCATCGGAAACGAAGTCAGAAACACCAATTGGTATCCAGGCATCTTTTCGGAAAAAATCCATGCTGTTGCTGAATGATTACGTTTTTTTACATCAAGTATTTCGCTATAAATTAGCTTTCCGAACATCTTCAAGAATATTGTTAAAAGCCCTGCAATTGTCTGATATGTACCTGTCTTCACTTTTAAATATAGGTGTAACGGACGATTTCTTCCAAGCATCTGGGAATGTGTTAAGTTCTAAAGAGGTGTTGAAAATTAAAGTAAGAGGTTTGTATAAATTCATTTTACATTTTTTTTAATAATATTGGTGGTATATTTACTCTTCCAGCAGATTTGTTGATATCTAAAGTATCAATAATTTTAAGTAATTGCTTTTCACGGATTGTTTTCAAACCTTTGGATATGCCTCCGTCCAAAGGAATGTCGGAAACATTATTTTTTGTAGAGAAAACGCTACTGAAGTACTCGGTAAACAAATTACAGACTTCGATAGGCTTATTAGCGCTTTTGTTATTGTAGGTATGTTATTTCCCGGTCGTTGATTGTATCTGAATTTTTACTAATTGCTATAAACTTCCAAAATTTCTTTGAATCAAGTTCAATTTCATTTTCTACATTTGTCATATAATTTTGGAAGTATTTGGCTATCAACTGCTTAGATTTTTTTCTCAAGGTTAAGTATTCAGCGTAAGCTCTCAAGTTATTATACAATTTGAATTTGTTGTGATCTTTTATTCCTCTTTATAGTTTTAATAGTTTCTTGCTTAAAGTAAATATAATAATAATATCAGGATGACACTACTTTCATGGTTATTCAAAATTTCATGGCGTATCTTCCAAAAATAGTATCTTCTACACAATTTTTTTAATGAATTTACGCACCTTATCAAAACAAACACAGTCAATAGATCCAGTAACATTAATGACTCTGGAGTTGATGCAAAATATCTTCGACTTCTTGAGCCGATTTAGAGCATAAAGTTTGCCTACAGTCATTGCTGCCGGTAAAGCTGGAGGAACTGCGATCGTAACTACATCCAAAGCTTTTATGATGATGTCCAGCGCACGGATGTTCCTGGAAGACTGATAAATAAAAACGTGCAAATAATTGAACGCCTTATAGTTTCAAATTGATAATTACATAGAAGAGTCCAGCTACCTACCTTTGAAACGATAGTATAGATGACCCCCATGATTCCCACGATAGATAGAATTCCGATAAACTTATAACTATCTCTTTCAAACTTAAAGTCTGCTGGAGGTGGATACAAAATGCTTCGGACTAGTTCACCTTTAGCTGTCAAATAGCCTGTTCGTATTACTACTGCCAAAACCTTATCTGAAAAATAACCACAAAAAGCTGATGGTGACATCCAAAAATTTGTATCAAAGCGCTATGTTTGAAGGTCACGAGACCACGATTCCCGTAGTATAGGAATTATGGGTTTCTAAGGCGTAGGTGTTGTGATCATTACTGTGATGACGTCGCGCGAGGCAGTACTACCCAGACAGCACATAACATATGCTGTATACAGGGTGTTCCATAATTATTGCGACAAAATGATAGGGGTTGTAGAGGGCATAAAAATATGCAATTTTGCCTTATAAACCCCTGTTCGTAAATATGCCGTTTGAGCACTACAGTTAATTTTACCTTAAGAGCTCATAGGAGAAACAAAAAATTCACCAGCTGCAAAATGTTCGTCTAGCACATTTCATGGTCTCACCGGTTTGTAAAAAAAGCCTGCTGTGTTTACATTTTTGTTATCGTACACCCGTACCACCTTTTAAAAGTCCAAGCCATGGGTCCAGCAGACTATCTGCCGCGTCAACGTTTTTGCCGTTGGTGGCTGCAGCAGGAGTTGAGGCAACCAAACTTTGGTCGCTACGTTTTGTTCACTGACGAGTCCTGTTTTACAAAGGACGGTTATTTTAATAGCCATAACAGTCACATTTGGGATAAAGAAAACCCTCATGCCATAGCCATCCATAGAGACCAACATCAGTTTTCAATTAACATCTGGTGCGGCATTGTGGACGAGCATATCATCGGGCCATATCTGCTTCCACCACGTTTGGATGGGCATGCTTATGGTCGATCCTTACAGCATGTGCTACCGGAACTATTACAAAATGTGCCACTGAATATAAGAGCCAACATGTGGTTTCAACACCATGGCGGTCCAGCCCACTTTTCTTTACAAGTGCGGCAGTATTTGGACGACAAATTTCCAAATAGGTGGATAGGCCGAGGTGGCCCTGTGCCTTGGCCTGCGCGGTCACTTGACCTGACCACACTGGATTATTTTATCTGGAGCTATCTGAAAGCTTTAGTGTACGAAACTCCTGTTCCCAACCAACAAGAGCTACTGGGAAGAGTGATGGCCGCGTCCGCACATGTTCAGGACATACCGGGGGTATGCCACAGAGTTCGCCGATCATTGAACAATCGTGCACAGCTGTGTATTGAGCAAGGTGGAGGATACTTTGAGCAATTACTGTAGGTAAGCTGTTTCAAGAAACTGATCTTTTTTTTTTGCTGCAGCCCAAACGGCATATTTCCGAACAGGGGTTTATAAGGAAAAATTGTTCATTTTGATGCCCTCTACAACCCCTATCATTTTGTCGCAATAATTATGGAACACCCTGTATACATTAGACACCTACCTCATCCATGATATATACAGGGTGCGGCAGAGAGGATGGACGGTTTTAAAAAATTCATAAAATAGTTAATTTTTACTCGAAAACAAATTTATTGATGGAATCTGGTTCACAAGGAAATAGCATTTGAGACAGTCAAGGTGGAAAATCACATCAGGCATGTGGTGGCCGAATTCGTTGATGCAGTGCTGGAGGCGTTCTTGGAAGTTGGCCACCATCGCCCTTCAATTCGTCCAGAGTTCGGGGCTTGTTCGCGTATACTCTAGCCTTGAGGTGTCCCCATAAGAAAAAAATCGCATATGGATAAATCTGGGGACCGAGGAGGCCAATGAACATCGCCAAACCTGGAAATAAGGCGACCGGGGAAAGAGGGCGAATAACGTCCATGGATGCTCGGGCTGTGTGGGCTGTCGCCCCATCCTGCTGGAACCACACACGTCGGATTGGAACACGTCGCCGTCGTAATTCAGGGAGAAAGACGTTGGTGATCATGTCGACGTAGCGCTCTGAGTTCTCGGTAACATCACGACCATTACCGTCTTCGAAGAAGTAAGGGAAAATGATGCAAGTTTGCGATACAGCGCACCAAACCATTACTTTTGGGCTGTGCAGCGGTCTTTCGTGTAACTGATGCGGATTTTCATTAGCCCAATAACGACAATTCTACTGGTTAACCATGCTGTTTAGGTGAAAGTGGGCTTCGTCACTCATAAACAAAATGAGGTTCTCATTTTGATCGATCAGTGCTTCCATCTCACGTGCGAAGTTCATTCGTTGTGCATAATCTCCGGGCGGTAACTGTTGCACAATGGCCAATTTGTAGGGGTGAAAGTGGAGATCCATATGCAAAATTTGCCTTAACGAACGATCACTAAGGCGAAGTGCAGCAGCATGTTTCCGGGCAGATCGAGTCGGACTGCGAAGAAAGACCTGTTGAACGCGTTCAACATTTTCAGGAGTTCTAACTGTTCGCGGCGCTCCTCTTGGTCTTCTGTTGATCAGTTCACCATGCCTGCGAAGTGATTCAACCCAACAAAGGATGGTGTTTCAAGAGGGAACAGCTCTATTCCGGTGAGTGTTGAAGTGGTGACGAAACTCACGCTGTACGACGATGACTGACTGATTAATTCGGACGAAACAATCATAGGCGAAAACGCGGTACTCCACCGCCCAAGGCTCCATAACGGCAACTGGTAAAATAATGCTAGGATCTCACGAGTCAAACGGCACACTCCCCACCTCTCTAGTAGACGGAAGCGGAGAGTACTACCCATCCCAAAAACGTCCGTCCTCTCTGCCGCACCCTGTACTATTTGGAACAATAATGCCACTAATCCCCTGTATCTCCTCCACTGGTGCACGTTAATTTTAAGTAAAGGCTTTTGAATGTGGGCAATACTTAGGTAAGTCTACATACCAAATTTTAGTTCATTTCAGTTGACGGTTTTGAAAATTTTGAAAAGTTTTTTATTTTTTAACTTCAACACCCCGTATCTTTTTAATGAAGCCATCGAGTAAAAAATGTTACCTCCCCTTAAAATGCGTTCCTGTTTATGATGTTTCATTTTTGGTCACGACTTGTGAATCACCCTGTATGTCAAGAATCTTACATGTAGGCATGCCTGTTTTGATTTTACATTTATTTACTCATATTGTTTGTTATCTTTGTACATTGAGTGAATAAATATTATTATTATTATTATTATTATTATCTGGATATCCATCCGGTGGATATCCACTGTGGATATCTAATAGACACCCTCTGGATGTCTGTGTGTTGTATGGGTACGCAATCACACCCACTTATAGTTTTAGGGTCATGAAACATTGAAGTAATGAAAGACTTAAAGTTTCGTACCTGTCGATCTTGTCTGAATCACTTTGGTTCCACAAAACAAGGTATGATTTGTGTCTTCTTTTAAGTTGAAATCTGCCTCGTTGTTTGGAAGAGGAGTTTTTGTGACAGGTACTGACTCTCCTGAGAAACAACAAGTAATCTTCAATAGTCAAGTGGTCAAGTACTGAAATCCAAGACAGTAGCGTAACGCATTGTACGCCACTGTTAAGGCAGGGTTCGTTGCGGTTAGGAAATTTCGAATTGAAAATAATAATTCACAATTAAATACTTGTTTTATACTAAGCTAAATCGTGTAATTTCTCGCATGGGGCCCTACAAATTAATCAACTTAAAGGTTTTACGAATAACTTCTGTTTTCATAATGTGAAAAAATCACCCGCGAAAAGAACGATTTTTAAGTTTATTCTTCTTAAAACGATTTAGTTTAGTATCAAAAGGGAATTAAAAGTATGAAATTTCTAATCTCAATACCCTGCACATTTCGCCTTAACGCGGTATAGAGCGGTGAATCAGACCCGAAAAGCGACCGAACACTGACATTTTATCCAGAATGAGCCTTAGAGTACTAATCAATACCTTTCAGCTAAGAAGTGATCCCCAAGCGGCACTATTGGAAGGAGCGATATACAGGATGTTGTATGTCCCGAAGATGCAAATTCATCATTTCTATATTTTGATGTATTAGGTCGCTTTTAGCAGTTTTTCTGCTACACTTTGACTACTACGAGTATTTATTGCCAATACTATCTATGTGTTGAGATAAAGCTTGCCGAACTAGCGGAATATTTTCCAGGATATCTTGGAATACAAAGGAAACATAGTCCGCCATCAGCGCCTAGATATCGACCGCTCCACTTTGTTGCACCGGAATGAAACACATCATGAAGAACATTCTCACTTTCGAAATCTGGTGTACCAGTGAGGATCCTGGCTGCGGAGGGTTGCGATTTTCTCAATTATTCAAAGTGATTCGAGCAGTGAGCTACCTATATGCCCGATCTAAGCTACAGGGGGTTGTATCACCCGCCAAATTATTTTGACCAAGATCTGGGGCACAGCTATTAGTACAAATCATAGCACCATATACAGCGTTTGTCCGGAAAGTAATAGGACTCATTTTCTTCCGCCACGACTGTACTTCGGAGCGTGCGCCCTACTGGATTCGGTATAGGGCGTTCCTAGCTAACGAATGAGCGGCTAGTCAGTTGTCTCCGAGCACTTGGAAAGACGGGACAGGCATTTTCGGACATGACATTGTGACACAGCATTTGAACATGCGCAAGGTGTGCGCGAAGATGGTCCCAAAAGTGGTCACTGACGACCAGAAATTGCGGCGAGTGGAAGTGTGCCAAGAAAATTTGAACATGTGTGAAAGTGACCCCCAATTTTTGAATAACGTAATCACAGGTGACGAGTCGTGGATCTTTGAGTATGATCCCGAGACAAAGAGGAAATCTTCTGAGTGGCACACGACGACGTCTCCTCGCCCTAAAAATGGAAGAATGAGCAAATCCAAAGTGAAAACGATGCTCATTGTCTTTTTTGACATCAAAGGCATCGTCCACCATGAATTTGTTCCTCCTGGACAAACCGTCAACGCCAAGTTTTACGGGAAGTGCTCAGGAGACTCTAACGAAGGGTCAGTCGGGTCTGACAAGACATCGCAGCCGACTGGAAGTTGCACCACGACAATGCCCCGGCTCACACCGCCTTTCTTGTGAACAGCTACCTGACCAAGGCCGGCATCCCAACGCTTCCACAGCCACCCTACAGCCCAGATGTGGCCCCCCGGACTTTTTTTTGTTTCCTCGCCTGAAAATGTCGCTGAAAGGCAAGCATTTTGAAACGACAGAGGGGATCCAAGCAGCATGCACCGCGGCTCTCAAGGCTATTCCGGAGAATGCCTTCCGTGACGCCTTCAATGCTTTGAAATCGCGCTGGCAGCGCTGCATCGACGCTTATTTTGAAAGTTTTTAAAGAATTGTAACGAATGGCTCAATAATTTTTTTTAAATCGACTCAGTCCTTTTACTTTCCGGACAAACCCTGTATTCTCTGCAGCTCTAATACATCTGCATTTGTCCCTGCATGATGCAAATTTGATCGCTCGATTTTTTCGATCTAATGCACTGTTTTAGCAGCAAAAAATAAAAAAGGTTTTTGTTTGCATAATCATAACAATATCGTTAATATGACAATATCACCATCTAGAGAAAAAGCTTTTATTTTTTTAGGTGAAAACCTTGCGCCGTACTAAAAAAATTCAAGAGTTCAAATCTGCTCATCACTCATCACTGAATACAGATTATTTTTTTATTTTAACGGAAGTCAGTGGCGTGCGTCTTTCTATATTGGAAACGTTACCACCCTGTACATATCTCAAAAGTTAAGACGTTTAGGGAATACGTTCACATCTTCTTAAAATGGGCTCAAAAATCGCTTTCGTAATTATACACATTCTGTTAGGAAACACCCAGTATAGTTGTGAGCATAAGTGCACAGCTTAGGTGATTGATGACGCCACGTCATTATCGCGCAGGCGGGTTGGGTATCTTGTGGTGGACATATGTTGATCAATGCCAATAATGTTAATCAAAACATTCATTATTAATAATTAATTTCTAAGAAAGGTGGCATAATACGTGTGAAAATCACCTGTCAACATGCTCTCATTTACAACACAACTTCCTGACACCAAAACTGCGTCACACTGGACCTGACACCCTGTTGGCGGGATCACAATAACGTCTCCGGGTACCAAATCAGTTGATGGTATCTCTTCGTATACATCATTACCTCGACATACTGTAACATTTTCTTGAGAATGAACCGTTCCTTTCAAGTTGATTTGATTCTAAAATGAACAAATTGAAATTAAGCCCGTTGTTCGCTATAATACTAGACTCATGCAAGAATTGTATAAAGCACTACATGTAGCAGCGGATCAATCGCGTCCTACTATACAGGGTGTTTCAGTTTATTGTTGCATAACTTTAAGATTAGATAGAACTTTTAAAATTAATGCATAAAGTCTATATAAACATGGGTCGAAAAATGCGTGGCTTCCGAAATACAGGGTGTTTAAATTTACTTTCTAAAATAGTTTTTTTTAAATATTTCGAACAATATTTGATGTATAACAGTGAACATTGGTATAACAAGGGTTTTTTGGTACGACAAAATGAACCATGGGCATCGTTTTACTGTAGCCGCTAGAGGGCGCTCTCTACTATACCTGTGGTGTATTAAAATGACCGAAATTTTTTTCTTAGTGCAATTTTTTGCTTTTTGAATAAAAAACTGATTATTCGCACTTTTCAACATAAAAAGCTCTCCTGTGAGTTTTCGTTATAGTTAGCCGTTTTTGAGGTATTTCGATTTTTAAGGTTCGATGCAATTTTAATTATTTATGGGAAAATAATATTTTTTTTTACATTTTCGATTTGGGCATTACAAGTAATTAAGATGATGGTTTAGATTGTGTTTTTAAACACAGCAATAATTCCTAACTCCAAATAAACACAAAAAAACAGAATATTAATTTGTTTAATTTTCCAATATTATTTTTAACAAATTAAATTAATTATTTACAACTAAAATGCTATTGGATAGTTAGGACAAACATACAAAATCTAAAGTAGTTGCTCGAAATGTAAACCCAATTGTTCAATACACAATTCACATCTACGAATGATCGAACGTGGTATAGCATTATTCAAATAAGGCCTTATTTCATCACATGCATTCCTGATTCTGTCTATTAGCATATCTCTTGTGGTTACGGGAGTCTGGTACACTTTTTCTTTTAGAAATCCCCACACAAAGAAATCTAATGGATTTAGGTCAGGGGATCGTGGAGGCCAGGCGACTGGTCCTCCACGGCCGAACCATCTTTCTGGATAATTTTCGTCCAGCCAGTTTCTAACTATTCTCGAATAATGAGCTGGACAACCATCAAGCTGGAACCAGGCCAATCGTATTAAATCTAACATAACATCATTCCACATATTTGCATGTTCAGCCTTTAAAAATTCCAAGAAGGTCGCAGCATTTAACCTTGCAGGCAAAAGGTAGGGTCCAAATAGTCGATTACGGTAGCTACCAATCCACACGTTCACACTAAATTCATGCTGAAAATTTCTTTCCCGAACTGAATGCGGATTTTCATGCGACCAAATATGTTGATTATGAAAATTGACCACTCCACGGCTAGTGAAGCATGACTCATCGGTCCATAAAACGTTACTTAAAAACTCCCTATTATTATCAGTTCTATCAAGAATCCATTGACAAAATGTGATTCTTCGTTCTCCGTCCCCTGGCTGTAGTCCTTGCACAGGTTGCAAATGGTAAGGAAGTCTATGGTCATTTCTAGGAACACGGTGAACATGGCTTGCTGAAATTCCCAACGCACCAGAAACTCTCCTAACATTGGTCGGATCTCTATCAAACTCACGCAGAATCATACGGGTAAATCTGCGCTGACGAACATTTATGTTTTGATCCCTTTGGAGATTTCCAAAACCATTTTCAATTACGTATATTTGGCGATGCACTCTTACAAATACTGAGCGAGTTGGATGTCGTCTGTCTGGAAATCTTCGTGCGTATTCTCTGGCTCCTTCTGCTGCGTTTCCAATTACAAAGCCATACACAGAATGAATATCCGCTAACTCTTGATTGGAGAATAAAAATGGCATTTTTATAAATTTTCCAAAAAAAAGCAGGTAAAAGAAACTAAATTTCGTGCATTCACAATTGCCAAAAAACGTTTCAGGTTTCAACAGACAACAAATCTAACTGTCAACTAATTGACGTTTAACCTTATTCTGCTTTCAATTTCAAAAATATTTGCAGGCACAGCCTACTTCTAAAAATTATCGAGATACTGACGTTTGAACGTTATTTTATCATAAATAATTAAAAATGCATCGAACCTTAAAAATCGAAATATCTCAAAAACGGCTAACTATAACGAAAATTCGCAAGAGAGCTTTTTTATGTTGAAAAGTGCGAAGAATCAGTTTTTTTATTCAAAAAGCAAAAAATTTCACTAAGAAAAATGTTTCGATCATTTTAATACACTACAGGTACAGTAGCGGCTTCAGTAAAACTATGCCCTAGGTTCGTTTTGTCGTACCAAAAAACCCTTGTATACCAATTTTCACTGTTATACATCAAATATTGTTCGAAATATTTAAAAAAAAAACTATTTTAGAAACTAAATTTAAACACCCTGTATTTCGGAAGCCACGCATTTTTCGACCCATGTTTATATAGACTTTATGCATTAATTTTAAAAGTTCTATCGAATCTTAAAGTTATGCAACAATAAACTGAAACACCTTGTATACGAGTATGCACCGTATATTATGATATGCGTTTACAGCTTTCATGCTGTAGTTAATTATAAGAGCGGTATTTCTCTCTTATTTTGAATGAAAATTTTCTTCCTCCTTTATTGAGGGAGTAGAATAAGTAAATCGAATAATAAAAAGTGAGAGTTGTTCTATTGAATTTCGGGAAAGTATTCCTGAACACCGATCGAAGAGTCATTCTCAGGAGAAAAAATGCAGAATTCACGATGGCGTCCATCAGTCTCGACTGTAGAGGCGAAGGTACTTTGTGATGAAGTGATATAAACCTAGGAATATATTGTTTTACCGAAAATGGAAACTTTCACTTGTTCGATAATCGTCAATAGCTGTCATATTCTATTCTAGTGCACATTCAATGGGAAGCTAGAAGTAGAAGGCGCTAGTTAGGTTAGGGTCATATCAAAGGTTATGAGCAGAAAAACATGTCAATTGCTGATCAACTGTTCACGTTAATAGACACCAAAACGTGAAGATCAGGTTACCTATCTTTCAAATTTTTCCTGTCACCTGTCTACCAAATATGTCTTTTTGTCATCATCTTTCTATCAAATCTATTTTTCCCATCTACGTTTGGCAGCTTAACCCCCAGTCACACTGACGTGCCTAGCGGGAGCAAAATCGGACATCGCATCCATTGCTTCCAGATAGTTATTTCATCCATTATAATTGCCATTAGAGAGTATTTAGTGCAACATAAGTAACCAATCGTTGAGCCTTCGGTTAGGTTATTTTTGACAGCGAGAGCAAATAACGAATGTCAACGAAAAAAGAGCTTTTATGACTACTAAAGTGAAGCGTGATAATTTGACAGTACTGGCTACTGACAGTCATAACAAGCTGCTTATTTAGTCTCGATTTTGACGCGGACCCAACCCCAAAATTCCAAATCCCTGTTCAATTTTGTCATGGAAATTTGCACTAATATTTGTGTCCAAACTTGACAAGAAATTAATAGGTTTAGAATCATAGGACCTCAGAAGGACAAAGTTAGCACAACAATAAAATGCTACCTTGCCACATTGCATGTATAACAAAAATCAGGATCACTTAATTTATTTAGAACACTTCCAAATTCATGCATTTATTCTTATCTGTGATCTAAAACTCATACACTGACAACAGCGCTGAATAAGGCAAACATAACCTTAGAAAATGAGCTCTCTCCGTTCTCCGTAGCAACTTGAATCGGCACTTGTACTCGTATTTGAATACTAGCGTTCACACCAAACAGGCAACAATCCGGCTAGTTATTCAATAGTTACTGGCACTTGAGTCGTTGGTCGGCTTGAGTTGAAAGATGTCATCTATGAAAGATACTTCGCTTTGAAGTGATGCAGTTGGAGCAGCAGTATTGAAAACTTTCCGACAGAGCTATAGTTGATACAAGTAATGCGACATGCAAGGTAATTTTCTACGAGTGATCATCAGGCTCAAGAAATATTGTAACGTTCTTGTAACTGGAACTCTAAGCAACAATGAGAAGTCCTCGTAACATCGCAACCAATCACGCGACCCCACATCGAGAACGTTCGAGATGCAACGGGAAGTATCGACTGCCATCTACCAGTTTCGACGAAGAGCCTAGAAAGCGTGGGAACGTTTCTGGATTTGTCGATTCGAAGATAAATAGACGCACAGAGGGAAGAGAGAGTGAACCCTCAGCGAATGATGAGTCATCAGTACGAAACCTAATATTCCAGTCGACATAAACATATAATTGTAATTAATAAACTGAAAGTATGAGAGTACTAATTTAGACTTTAAATGACAATAACGGTGTTTTCGTTACAATATGATTGCATACAAAGTGTTACTTTTCGTATATGGTTCATTGCATATTATACAGACCTTGTACAAAACATGACATTACCAGTAAAATTACAATACGTCATCAATTCACGTATTATACCTGAATGGAGATAACCATATACTTTTTTGGGCAAAATGGGATCTGAAAGATACTAGCCACACATATCAGACAATGTACCAAAATACAAAACTAAATTCAGAAATCCACTTTGAGAAGAGTTAGAGTTTGATCCTGCTGCTATCTCATAGACGGCGCTGGATGTTCAATCTTTCTTTGGCGCCTTCCAAATGCCTATTTTAATTGGATATCTTCAGATAGAATACGTCAATCAAAGAGCACGTTTATAGCACGATCTTGTATAATACGGCAGGGTAGCAACAAATAGCTTCAAACTGAAATATCTCTTGAAAGTTGTGATGAAACTAACCTTCCTAGTTTGTACAACGGATGTTGCAATGCCGACAGCAGACATAATCATTATAGCGATACTGTAGTAGATATAGTCCTCTACCAGCCATACTATCAAACTACACATTTGGAAAATGTAAAAAGGTGTTAACGCTTCTAGTACCAGAAGCGTCAAAATACTCTGAATCGGAACAGATATTTCATTGTCTCCATATACTATTCTCCTGAAAAAATATAAACCTTTTTAAAACGCTCTTCAAGATGAAGGTTATAGGCGAAACTACATATGAAAATTGCCTCCAAAGGTATCCAAATCCGGATCAATCCAAAATGAGGTATGTTGAATTCAATCACCTTGCCCAAATTATCAGGTCGATAGGTCGCCCCTATAGGCCCCAAACCTCAAAAACGTGTTTTATCAAAAATATTTTCTTACGGGTGGAATTATTGCAGTCCCACTCTATGTCTGTCGCTGCTGACCGGCAGATCGACGGTGGCTGGGGGAAGATGACACGACGCCAAGACGCCAAGGCTTTCAACCGATTCAACGCAGCGCAATAAGACGTTATATTTGTTTGTTACTTAAGATGGTTGAAATATATATTTATTACTGCAAGTAGTATTGATCGACTAACGGCTCACCATCCTAGACAACATCAGAAGTGGGTGTTTTACGGTGGTTCCCAATTTTAGCAAATATTCTGCAGGCTGTTGTTTGCTCAGAGATTGGACAAGATGCCAAAGCAAAAGCAAAGGAAATCCAGAAAACGAAGTAGAAGAGAACCTTCCTCGTCTTCAACAACCAGTAGTTCTTCCGGCAGTTCTAGCAATAGTAATGGGCATAAACATAAGAGATCCAGGTGTAAGTCAAGGGAAACCGTGAGTAGCGAACATTATTCTACTTTTACGAGGGCCGATCAGGGAATACATATTTCGATGGTAATTCCAGAATTTGATCCGAAAATTAATGACATATCAGAGTGGTTAGAGGTTATCAAATATAATGCAGATATTTACAAGTGGCCTGATAGCCTTATTAAGTGTCATGCTTTGAATAAACTCAAGGGTACAGCCAAAACCTGGTATGACAGTTTCATTCAGGGTGACTTGGGGTGGTCTAGTTATGCTTGGGGCCAGTGGGAGGATATATTGAAAAATACATTCCAGAGTACACGTAATGCTTATCAACTGTTGATGGAAATGGTAAATCATAGACCCAGCGAAGGTTGTTCGTTATATGATTTTTGTTTTGAACACATAGCGAGAATAAATAAGTTACGAGTAGGATTTTCAGATTGTGACAAGGTATCATTAATTATAGGTGCTATAAATGACGTTAATATAACATCAGCTGTGGAGGCAGCAAATATTCGAAATCCTCATATTTTGGCGGCATATCTGAAGAACAAAACTTATACTGGTAGGGGCAAACCGTTAAAATCAGAGGTGCAACAGTCAATCAATCAAAGTGGTCGATTGGGAGCATCTGACAATATAGTCCGGTCAAGTACGATACATCAAAATGTAAATTGCACCACATGTGGCAACAGAGGTCACGAGCGGAATGATTGTAAACATAGAAATAAGATATGCAATTTTTGCAGAATTAAGGGGCATATTGAGGTGAATTGTTTCAAGAAACGAAAGAACTCAAGTGAACCAGGCAGATGGGATAATTCAACTAAGTCTTCAAAAGTAAAACAAAAAATTGAACAGGTCAAATTAATTAAAAGTCAGAATAGTGCTTCAAAATTTTTCAAAAAAATATTTCTTGATGGGAATTTAATAGAAGCTTTTGTGGATTTTGGTAGTGATTGTTCTCTAATAAAATTGGCAATAGTGCAGGAGCTAGGGTTAACGTTGAAACCTCTTGGGGAGAAGGTAACATTGTCAGGATTTATGGGTATAGGGACTGTTGTTACGCAATTTGTTGAGGTAATGACCCAAATTGATCAGGTGAAACTTAATACAAAATTTTATGTGGTTTCTAATGAAAGTGTAGACAATGATGTTCTTGTTGGGAGAAATTTCACAGAAAATAATACTATTATGTATTATCGTATAGATGACAAGTTGATATTCAAAATAAAGGACAAAAAGCCACAGTGGTTGCAAAATGTCAAAACAGGGGTGTTGTCAGAACAAGATAATAAGACTCTGCAGGATATTCTAATTCAATATCAAGGTTGTATATTTTTGAATTTGAATAATTTGGGGAAGGCACACTCTGTTTCATTAAAAATAGAGTTGGTCAATGACAAACCAGTCACTCATAAGACCTATCGATTAGCAGAGATAGAAAAACAAATCATGAGAGGTAAGGTACAGGAACTTTTGGAGGCTAAAATCATACGTGAAAGTAATTCACCATATGCCAGTCCTGCTCTTCTGGTCAATAAAGGAACTAATGACAAACGACTAGTTGTCGATTACAGGGCGCTAAACAAAATAACTGTTAAAAATAATTTTCCAATGCCATTAATCGAAGAAATTATTGATAATTTGAGTGATTACAAGTATTTTACCTCGCTTGACCTAGCATCAGGTTACCATCAAATACTGATGGAGCCTGCTTCAATGAAGTATACAGCGTTCATAACACCTGAAGGGCATTTTGAGTACGTTCGTATGCCGTTTGGGCTTTGTAATGCCCCATTGGTATTTCAGAAATTTATGAATGAAATCCTTATGCCTTTAAGAAAATTTAATGTGGTTCCTTATTTGGACGACATCTTAATACCGTCAAAGACTATAGAGGAGGGGTTAGATTTATTGCCTAAGGTACTGAAAATTGTACAGGAGTATGGTATTGTAATAAAAATCGAAAAGTGTTCTTTTCTTACAGAGAAGATAGTTTATCTAGGATATCAAATCTCATACAATCAAATATCACCATCCAACCTGAAAATTGAAGCGGTGGAACAATTTCCTTGTCCTAAGACACAACATCAACTGAGACAGTTCTTGGGTCTCGTCGGCTATTTTCGGAAGTTCTTAAAAGATTTTGCGCGAATTACCGCCCCATTGACGAAGCTATTAAAGAAAGGAAGTCGGTGGTCTTGGACAGAAGTTCACACACAAATAGTCAAAGATTTAAAAGCCAAAATTTGTGCAGAACCTATTTTGGCAATATTTAATCCAAAAGCACTGACAACCGTATATACGGATGCTAGTCGTGATGGTTTTGCAGGAATTTTGATGCAAAGTACAGATGGTAAAGAGAGACCAATAGCGTATTTCAGTAGGCAAACTAATACCGCTGAGAAAAATTATCATTCTTTTGAGTTGGAACTATTAGCAATAGTCAAAACTTTGGAACGGTTCAGATTTTATTTAGTAGGCTATCAGTTCCAAATTTTTACTGATTGCAATGCGGTAAAGAACGCATTATCTAAGCAGTCGATAATTCCAAGAATTGCTAGATGGGTCTTGTCTTTACAAGAGTTTTCTTTTACCATTCACCATAAAGCAGGTACTCAGATGCAACATGTAGACGCACTTAGCCGAAACTTTAATGAATCTCAAAACAAAGCACAAGTCCTACTCATCCAAGAAGATGACTATCTCAGGGAAGCACAGGATCAAGATGAATCCATAGTGGAAATTAAAAATATTCTTTTAAGTGGGGATGTTCAGAGTCACAAAGATGTTTTTAATAATTACGATTTAAGGGGGAACAAAGTCTATAAGTTAACACCTTATGGGAGAAGATGGGTAGTCCCAAAGAAGTGTAGATGGCAAATCGTCAAAGCAAACCATGACGATATAGGTCATTTTGCGGTTGATAAAACGTTAGAGAAAATTAAGCAACGGTATTGGTTTCCCAGAATGAGGCATTTCATAACAAAATACATAAATGCATGTTTACCTTGTTTATATCATAAAGATAAAGGGGGCAAAAGACCCGGGTACCTTCACTCCATCCCAAAGTATGCTAGACCACACCACACACTACATATAGATCATTTAGGACCTTTTGTGAACACAAAACAGGGAAACAAGTATTTAATAGTTGTTGTTGATGGCTTTTCGAAATTTGTGTATTTAAAAGCAGTTCCTGATACATCTGCAAAATACGTAATTCAAATGTTAACTGAAATGTTCGCGATGCTCGATAACCCAAGACGACTCATCACGGATCTTGGATCTGCGTTTACTTCAAAGGCCTTCGAGGAATTTGTTGCTGCAAGAGGGATACGGTTATTTACAACAGCTGTTGGTCTCCCAAGAGGCAATGATCAATGTGAGCGGACGAACAGAACAGTTCTAGACGCTTTAGCAACATCTGGTTCGCAAACAAGTGAAGACAATTGGGATACTAATCTTTCACATATACAACAAGGACTGAATAGTACTAGACACCGTATTACACAAAACACGCCCTCAGAAGTAATGTTTGGTTTCCAACTACGGACTGATAGTGACAAATACCCTGATGACGATATGGAAACAACTCTAGATGTTACAAAAATCCGAAAAGAGACAGCCAAACGTCTGGAACACAATAGAATCGAACAAGATTTAAAATTTAACACTAAACGTTCTCTACCTAGGTTGTACCAGGTGGGAGATGTGGTATTAACTAAAGTAACCAGCTTTTCAGCGAATGAAGACAGTAAAAAGTTACGTCCTAAGTTTAGAGGACCATTCAAGATAGTTGAGGTTCTACCCAATGACAGGTATAGAGTGCAAGAAGATCGTTTCACACAGAGGTCAAGACGACCATATCAAGCTGTGGTAGGTGTGGAACACATGAAACCCTTCAAAGTTCAAAATCAATAAGGTGAGTAATGAACTACTCAAATGTTACGCCCTCAATGGCATCTGTTCTGCTCTCAATGGCAAATGTTACGCCCTCAATGGCATCTGTTCTGCTCTCAATGGCAAATGTTACGCCCTCAATGGCATCTGTTCTGCTCTCAATGGCAAATGTTACGCCCTCAATGGCATCTGTTCTGCTCTCAATGGCAAATGTTACGCCCTCAATGGCATCTGTTCTGCTCTCAATGGCAAATGTTACGCCCTCAATGGCATTGTTCTGCTCTCAATGGCAAATGTTACGCCCTCAATGGCATCTGTTCTGCTCTCAATGGCAAATGTTACGCCCTCAATGGCATCTGTTCTGCTCTCAATGGCAAATGTTACGCCCTCAATGGCATTGTTCTGCTCTCAATGGCAAATGTTACGCCCTCAATGGCATCTGTTCAGCTCTCGATGGCAACTGTTACGCCCTCAATGACGTTCGGGACGAACGTGACGTCAGGATGGCCGTGCAGTCCCACTCTATGTCTGTCGCTGCTGACCGGCAGATCGACGGTGGCTGGGGGAAGATGACACGACGCCAAGACGCCAAGGCTTTCAACCGATTCAACGCAGCGCAATAAGACGTTATATTTGTTTGTTACTTAAGATGGTTGAAATATATATTTATTACTGCAAGTAGTATTGATCGACTAACGGCTCACCATCCTAGACAACATTATGCACAAAAACTTTTGAAAAGTTACCGTTGCTATATCGTTATATATACTACATAATGGACGTTTTAACAATTTTGTTAATTTGGATTGACTGATATTTGTATTCCTTTGGAGGCAATTTTAGTTTGTATATAATTTCGCCTATAGCCCTTGTGAAAAAGCTTCAGGAAAAGGCATGCATTCACTGTCGCTTCTTGCTCTCGTCAAATTGTTAATAGTCGCTTAAGTCTATATCAAGTTGATGAAAAAAGAGATAATCCCATTTCCTGTAAGTTTGCCTTGAAAATATTGATATGATTAGAAATTTCGTTCAACGGTCAGCTCTGGTTGTACAAAAGTACAAAAATTGAAATAACTTAGTGTCACTCCAAATTCGGTCATAATCTTAAGGCCGTTATAACGATTATTGTTGATCTTACTTGAGATTTTGTTCTTCCTTGTTCTGTCCCCCGAAAGTATGGATATCTGCTCTAGTAATGCCTTTGTCAAATCCAGCTAGTTTGCAGAATGTTTTCGTTTTGTCATCCCATACATAAGTCAACTTCTTGCATCGTATTATGCGAGCATTATATAATTCTAGAAATCGTTGTTTTTAAAAATGCTAATAAAGTAGATAAACGCTAAAATTCCTTAATAGAGATGCGCTGAATTGTTGATATTTAGACAATCTCCTAGTTCTTTTTTTTGAAATTAGATTTTTTCCAAAAAATATATAATTATCCGGTATGTTCAAATGATTCAACCTTATCTGGGTTTTTTGAATTATTTTAGTGTTTCGATTACACATACTGTGAGAAGCCAAATATTCCTTGTCCAACGTTTCACTTCTTCTTACCTTTTTTTCGGCCATCGCACAGATTGAATACGGTGCGTATATTATCTGTATTACCAGAGCTTCTAAGCAAAAATGCATAATTAGTATTTATAATAAACTGAACCACATAAGTATAAAACATACCTTCCTAAGTCCACATTCAACACTTTTACTTCTTTGACAAAGTAAGACTTATATTTGTTCTTGTAAATATCCTGTAATTAGGAATATCCACTAATTTATATATATATATATATATATTTCAGTAGGCAACTTTGTTGAGTTGCACACAAAAACGTAAAAACCCACATTGGTGTTGTTCACTAAATGTTTGCTTTAAATACAAAATGCAGAAAATCAACGAAATCAGCCTTTCCACATCCTTGCTAGGTATACTGGAGTTACTTTTTTATTAGGTACACCAGGTATTTTAATTTTGGCGTAATGTTAAGAGCCTTCTCGGTAACTACACCTCACTGCATTATTTTTTATATTAACTTACTATTATAAGAACTTTTTCTGCCACCTTGAGGCTACAACTAGAATGTGTAGCTTTCAGATGTAATTCTGGATACCAATGGAAAAGCAGCCTCAGTAGTCCAAAAGACAACAAGTAGCATGTCCTCACTATATTAGCTTTCTCCTTGCTATATACATATCCCTGGATTTCCTACAAAGAGGTATGAAAACAAGGTTACCAGCTATTTCAAATTTAACCCTGGCAATTGGTATTTCGAAAACAAAATATTTTTTGATAATCCTAATTGTTTATCTTTGGACATCCTTTTCTATATTTGTACTTTGCTTAGAATAGGAAATTTTGTTCGAGTAGAAGTTTTACTTACCATCTGGTCTTCTTCGTTAAGATTGATGTAATCCTTCTTGTCATGTTTGAAGTTGTAGGAATTACAGTCATTTTCCCTCACTAAAATTTTGATCAATTTGGTGTGCATTTTATGTAAACAACATTATTTATGAGCAATTATTTCTGCGCTATCTATAAATCCTATTTATTGTTATGTAACATCATGATATCTTTGTACTCATCAAACCAGTGCAGTAATCCTAAAATTTTACTACCATTTTTTAAAATTGACGACTTAATTTTACATGACCACGGTGTCTATCAATATAAATTGCTCGATGGCCACAGCAGCATTTCTTACAAAATTTTTCACAATAAATTAGGGTAACAAAAATCTCTACGAGTACGAGTAGTTCCATTTTTGAATCTTCATATACTTTATAAATTCTTTCTTGTTTTATCAAAGATTCAGAAGAAGGTTGACACGAGTTTGAACTAGTCCCCCATCTCCCTTCTCTAAACAAAGTTCAAAATTTTGTGGATATACAGATCATGGTGAACAGATTTTTATGTGAATTCCAGAAGACACAAATTCTTTTAAATCTCTTATAAGATTATTAGGTGCCAAGTAATCTGACACTCCATAATGAATAAAGAATAGTTTAGATTTCAACAGCCAACGATATCTAGCATCAAGGTTAACAAGATAAAATATGTTTTGATGGAAAAATGTTAAATACGTAACCCAGTTGCAGTTGGTAAATGTGAATAACATTAGTGATACAATTGATTAAGGTAACATATCAGAAGTCAGCCCAGACGATGCTATATTCGCGCGTCCAAAAAATTATTCGAGATAAAATGAGAATTTGTCATAGCTGTTTCTCTATTTACTATATATATACGTATATACTAAGTGACATATAAATCCGAACACCCAGTTTAAATGGTTTTATTTTAATAAAAGTTGGTGAATGTATTTATCTTACTGTAAATAACAAGTGAAAAAATTTTCAGCCTTATCAGTTGGACATTCCGGTTTTTGTACTGCTTTTTTTTAATTCACTAACGCTCTAAACATGAATATTTCAGCCGCAGTAAAGAATCAACGTTGGCGGATTTTGGTTCTTGACATCCTTCACGATCGGTTACGATTTCGTCAACTTAGTGAGTTTGATAGGGGCCGTATAGTGGGACTTCGGGAAGCAGGACTTTCTTTTCGGGCAATTGCAGTTAGAGTGCAAAGAAGTGTAGACACTGTGGTTAGGTGTTGTCAGGCATGGCTTCGAGAAGGCCGTACGCAAAGAGCAAGGGGCACTGGACGCCGCCGTAGAACAACAGACCGTGAAGATCGCCGCCTAACATTATTGGCCTTAAGGGACCGTTTCTCCACTACCAGGTCCATTGCAAATGAATGGTTTGCAGAAATCGGAAGACCTATTGGCATGCGAAGTGTTTACTGACGAATGAGAAGTTTTGGCTTGTTTTCATACCGGCCACACTGGGTCCTCCCTTTAACTCGAGAACACCGACGTAATCGCCTTGAGTGGTGCAGACAACGGTCACTCTGGGATCAGGAATGGAACAGTATTGTCTTTAGTGACGAGTCTCGATTTTGTTTAGGCATGCACGATGGTCGTGCCAGGGTTAGAAGGCGACGTGGTGAAAGGAGGAATCCACAGTTTTTTATTGAAAGACATGTTCATCACACTGTTGGAGTTATGGTTTGGGGTGCTATAGCTTATGGTTCCAGGTCACCTTTAATCTTCATCAGAGGTAATATGAAGGCGCAGCGTTATATCCACGAAGTTCTAGAACCCCATCTTTTACCCTATCTTGACACCCTGGCAGATCCAACTTTCCAACAAGATAATGCCCGACCACATGTTGCAAGAGTCACAATAGACTTCTTTCAACATAATGATGTCATATTGTTACCATGGCCACCAAGATCTCCCGACTTATCCCCAATTGAGCACGTGTGGGATATGATTGCTCAATTTGCAACGTCCTCCTCAGACTCTAGAAGCACTTCGAGAGGAGTTGGTGGTTGCCTGGAATGAGATACCACAGGAGGACATTGACCACCTGATCAGAAGCATGCCTAGGCGCGTTGGAGAATGCGTAGCACATCAAGGTGCATCCACACTATATTAAAGGTCAAAGGGCTTTAAAGCAGTGCAATCATTTTGAAATTTTTATCATTTACTTATTATGCTTCATTAAGTACTTATACAAAATTTTATTAAAATAAAACCATTTAAACTGGGTGTTCGGATTTATATGTCACTTAGTATACTTTCGAAAGTTTGGTGTCTCATAGATGACACTGTCTATATGAGCATATACAAACACATTGGTGACTACGTACATAGCTCTCGATAGACTATCAACGAGGCATCCGGTATCGATAGTGTGGGTACCGGGGCACGCTAGGATAAAGATATAGCGAAAGCTCTTGCGAAAACAGGACCAGCGGAAAAGCTTGTTGGTCCTGAGCCAGCCCTATTAGCCCTATAGACAACACTCTCAAGAATGGAGAAATATCTCTAGACATCTATGTCAGACACGGGAGCTCGTAGGGCCCAGTGATAAGAATCGACGATTTTGCTTGTCTTTGGATAGAGCCAACCTCGGGTCATGGAGGTGGCTGATGATCCCATGTGTGAGCATTGCGGGGCAGTGAATCTCTGAACTGGAGCTGCTAGACTATACATTAATCAATGGTGATACCTACTTTCACAGCAGTTTTTGGTGCAATGAAAAAATTAAATATTATAGCTTCTTCGTTAAACTAAGATATCTAGAATTTCGATTTCAGAAAACATTGTGTTAACAACCTTCATATTGGCATCTTATCCTTGAGGGAGCATTCAAAAACTATAAAGTACAACCACATGTATTGACAGGTATTCCAAACGTTTAAGATGATCTTCAAAACAATGAGAATCTTGGTTTTGTCTGCTTTCCAGGTGACAGCTCGTTTGTTTTTTCTTTTCATTATCATACTCCTAAACAGTATTACTACAATAGTCTCAAAATCCCGTAACATGCCGCATTTGTGTGAAGACATCATTCTGAATTTTAAGATGGCACTACATTAAAGTCGTAAGAGATAAAAAAGACCTCATCAAATATGACTTTATGTATTAAACTTGCTGCAGCGGTTGTTATTGCAAAAAGGTCGATAGTAAGTAAAGTACCGTAGTTCTTACCGAAATACTTCTACTTCAAATCTAAAATTAAGTACCTGAAGACACAGCATATACAGTGTGTAAACGTTATGGTAGTCATTATTGAAATGGGTAATCGGGGGGTCAAAACAAGTCAAAGTTCATATGACCCATGGTCCAAAAGTTAGTAGATTTTTGTCTAACTGGCTTTATATTTTACCACTTTAAGTGCTTTATATCCACCAAAACCACCACAATCTTACTAATTTTTATGATCTAATCTAAAACGTTTTTAAATTGGGTAATCAACAAATAAATGGCATTAAGTTGTTCTAAGTTAAGCCAAAATTTGTAGTCAGTAAGTAAGTTTCATTAAATTAAAAATTTAAAACACACATGACAACAACGCGTCGGTCTTTCATCACTCTTATCGAACCGGCAGTCGATCGCAAAACGGTAACAGTGGTTAGTTATCGTTTTGCATAGATAAATTACTTTATCGTTGCGTCGAACATAGCATCGGGCGTGTTGTTTTGTTTTTGTTCGCGTACATCGACGAGTTGATTTACAAAGTTCTCGAATCAAGAGTTCGCCGACATGTTGTTAGTTTACGGTAAGGTTCGTCAGAATTCAAATCTTGCAGCTCTTGCAGAAGTACATTTGTGCAAGTGTACCAATGACTTCAAGATAAAGGAAGTGTTCAGCCCACTAATATTCGCACTCGTGAAAGACAGGTTACTGTAGAGCAGGAAGAACAAATTTTAAATATCGTGTAAATCAATGCAGATATCAGAACTCGGGAATTAGGCCGCCGCATACCATAGTCCATAGAATCCTACGGGTAAATTTGCTTTCCCCTACCAAGTACAACGAGTGTAGGCCTTGTTACCAGAAGACTATCCTCGCAGACTAACATTCTGACAGTGCTTTTTGCACGAAAACATTGAAAATCCGGATTTTTTTAAAAACATTTTAGCGACGACTTTTACGCGAGACGGGATATTAAAGTTCCATAATACTCACACTTGGGCCCAAGAAAATCCTCATACCATTCGTGAAGGTCATTTCCAACAACGTTTTAAAATAAATATTTGGGTGGGTATTCTTGACGATCAGGTAATTGGCCCTTTCGAGTTACCCCCAAAGTTGTCAGCAGAAGGATACCTTAGCTTTCTAGCCAATAACATACCAGAACTTTTGGAACAGACCTTAGACAACATGACATTACAACGGAGCATTTGTGGTTTCTCCATGACGGGGCACCACCACACATTTTTAGAGGCGTCATTCAGTATTTGAATGAACATTATCCAAATCGCTGGATCGGTCTAAATGCTCCTGATCCTCGAAAATGGCCAGCATGATCTCCTTACCTCAATCCGATGAATTTCTGGTATTGGGGAGAACTTAAAGGGAGGACTTTTGGGACTGGTCCAATAACAACTGAAGCACAACTTCGCGAAAAAAATTTTAATGCGGCTAAAATAACAAATGGACAACTTCGAGGGTCGCTTTTCTCTAAAAAAATGCCGTTTTGAACCCCACTAATAGACCCTGATGCTTTCTGGGGTATTTTCATTTACTCTGAAGAATACAATTCTATCAGAATACGACTATACATGGTCCGTTTTTCCTTTAAAAAATATACTGAATTCCATACATCCCCGGTATACAGCAGAGGTAATTTAAACATTATGCCAATTTCAACCGCAGACAAATAATTTGATGGGTATCCTTCTCAATTGCTGACCTTGGACTTGGTAGCATTAAAATGTACTAAAGCATATCGTTCAACCTGAGCTCTGCTTTTTTCAATCACGGTCCAAATGATTCTGAAAGGTAATTAAGGCGTATGAAGGGTGTATCAGAAGTTTGAGGTAGAATAAAACAAATCGTTAAAAAAGGTTATACTCGTATTTGAAGTATGGTATTAGAAAGCGCAGCCACAAGCACAAGCTATAAGATGCCTTCTAGACCGTTTAGAGCCTACATGTCTCTAGTTTGTCGGCGCAAACCATTCAGATTTCACATATAATTGTAAAAAGGTCTAGTTCTAGGAAGTAAAAGCTACGTTAAATTGACTTACGTACAATTATGAAAAAGCAATGTCCCAAATGTTCTCAACATCAGTGTTCGCCGAGAACGTAGCCTGCGCGGGGGTATGCCCGTACCTTTTCCATCAAGGTGGGTTAATTGACTGGTATCATTGGGCGATCGCAAGCGGTGAGCATAGTATTAATCCCAATAACATATGTATTACAGACACTTAATGTTACCGGGATCAGAAGCCTCCTAATAATAGAAACTGATACCAAACATGCAACGTCTACAAACGTTCGGCCCCCTACAACCCCAAACCCCCAATTTAATTTCGAATCTTGTCGCGAGTAATTTCATATAAAATTTGACAAGTTATTATGGACACACACCATAACTAGCGCATACATGCTATAGACAGCTTCTGTTTTAGTGAAAGTCGCTTAAGCGCATTTAATTTTTCTGTTGACCAGCGTTCAGTTAATCTCGTATTACTTCTAGAAATATCAACATTTTGGATCAGGCTTGTTTTAAATCATTCGAAATTGATCATTTCTTCCTAAACGGCATCATTTTTAACTAAAATGGGGAGTAACCCACATGGAAACTATTTTAATGTCTGAAAAACCATTCTTACGTCTGACTTGGTTACCCTATAGTATGAAAGAATCAAGTATGATCGCCGTGTCAGTTGGTCCTCAAAGTGGGTTGATAAGTAACAAATTTTAAGTGGTATTATTGTTATTCACACCCTGATGTTGCTGAGTTTTAATAGCAGTTATAATGGACGAGGGTCAGATTTCGGCTTGTTCAATTTCGGAACTCAATTATTTTACGAGTTATAAGCTTATTGTAACAAGTATTCGAAGCAACCCCAATAAAATAATGTGGCAGGCTCTAGTCTGGCGATCTTGGTGGTTATGCGATATTTGTGATTGAAGTGTGCTCGGTCTGGATGAGTACCATGTTCCCGGCTACCATAACAATGCAACCACACGTTTCCTACACGTTGGCTTATTGAGAGCGGTCTATAATTAAAATAGGGTGGCCATTTCAAAAGTCAGTGCAGTGCACATTAAAATTTTCCGTTGGCTTAAGAATTTCTCTGCATGAGTCAGGCGGTTTCATTTATAAAATCAATCTAACGATTCGTTTTGGGCTACAAACACCCTTCCAGTTTCACATGATTCTCCCCATACCATAGTATTGTAAGATACGAGGTCTGTAACTTAAATAATGAGATTGGCAACCTAGCGTTTGGTCTGGCAACAATGGATACGACGGGCTTGGTGGGGAGACATGAAAACATGTTTTTGTGGAACAGTTTTCCCTATTGTATTCTAAAAATGGGTGACATCAACTTCGAGCAACGGTTTTCTATCAGGTTTTGCTTCAGACTTGGGCACAGTGCAACGAAAACTCTTGCTAAGCAGGCCTATGGAGATAGTGCCAAGATGTATCGTGGAACCTTGATGCTTAAGTCAGTCAATCAGTCTGTCTGATCTGTCATGTTTGGAGAGCCATAAACCAGGCATTGTCAGTGGACGACAGGAGAAAAAGAAAGAAACGGAAGAATCGAAAATATCAAACGGAAAGAAAAAGTGCATGGGCGTTTAATTTCATTTTGAAGTAATTTTGATATCAGCATGACAGAGTCACATGCCATACAGCGTGCGGCTCAAATGATTCCTTGAAGAAAACATTATTATATGTTAGTATAAAAAACTGCATAAATACAGGAAATCATTTACTTTTGTGTGTGATAATGGCGTTAAATGCTACCTTGTGTGCCTTTGTTCTCACTCAAATCTTTATAACATTTGAATTCAATTCACGTAGTATATACAGTGCTTTTCAGAAAGGACTCCCCTATTTATTTTACGTTTAACTCGCAGTGCTGAAATTGGTGCATGAATATTATATTTTAAGGCAAAAATGATTTGAAGATGACGGCTGAGCACCGTATTGTAATACTTTTTTTTATATACTCCAACTACCACGAAGGCCTGAGGTCTAAACACGCATGGTACCGTGGGGCTATAGGGGGATACAGGGGAAACGGGAAACGCCACACGGACTCTGGCGAGGGAACACGTGTGCATGCAACATGCACACATTCTGGCCCCGCCTACGAGATCCGCCGGGTGGTACCTCTCCGTTCGACAGTCAGGGATCGTCTACCACCTACGGACAATCACAACATCCATAGCCAAGAGAAAAATTTCTCTTGAGACGGGATTCGAACCCGCACAGCACACGGCACGAGACCGAAGCGTCTACTACTGCGGCCACCGCTGCAGCCTCGGAACTAAAAAGAGCAAGAAACCTTATGTTTAAGATCATGGCCTTTATTATGGACACCAAGGTCATTTACAGATCAAATGAATTTTCAACGTAAAACATCTATTTTTAATTCCTGAAATTCAAATTGCGGACAATGACCTTCAAGGTCATTTTAAGAACAGATAAATTTTCAAGAGAAGTAATTATTTAATTGTTGCATTGAAACGTTGAAAATTTTAATGGAATAGAGGCTATGTATGGATCTTCTTTACAAACATTCATCCGAATCTGCAATCAAATTCAAAAATAAATAGATTGAAATAACATACTATAGCGTTTTGATAAAGTGCTCATAAAAAGAGGTTCCACATGACGCTCTATTCCATTTAAAAAATATTCCAAAATGGCGCCCAGCCTCCTCTTGAAATTTTCAACTGCCACTGTGGCGCTAAAATATCTGTACCTCACAGTCCGACTAGGTTAAGTCGAAAAAGTAACTTTGACATATTTTAACTATATTGTATGTACGCGATATATCATGATTTATTGCTAGTAGCAAATGAAAACTCATAATATTATTATGAACTTAACAAATTAAGCACAGTTTAGGCAAAAATGGACATAACATGCCTGGCTTTGAGGTACAGATATCGTATTCATGCATCAATTTCATTATCCCTAATTTCAGGCCGTTCAAAAAATATGTAGGTGATGTGGTGTTTTTGAAACGTACTGTGTATTAAGGAAAGGGTACCACCAAGAACTTACTATCAACGTATAATAGACATACTTGTCATTTTACCGAAATGCGCAAGCATGCATTCATGAATCGGACAAAAAGTGATTGTCGTGAATGACCACCCAAATTTGAAATTTCATTATAGATATTTTTGTATCATTACATTATCGACTTGGGTGACGTAAACTACCCTTCATATCATACCTATTCTATCAAACAGATCCACCATCCCTCTGAAAATGAACGTCGCACCTTTGTTCGTTTCAGGTGGTACCACTTTCACTTTTCACGAATCGGTCGAACAGGTCCAACAACACTCTGCCACTGGCGGAGTAATGCTGTTAATGGATCCGCGACTCTCTTGACATACCTACATTTTATTTCGACCGTGCCATAATTCTACCTTCATTAGTGTGCGATCAAGCGAAATTACGTCACCCTTGCCCCCCGTTTCAGTATTCGCTTACCAGGAGAAGTCGAGAAATAGAGTAACGTGCCCAAAGGCTTATGTTATGATTGAAAAAGTAATAATCGTAGCAACAAGTGTGTTTTAAAAGCATGTGAGATTTACGTTGTGATGTTAAGCGTTTGATACGGTTAACCATGACATTCTTCTGTCCAAATTAAAACACTACGGACTTTCTGATGTTCCTCTTTGTTTTTTTAAATAATATTTGGACAATCGCAAGCAACGAGTAAGCCAAGGCGTTTCTGCTAGTGCTGATGTTGCTTCTAGTGTTCCACAAGGATCCCTACTTGGTCCCTATACTGCCGACTTGAATACTGTTAAACACTGTCGAATATAGACCCAAATGACTTTCACTTTTGGCTCAATTAATCTTGATCAAGTATCGTTTAACATTAACTTAGACATAGTACATTATTAACTATTGCAAGGTTAGCTGTTTGAAGCTGAAACCTACCAAGAGTTTTGCAATGTTATTCTGTTCGAAATTGAAAATGAACTACACAAGAATAGTGGATAGTAGATTTAGGCAACTGAAAAGGGTCCGAATTGTGCGATTAAATCTAAATCTTGCTTAACCAGCGACACTTTAATCAAACATCCAAGTGAACCAATATTCTTATGAGAAAAGTGTACTTAAGGTCTTGGACATGCTTTGCAACACTGTTCTTACAAGCTTAAAGTCTGGCCTGAAATACTGATTTTGGTAGTTGCTACCAAGACAAAAATTATACAATTTTGGAAATTTCTGGAATTTTAGGATTCTCTTAAATGACAGAATTTGTACATTTAGTATTCCCTGGAGTATACAGTTATTTATAGAACATGCTAATTACAAAAAAGGTTGCCGTGCTGATAATAAGTACAATGTAGATAATGCACAGGGCCGTAATTTCGCATTAATGGAGCAATTTGTATTGTTCTAATGGCCTATTATTTTCATGCAATAATGCATAAAGGAACCGTTAAAAAGATGTTATTGCAGTATTTAATGTAGTCGAGAGCTAAGATTATGCCATTAATGATTTTGGGCATATATTTATGAAAGATTTGCGACGTTGTATATATACAATAGTCATAGTCCGATGGTTTTGGATTTGTCTATTATATTTCTTTCATGAAAATAATGGAGACCAAAATGTTACGGTGAATAAACCTTAGACCATGTGTAGATTAGGGAATAGTAGCTGGCAATTCTGATTCAGAAGGTCCCAGGTTTTCAGGAAGTTTGATCGGATTGAAAATCCAGAACAGGAAAACCTTGTCCCAATTATTTTATCACTTTTGGGACCAGGTATAAGTAGACTTCTTAATGAAAATATGAATCTAAATTAACGAACCCACAATATTTTGTAGTACTTGGAGGCCCTATCATGAGGCACATGGATACTATTGTTCTACGTGCTGAGATCAGAGAGATTACACTGGAAAAAAGACGTCATGTAGATTGACTCTATACTTCGAAACAAGTTGTGGGTCCTGAAAGCTTGCACTTTCTTTTATAGAGCGCATAGGTCATTCAATAATAAGCAAGTCTTCCTAGTAACACATATACCAAAGCCTTAAGATAACAGCTATTAAATTCAGAAAAACTATAAATGGATCAGCCCGGCCCTCCATCCCATCCTTCTCCTCCCCCTTCTCCTCCTTTGTTTTCTTCCCTACCTACTCCTCCACCCTCCTCCTCCATTAAAAGGAATGATGTTTTGTGGTACTATGTGAGACAGTATCCAAATCAGGTGTCGCGCGGTGTGTAAGTTAATCTAGCTTATAAACACGTTGCATTTGGAATACCGAAATTGGCACATTCCTGCAACAATAACGTAGTTATCAATTTAATGTTGGATTGATATATTATGCGTCTCAAAAATCCTATCCATACTTGGGAAGTGTATTCAAAACTTCATCATCGATGTTTCTATCGGAGCTTGTTTATATCGTTGAAAAGCATCCTGGGTGGACACAGTAGAAGACCTGGGGAGCCCCAAATGCTTCAAGCTCGCTTTATTGCTCGAACAATGACAACTTCAAGCACTATTCACAAAAAAAACATGTGACAGTGCAGTACTTGAAATTCCTTACCAAATGAATAGTGAGTATCTTTTCCTTTTTACGTTGTCGATGCTGATTTAACGCAAATTAGCTTTGTTATTCTTTCAGGACACCCTATTTATTCTGACAAACGGACAGATCGATGGAAATGCGTGACATGATGTTTCGATGTGTACATGTCGCATAACATCCAAAAAACATATTTTATTTTTGCGATTACAATACTTCCCTGCCAGTAGGGTGGGAAGTAAGAACAGAACATCTCATTTTCGCGATTACAATACTTCCTCCCCGGTCCGGTGGGTAGTTGAAATGGCTTTAAGCCATACTCCATAAAGTTTGTGCAGGGTTTTTCCTACGAAACTCCATTACGGAGAAACCTCCCAAAAGGACTGGACCTATTCATTATTTTCCAGGTCAATAAGTTAATGGTCTTTATTTGAACGGTATCAATAAATTACATCACAGCTCATACTACTTTAATGTTGAGACACATACAAAAAAGACGGAATCACCATAACCTGCATTTCTTCGTTGGATTCATATTGGTACCAGCTGGACACTGAAATGCCTCTGCAAACTCCGGCACGTTCGAAACGACTCCATTTACTCTCCATTTTGAGGTAGAGTGTTCGTTACTCTTCATTTTGTTCAGATACTCGCTTGAAGGGTTGTTGCACCACATCTACAACGAAAAAGATATCATATGTACGAAGTTTGTAAATTAAGTAATGAGATCGGCAACGTAGCGTTCGATCTGGCAACACTGGACGCGCCGACCTTAGTGGGGAGACAGGAAAACATGTGATCTGCCTTCAGTACAAATTTTAACTCGCTCGAGCTATTTGATTGTCCGATTTTTTTTGTGAAACAGTTTTTCCCAGTGTGTTCTAAAAATGAGCGACATCAACTGCGAGTAACGGTGTGCTTTCAAGTATTGCTTCAGACCGCCGGTTGACAGTCACAATGATCGATCAAGAGTTCAATTTGACTCACACCACCGTCCATCAGATCAAAAACAACTGGGTCTTGCATCACGATAATGCTATTTGTCACACAGCAACGTCAATACACGAGTTTTTGGCCAGTAAAAACATTCATGTCGCTCCTCAGCCTCCTTATTCGCCCGACTTGAGTCCTCGTGACTTATTTATCTTCCAGAAGTTATAAAATTACCTCAAGGAAACTCATTTTGGAACAGTCGAAAACATTGAAATTGCTGTAACCGACCAGCTGAAGTCTATTCCAGTATCGGAGTTCCAGCAGTGCTATGAGGAGTGGAAGAACCCTCTCCAGCGCTGCGCTGTGTGGCTTCAGAAGGAAGTTAGTTACCTTTAGGGCGACAATATAAAATTGTAATTATATTTGACTAAAAAAAATTAAAAAATCAGTCTCATCACTTAATTTACAGATATCGTATAAACACATCATAGGCTGAATCGAATATGTAACGCTTTTCGTTTCAGTAACTATGACCAACCGCATACAACGTCGCTTGGTGCTTATTAGCAGTCATCGGTACCGTGTGATTCCGGGTGTTATTGCTGGAATCCACTCCTACCCCTTGACGGTCAAGAAAACGGGCCAGTAGGGGGCACATCACAACCCCTGCCCCTCACCTTGGAGAGGGGGGGTTGTGTCAAGGGGAAGGCAGTATCAGCTACAAACAAAGCTGGAGGAGTGTGTGATGAAGAGCGCCAGTGACTTAAGACGGTTTAAGCCACAAAACCCCGAGGTGTTAATCGGAACTTGTTTTGGCTGACCGCCCACATAAAAGAAAAGAATCTCACGGCAATAAAAACCTAATTAATTGTACACAGAGAGCCAAATAAAACAAGATATTAAAAAAAATCGCAATATGCCGAAGTTTATGATTCCATAAGGAAAATGGACGGGGTAGCACCCAAACCAAAACAGCTAAACGTAAACAATATGAAAAACTGTTGTTTGGCACCTAATATCTCAGAATCTGGAGGTTAAACAAATGGCGCTCACACCACAATCTCAGGAGGAAAATGACTTACAGGAAACACCTAACTTTATAAAGGGGCGTTACTTAATAATAGGCCGTAACTACAAATTTGAGGTAAAAAAGCTCATATAAGTATGTATCCTACAAAGTCTGGTTTTCAAGATACAGGGTGGCGAAGTTTTATATTTTTTGTTATTAACATCTCAAAGATCCTTGTGTCTCTTTTTTCGACTTTTGGCATAGTTGGTCATTGTAATAAGACGCTAAGATACCACCAACTACAGGCTAATTATGAGTTCCAGTGGCCTCTCGGGGGACATTTTCATGAATAATATTGACAAAAAGTATACGACAGTCATTTCAAAAAATTGAGTTTTTGTATTATGCAGCTACAACTTATTTGTTTCTTTGTATCACCTCGTATATAACTTCGCTTTAGAGAAAAAACAACAATCAAACTTATTATCTGTCAAAAATTGTTAAAATATATGTTTTGTAAATATCTTGTCAAATTGTTGTAACTTTCCCTTCCTTACATTTAGCCCTTTAAGGCAACACAAAACTTTAACAAAACTGTACAAATATTCTATAATAGATAAAAATTTGGACTCAGTTCATTGAAATAGTATCCTGTAGCATGACAAAAAGTTTCTGATTCTACTGTACGCAGTAGATGGAAAAGTTTTGGAAATTTTTTGATTTTCGATTTTTTTGCTACGGTCCTGTATGATATATAGAAAAAGGTAGCTGAGACAATAATTTCGTACCTATGCTCGTTTAGTTTATACCAATTTCCTTAGAGCTCTCATTAGTCATAGATAAGCGTAGCTGAGTACAAAAAACGATTCCACTGGTCAGGGGTCGTAATATTATTTCGGGGAAATATCATTTCCGGACAATTCGGCATTGTTAAACCTTATTTAAATGTTATTTGCATCGCGTTAGGTCAAATAGGATCTCTCGAACTCGATCATCAAATTCTTAGGCTGCTATGTCAGTAGTCACACGCGACAATCGTTTATACAGGGTGTTCCGTAATGATATGTGAATATTTAAGGGTGTGAATCTACATGACAAATTGATGTTAGTTCGCTTTATAAACTAGGGTCCAAAAATGTTTCCTTACAAACATTTGGGGTGTTGAAGTTTTAGTACAAAAATGGGAATTAATTAATATTTTCAGAACCGTTTCAGATATTTCACTGATATTTAGTACGTAGTGAAAGTTAATAACGTTGCATATTTTTCAATGCAAAAATTATTTTTAGCTTTAACAGTGGCGTGCGTACGGGTATTGACTTCGATATTTTTTAATAAAAAAATGGTACGCCAACGGTTTTTTGCCAAATAAAAATTATTTTTCAATTCATCGTTCAATTTAAAACAAATGATCTTTCTTGACTTGTTTTCCTTCGATGCGCCATTTTTGAGTAAACAAATAAAGACCGGTCTATTGTCAGAGAAAATTAATGTAATAATTGAAGAATGCAATAAATATATAGTTGCGCTGGAATATGTCACTGGCTTTTAACATCTGACACGTCTTTGTTATTCAAATCTGTTCGCTGTGACATCTTTTCCATTATTTAGTTTTTACAATCTTGTTAATAATGGTGAATTATTCAAATGCGGAAATGGCGGAAATGCATTACGTATATGGCCTGGCCGACGGTAATGGTGAACAAGCCAGGCGGATTTATCACCAGAGATATCCCGATCGTGCTTTGCCAGATAGTCGAACCTTTTCTAATATTCGTCGTCTTGTTGAACCTGGTTCTGTCCGAAAAGGAACATCTGAAGGTAAACCTCTAAGAGTGCGAACACCTGAAACTGAGGAAGCAGTGCTGCACGAAGTCGAAGAACATCCTGAAACGAGTACGAGGAAGATCGCTAGACAGTTAAATATTTGCCATCAAATTGTTTGGAGAATTTTAGTGGATTTTTTGTTATATCATTACCATATTTTAAGAGTGCAAGCATTACTTCCCATTGAGTTCTCAAGGCGTGTGACCTTTTTTCAGTGGTATCTTCAAAAAATTACACTAAATCCGCAATTTGAATCAATGGTTCTGTTCACGGACGAAGCTAATTTTTCTCGGAAAGCCATTCAGAATTTCCACAATAATCATTTGTGGACAGAAGAAAATCCCTATGCCGTAACCGAAACCCATTTCCAACACCAATTTTCGGTTAACGTATGGGCAGGAATTATTGGCAACCACTTTATTGGATCATTCTTCCTGCCGGGACGACTTGACGGACAGACTTACCTCACTTTTCTTCAACAACAGTTGCCTTTGCTGCTTGATGATGTTCCGTTAGTAATAAGAAACAATATGTGGTACATGCATGATGGATTGGCCGCGGTGGGCCCCAAGAATGGCCACCAAGGTCCCCAGACCTCAACAGTTTAGATTTCTTTTTGTAGGGCTATCTTAAGACACTAGTGTGATTAAGACTGTAGAGGAATTAAGAGAAAGAATAGTTGCAGCTTGTGATAGAATAAAAAATAGTACAGGGATATTTCAACCAGTGCGCAATTCCATGAGAAGGAGGCGGTAGCATGCATACTAAATGAAGGGAGCCATTATCAACAATTTTTGTCATCATTTCGTTGGTTTTAATATTAAGTTTATGTTGTGAGTTGTTGTTGTTCATTACCCCTAATGTGTTTATTTTTTCCAATTAAATTAATAATAATTTTGCAAGTTAGACAATAGAACGCTTTTTATTTTTTTACTCAAAAATAGCGCATCGAAAGAAAACAATTCAAGAGAGATAATTTGTTTCAAATTGAACGGGGAATTCAAAAAAAAAATTTATTGGCCAAAAACCATTTTCTTAAAAAATTTCTAATTCAATACCTGTTCGCATGCATTGAAAAATATGGAACTTTATTAACTTTCACTACGTACTAAATATCAGTGACATATCTGAAGCGGTTCTGAAAATATTAATAACTTTCAATTTTTTTCCTAAAAATTCAACACCCCGAGGTTTTGTAAGGAAACGTTTTTGGACCATAGTTTATCAAGCAAACTAACATTAATTTTTCATCTAGAGACACACCCTTAAATATTCGCATATCATTTTGACGCTGCGTAAATATCATTTGCCTATACTACATTAATACCTTCAAATATTAGTGACTACCATTTATGGACTATAAAAAATGAAAAGTTACTTCTGGTTTCTGGTAGGAATTGAATTCGGTTTCTTTAGACTAGACTACGAAGCAGAGGCTCTACCACACTACACCAGAATAACTGACAGCCGCCAGCTTTCAAAACCGGTAATTATTTCTGGATCCATCCTCGAGAGCATTGTTTTTGGCTGTTATGTGCGTTTTTTTTTGTGTCGGCACTTTTTATTTCTACCTGTACCGTATTAACCCGGTAAGGGGAAAAACAATTTTTATTTTTTCTTCGGAAACGAAGCAAGACACGACGAAATACTAGGAGACAAAAAAGTTCGTTACCTGCTAAATTCGAAAAAATATAACTTTATTCAAACTTCAGTTGCGAACACTTTGTCAATATTTGTGAAACGCCACTGGGATACATAATTGTTTTCTAGTTAACTAGCATCTTATTGCAATGAATTACACTGTCAAAACTCGAGACATTGATGAAAAAAAAAGAAGTTTTTGTAAACTTTGATACCCTGTATCAAGGACTTTTTAGGACCTCTGTGGAAAGGACATGTGCGTCAGGATTTAACAATGCTTGGACAATTACGGTATACTTCTCCAAGGTATGTGATGCGCTGTGGTAGAGGACACAGCGTAATCACTTACTTGTATTTGAACATTAATAAACGCCTTCTCACGTTACCAAAGTGGAAGTAGAATTTCTACTGACTATAAATTAAATAATGATACCCTTTCTTATCTGTCTACCTATATGGATCTTGACCGCTTTTTGTTGAAAGGCTTAGCTTTACACACCATGTTCTTAAGGTTAGTATAAAGGCATGCAAATGCTGGTCTTTATTTTTAGAAATAGTAAGTGTTTTTCAATCAATTATCCTTGGTAAAATCAAATACAGAATATACCACAGTAGTATGGTCTCCTGAGTGCCAGTCTTATCAAGATGATTTAAACATAACTGAGTATTATAGAGCTGACATGTTAGAACATTTCCATTTACCTACACTTTCAAGATTATATTGGGGTTCACCGATTTCGAAACTTTTTTAACGTACCCCGTAGAACATTGCGTAATAGTAATCTGCTTGTGATTAAGTTACATCCGACAAATTATGGTCAACACTATCCACTAGCTAGAGCACTATTTTACATATTATATGTAATTTTATTTTGTAAAAATGAGGCCACCCGTAAATTTAGTAAATAAATAAAATTAATAATGTTCATTGATGACATTGATGATCAAATCCATTGGCCGACTCTCTTTGACCGTACAAACTTTTAATTCCTTTTATTTTCCCGACACTGTATCGTTGAGAAATTAATGCAAAGAATCGATTTTATCTATTAAAATGCAATTTTCTCTGACTTAGATTGACTAGGACCTAGAGGCAAGGATACTCCGGACCGCTTTGAGACACAATAACGAGTAATATTAAAAACTCATGATATGAAATTACTCACCGAACCAAATCCTATGAAGAAAAGCTGATCAGACGTAAAGTTATGTGATACATGAACTCCTCCTCGTTCTAGTAACTTCTTCATCGCTCTGTATGAACCTCTAACGCCACCATTGTCTGCTATGTTCTCATTCAAGGTAATTGTCGCATTTATCTGTAATAATCGTTTTAGAAGATTTGAAAGTATTTAAAAAAACTTCCGTCCATCCGATCACAGAGATCCAACCAAGGACACCTGATTCGTGCTTTTTGACAACTCATCAGCACGGTCTAGGCTTGGACTCAGGTGGGACAACTGAAGAAAGCTGAGTAACTATCTTTGATTCAGGGTATAAGGTCTATCGAAATAAAGCAGTACCAGAATCGACCACTGCTAGAGTGAAACAGCTGTCTGTTAGAACAGTATCCCAGTTCGCATTTGACAGCCGGTTCACTTCCTTGTGATGTCTTGTTTCGATAGAAGTATCTTAGTCACAAAGTATTGAGATGTGGCAACAGCAGCATAATCTCTGGATATACAGGGTGACGGGAAAATAGATGCGGAGCCGGTAGGCGGAGATAGTACAAGCCAATCTGAGTCGATTTTACTATAGGAGCTACTATCCGAAAATTAGCCGTTTTCGAATTATACTAATTTTTAAGATTTCATAAAATTAACGTCCTTTACACGTTAACCAAGTCATAAAACTTGAAAATTGGGTGTTTCATTTGATTTTTAATGGTTTTACAATAAAAATATTCTAAAATACGAAAATTGATACTCAAATGTACATTATTGACGTTATCTCATGCAGTAAGCTTCAAAATAGTTCGATTTTTGTTAAAAAAATCTTCGTTCATCTCAAAAGCTTCAGTTTACTAGAAGAAATTGCATACACATTTTTCGTACAAAATAATTAGAAAACATCTACGTTTCATTACCTTTCAAATGAGGTATACAAATCTCAAATCGATTAAGAATTGGCAAAAATATTACTATTATAAGAGGAGGAAGGAAAAAACAATAAAAATACTACACTTACAAAATCATACCTTATTACAGGATAATTTGTTTGAAATTACATTTTTTTATTTTTATAATACATTTTCAATATGGCGCCCTCTATTTCTAATGCACACACGTGCTCTTCTTAAGACAGCTGATCTTACTACCGCCGAATTCCTAAGAGAAGCTTGAATTTCTTGTGCTGCATGTATTATCCGGTTTCTGAGGTCTTCTATTGTGGGTACAGGATTTTGATCAGAGTATACTAAAGTTTTCATGTGACGCCACACAAAAAAGTCCATAGGTGTGAGATTGGGACTGCGTGCTGGCCATGCGATTGGTCCGCCTCTACCGATCCATCGATTCGGAAACTGCTCATTTAACCAATTTCTAACACTTAATCTGAAATGTGCTAGGCACCCGTCATGCTGAAAAATCATTCTGTATCTTGTGTGTAGCACGTCTTCAAGTAATTCAAATAGAACGTTTCTTAAGAAATTTTCGTAGGCTTCTCCATTTAAGTTGTCGGGTAGGAAATGTGGTCCTACCAAACAGTTATTTATAATGCCCATCCAGACATTCAGACAAAATCGCCTTTGAGATCCTTTTGGTCTCTTCATATGAGGATTTCCCACTGCACGTTCACGCCAATAGTGAGCGTTATGGTAGTTTGTTATACCGACTTTATCAAATTTTGATTCGTCGGTCCCTAGAATTTTTCTTAAATAATTGCTATTTCAACATCAGCGTTTAAAATAAAACGACAAAATTGCATGCGCCTCATGGGATCTCCTTCCTCCATGACGTGCTCAGGTGTGTAGTGGTAAGGGTGAAATATGTTTTCATGCAAAACATACCACACTTGCCATTGGGATAATCCAAGCCGTCGAGCCACAGCGCGAGTAGAGAGAGTAGGGTCTCATTGGAAAATATTTAATATTTCTTCTTCTTCTTCCACATCATGTCGAGGTCTACCTGCATCACCTGAAATAAAATGAGAAAACAAATAACAACCGTTTTTTGGAGGAAATTGTTACCTAATAAACATAGCGGTAAGACTATGAGCTAAAGTTGGCAAAATATTATTTAGAAAAGACGATACACAACGTGTGGATGTTTCTATCTTCAGAGCCGTGTAGATGCTCGTGTTAAAATTAAATTAATAAACTCTTAGTTAAGAAGTTCAATCAACTGCCCACAGACCTCCAAGGCTCTACATAGGCTTTACTGAATGACTGATTATAAGTTAATAATTATCAATGATGCAAACTTACCTTGATATCTTACGACGGTACAGCGCTCTCGAACCCGACGGAACGTTTGCCTAAATACGCTGGCGTCAGGTAGGCGACGATTAGGAAACATTTTCCCATACTCACGACGAGCTTCTTCAGCATTGCCTCTGGCATCTCCATAGTAGAAAAGGATATCGGCATATTCTTCGAAACTGAACGGCCGCCTCCTTTGTTCATCAGCCATTGTTCATCGATACGTAGATCAACGAACAATCAAGTCACACAGCAGCCAAGTTGTAAGGAATCGCAGAAAACAGGGTACATTCCAAGTCGTCAGGAAAATAATCACACACGGAAGTCCAACAAGAGCCAAGACGTTAGAAATATCAAAACAGCAAGCAAACAAACACATCCGAACGTAACAAATCGCAAGAGCAAATTGAAGCGAGGGAGGGAGGGGGGTGACTAGTCTTACTTATCACACTATTCCGGTGGCGAAGTCCGATGTTCGCGGCTCTACCTGTTTCTTTCACTCATATCTTTGTCATTTCCAAACCGGTTTGTGACTTTGATACCTCATTTGGAAGGTAATGAAACGTAGATATTTTAAAATTGTTTTGCACGAAAAATTTGTAGGTGATTGTTTCTAGTAAATTGAGTTTTTGAGATGAACTAAGATTTTTTTTAACAAAAATTGAACTATTTTGAAGCTTGATGCATGAGATAACGTCAATAATGTACATTCGAGTGTCAATTTTCGTATTTTAGAATATATTTATTGTAAAAAAAAAAACAAATGAAACACCCAATTTCCAAGTTTTATGACTTAGTTAACGTAGAAAGGACGTTAATTTTAAAATTAAAATTAGTATAATTCAAAAACGGCTAATTTTCGGACAGTAGTTCCTATAGTAAAATCGACTCAGAATGACTTGTACTCTCCCTCCACCGGCTCCGCATCCATTTTCCCGTCACCCTGTAGATGGGATAGCTTCCAGCCCAAAATTCAAAATTGTCACTTGTGATCCATCTACTTCCAATGTCCCATATTCTTTTATTTGGAAGTTCCAGCATGTGCTGGCACATGACGCGGTGCATGTTGCGGAGCAAATTTGTTGTAATGGAAACATACCTGACTGAATAAAGTCATGTCGGTGGTATTGTCAGGACAGATATGTTAAGCCGGATGTAGCTATTATAGAACATAGAGATTATCATAATCAACAAATTAAGACTAGATAAAAAGAACAAGTATAATGTTTACTTGTAACCAAATTTATGTAGTCAGTATTCTGGATTCAACTTCATACTACAAGTCGCTCAGGCTTAAGCCGCCAGATTGACAGTTGTTGACACTTCACATCAAATCCGTACTTTTCAGGGTAAACGTATAAAAGTGCATGGGTTCCATACAATCCTAGGCCCATATCGTCAGTCGTCCCTACAATTGTAGGGCACCTTTATGGCCTCCTTGATTGTCATAGTGTTCTACTTCTCCGTGTCAGCGCTCTATTTTGAGCTTATGTCACAAACATCTATTTGCATCAAATTGTGCTTGCTTTTGAGTTATATCATGTTTTATCAGCCTGAAATTTCCTGCAATTTGAAAAGAAAACATATCTTTACAATAGGAGAGCGCTGATGCTGACACGGGACAAGTTTAATCTAGAAATTTTTGAAGGAGAGAAAGCAGTATGACAATCAAGGATGCCATAAACGCGCACTACAATTGTAGGGACGACTGACGATACGGGCCCTAGTGTTCCAAAGAGTTCCAGAAAATGGTGAAGGTTTTTGTGGATCGCAAAAAGCAGTTTAAATGGAATATTAGAAAATCTTTTTATCGATAAGTCGCCGTTAATATATTTGTATACCTAAAAACAACATTGAAAAATGCAAAATATTGGACACAAGCCAAATTGGATGGATAATGAGAAGGACAAATCGAAAATTTAAATCAACTAAACTAAAATTTAACTCTATCTACTTTAATTTGCAATCCAAGAGGTCTTAGGAAAGATACTCCCGCATTATAAATAGCAATTTTACGATTTCATTTTAATGCCACAAGATTCCACTGAGGAAGCTCGGTAAGCCCAAAAAGAACTATGAATATCAAATTCATTAAAATACTTCCAAACCAGTTTATTGGATAAATATAGAGACAATGATATCAGAAATTCACATATTTTGCTCAAAAACGTATTTGCTTTTAGCAAAGGATCTGCACGGATCACAACTATTTAGAAAAACCGAGTAGAATCCATGAAACGTGTCCCACTATTTCCGATTTAAGGTATTCCGCCATTATTGCCGTTTGATGGAGATGATGTTTTGTGTTCACCTTCCAACATCACGAATTAAGCAGAATAATTTTTGATATTAATACAATATACAGGGTGTTCCTTAATGATATGCGAATATTTAAGGGTGTGAATCTACATGAAAAATTATTGTTAGTTTGCTTCATAAACTATAGTCTAAAAACTCGGGGTGTTGAAGTTTTAGGAAAAAAAAATGGAAATTAATTTATATTTTCAGAACGGCATCAGATATTTCACTGATATTTAGTACGTAGTGAAAGTTGATACAGTTGCATATTTTTCAAAGCACAAATAATTTTAAGCTTTAGCAGTGGCGTGAGTATGGGTACTGACTTCGATATTTTTCAAGAAAAAAATGGTACGCCAATGGTTTTTTGTCAAATAAAAAATTTTAATTCCCCGTTCAAATTAAAACAAATGATCTCTCTCGAGTTGCTTTCTTTCGATGCGCCGTTTTCAAGTAAATTAAAATAAATGATCTCTCTCGAGTTGCTTTCTTTCGATGCGCCGTTTTCGAGTAAAAAAATAAAAACCGTTCTATTGTCTAACTTGCAAAATTATTATTAATTTAATTGGAAAAATTAAACACATTAGGGGTAATGAACAACAACAACTGACAACATAAACATAACATTAAAACCAACGAAATGATTACAAAAATTGTTGAAAATGGCCCCCTTCACTTAGTATGCATGCTTCCGCCCTCCTTCCCATGGAATTTCGCACTCGTTGAATTATCCCTGGAGTGTTTTTTATTCTATCACAAGCTGCAACTATTCTTTCTCTTAATTCCTCTACAGTGTTAATGGGACTTGTGTACACTAGAGTCTTAAGATAGCTCCACAAAAAGAAATCTAAGCTGTTGAGGTCTGGGGACCTTGGTGGCCATTCTTGGGGCCCACCGCGGCCAATCCAACGATTTGGATAAACAGTTTGTAAATAATTACGAACCGCTACACTGAAATGCGCTGGTGCACCATCATGCATGTACCACATATTGTTTTTTATTACTAACGGAACATCATCAAGCAGCAAAGGCAACTGTTGTTGAAGAAAATTGAGGTAAGTCTGTCCGTCAAGTCGTCCCGGCAAGAAGAATGTGCATGTGAATGGCATTTCGAGAAAAATTAGCTTCGTCCGTGAACAGAACCATTGATTCAAATTGCGGATTTTGTGTAATTTTTTGAAGATACCACTGACAAAAGGTCACACGCCTTGGAAAATCAATGGGAAGTAATGCGTGTACTCTTAAAATATGGTAAGGATATAACAAAAAATCCACTAAAATTCTCCAAAGAATTTGATGGCAAATATTTAAATGTCTAGCGATATTCCTCGTACTCGTTTCAGGATGTTCTTCGACTTCGTTCAGCGCTGCCTCCTCAATTTCAGGTGTTTTCACACTCAGAAGTCTACCTTCAGATGATCCTTTTCGGACAGAACCAGTTTCAACAAGACGACGATGAATATTAGAAAAGGTTCGACTATCTGGCAAAGCACGATCGGGATATCTCTGGTGATAAATCCGTCTGGCTTGCACACCATTACCGTCGGCAAGGTCATATACGTAATGCATTTCCGCCATTTCTGCATTTGAATAATTCAGCATTATTAACAAGATTGTAAAAACTAAATAATGAAAAAGATGTCACAGCGAACAGATTTGAATGACAGAGACTTGTCAGATGTCAAAAGCCAGTGACATATTCCAGAGCAACTAGATATTTATTGCTAAATTGGATTCTTCAATTATTACATTAATTTTCTCGGACAATGGAACGGTTTTTATTTTTTTATTCAAAAATGGCGCGTCGAAGGAAAGCAACTCAGATCATTTGTTTTAAATTGAACTGGAAATACAAAAATAATTTTTATTTGGCAAAAAACCGTTGACGTACTATTTTTTTCTTGAAAAATAATCGAAGTCAATACCCGTACGCACGTCGCTGTTAAAGCTAAAAATTATTTTTGCATTGAAAAATATGCAACTTTATTAACTTTCACTACGTACATCAGTGAAATATCTGAAGCGGTTCTGAAAATATTAATTCATTTCCATTTTTTCCTAAATCTTCAACACCCCGAGTTATTGTAAGGAAACATTTTTGGTCCACAGTTTATAAAGCATACTAACATTAATTTTTCATGTAGATTCGTACCTTTAAATATTCGCATATCATTAAGGAACACCCTGTATACTCGTATATAATGAATATTTACTTTCGTTTCTTTGCCGTATCTAATTTGTCTCTGTTTATTAACAATAACTGAGTGATTCACATTGCAGATAGTATTTCTGCCTTGCTCTACATCAGTACACCCAGTATGAATAGCTACTTAAATATCCTTTCCGGAGAAAAGAATATACGCCGATGTATTGGCTTGTCAATTTGGTAGGCAATGGTAGTCAAATCAGCCGAAAGTATGCGCCAAAGCTACACAATTTTGGCAACAAACAATGCAACGTACACATGTAATCCTATCTATTCGAATTCGTTGATAATAATCAATAATGGGTTACACATCTACCTGGGCTACGAAATAATAATATGTAATTGATTTCTTACATAAGAATCTGTCTGCGGCACATAGTATTTGCTATACTGTTCTACGAAACATCTTGATTTGTTATAAAAAGCAAGTCTAGTTTCTGGGGTCCACCAAGGTTCCATGCTGCCATCGGGATCATAATAAGCCCCCTGCATGTCAAATCCGTGAGTGATCTCATGGCCTATTATGCTGCCTATACGGGCATAATCCAAAATACTGAAAAAAATGAATGTTTTATAGTATTCTATGCCAAAGTTTATCATACTGGTCTCACCGACATACCTACTACTTGTCCCAAAGAATATTGGATTGAGAATTCCAACAGGAAAAACTGAAAAATGTCATAGTTTTAAAAGTAGTAGACAATATTTATTTTTTGTTAATAACTTACTGATTCTGTTATTAGCTCTGTTGTAATAAGCATTCACTTCAAATGGAGATTTGTCCCAGCTGAAAAAATATTTTTTATGTGTATGAGTGACACGAATCTAGGGCGTAAAGGAGGCGTTTATCGCAGGTCGCGTGAAATTAAACGCGATTCCGTGGGCTCTACAGTTGCATGCACACTGAAGCTAAGGGAAGCGAAGAGAACAGAAGAGAAAAGAGAAGGAAAGGAGATGAGATAAGAGTGGATAAACTTTTCCGCTAGGTTCCTCACACTGATCGACGCGAAGGGAAACGGCATGTGACGTTTGACTTATGTAAATAACAATTAGTCGTCCTCGCGGTTCTCTTCAAGTTGCTTCACCTCAGTGTGCGTGCAACTTAACACCCCAAAGAAACATAAGCCCTCATTACGCGCAATACACTACAACATTTCGTCTACGGTTGGCTATAGTGTGAGTGAAAAAATAGTTTAGCTTAAGTGGACATAAAATTGAGCAAATTGACCGCATTTTGTCACCGGATGACTACCGTTGCCTAGCAAAAAATGAATATGGGCAGTTCTCGTGGTCAAAAGAGCCTCAAGAGCAAAAACAAGTCCAAGTCCGTGGGTTGAAAAGTAGGACTTAACGCACGGGCAACCTATTCATCCATTTATTCACTTTACCCCCTGGTCGTATAAAAGCGCTTATTAAGCCCGAGGTATCTACAAAAATTTATCTACGGCTGGATACAGAGGTAAGTAAGAAGATTTAAAGTGGACTCCAGGTAGAAATCAAAATAAGTAGATTAATCGTACATACGCAAAGATATCTAGCAACGGAGTCGAAACTTCTTTTAGAAATGCGGCGGGTCCTTGAAGCTTTCCTTTACCAGCGTATATAATAAGCAAATTTTCTTAGTAACATGTATAGGAAAGCCTCAAGATAACCGAAATATCAAGATCCAAGGAAATCTAAATTAACCATCCAGGTCCTTCACAGGTACGTGTGTTAGGATTCAAATTGAGTGCGCAACGTTTTGTAGGTTAACTTAGCTGTTTATTCTCAAATCGGATGTGGAAGAACCGAATTTGCCACATACCTATAACAGTATCGAGGTTATCGAGTTGATATAAGCTTACAGTAAGTGTCTTTAAGATACTACTGATACTTCGCGAGGGTATTCAGATAGTTTTCCTGGGTGTTCCCATCCCGAACAGCTTAGGTCATTTGTTTAAGGTCAAAGTAGATACAGCAGAGGATCTCGAGAGCACCGAATGATGTAAATTAAAGATGACAAACTTAGACTTACGTAAGTGGACAAGTTCTCTTTATTCCTATTTGGCGGAAATGCTCAAAATGTAGAGGTAATTTTACAGTTCTCAATATATACTTACAATGCCCTATCTCTCTTCTCCATTTGAGATAACAGATACGCTAGTTTGAATGCGCGGATGCGTTTCATGTTCCCAAAATTGTCCCATTTACAAATTCTCAAGTTTTGATAAAATTTATTCAGCTTGCTTTGCTTCTCAGCCACCTTGGGATATGCCATTATTGTGAGGACGTTTCTCAGCTTTTTCAGCGCCAATTCCTTAGATTTATCGTCCATCCATGATGATTCTTTCAGGGTTTGTTCAAAAGAGCTTTGTAGATCTCTTATCATCTCAAGGGCCTGAAAACATGCGATGAGTTCATCTTTTGATGTTTTAATCGCTGGCTACAGCGAACCATGGACAGCTGTTTCGTGCTTTTTGGCAACTTATCAGCATGGTCTAGGCTTAGCAAAATATCCTCTATCCAAGGTATGAGATGGTCGATTCTGGAAATATATTGCGCTTTGCACTGCCTGGTTTCGAAGTGAGACGTCGATCCAGTTAAGGATACAAAAGCAAAATATTGTATTGGTTGCTATGAGAACTTGAAAATAATCAGAAAGAAAGTTTTTTGATGACTCTGAGTAGTTAACAACCTGTATGGCGTTTGAATGGTAAAATACATCTTTATTAGCCCATTTTATTGATTTTTAATTAACATTAAATCTGTAAGCAGCCATTCTATTGAAGTATATATTCAAAAATACTTGCATATCTAAAAAACGCTTCTTGGGTAAATGGAGTGTCTAGATCAAAAAATTCATCATCCTTCAAATGGGGCCTCAAGACTCTTAAGTATTTAGTCATACAGTGATATTCGAAATCAGCGTCAAAAATCCCCCAATATACCGAATTTCTCCCGCTTGTAACAAGAGAAAACGAAAATGGAAATTTTCTATAGGGAAACTATACTTGAAGTTTTCAAAAATTCTTCGAAATCCAAGCAGATTTTTACCTTTGTCAAAGAGTTCACATTAAAATGTCTCAGTTGATATTCATATGCGACTGCAAAACTAAGTCCAGCTGTTCCAACTGAATCTATGATTTTTCTTGTACAATACTTCTCCCTAAAAATGAAAGAATATTCAAATTATTATGACAAATCTTTTGTTTCATAACCATCGCAAAGATTAAAAAACACCAACCAACCGTATACAATGTTGTTTCATACTTATCAGTACAGTATAGGTCTAGTCGTTTGTAGACACATAACAAAAAGCAAATAAGCGGATGTATTAAGAAACTCAATATTGTGATGTGTGAAACACTGAAAAAACCGTAAAGCTTTTCAAATAAAAGTGAAACGGGTTACGACTTCTCTAATCTTTTGTTGTGAAACTTATATAAATAACTGGAGTTTTCAGTTGAGTGATGATGGTGTTAGTATAATCTAGTTAAATTTTGCTGTACTCAGTACAAATAGGAAAAATGTTGTATTTCACCTAGGAATGTTCGTGACGTTAATCTTGGTATAGTATTCCTCCAAAGCCTGCCTTGATTCTTGATCTCCATCTGGTGCCATGTATAACAGAGCCCTCGTCATGGCAAAGTCTTTAACCACACTTGGGTGAGTCAGTCTCACCAAATTTAGAATTCTGTACAGCATGGTATCTAAGCCAATGAACCGCATAACCTCGGTATCTTCAGTCATAGTGAGACCAGTAAATTTGAAAATACTTTCCACGTATTGTACCCAGTCTATCTAGAAAAAACAGTGTTTAGTAGGTTGCCTGGCTTGGATATGATTTAAAAATTTTATTTTGGCGGAATTCAACACTTTGTCATGAGACGTATGATGATGATGGCGTTCTGTTTGTATCAAGAACACAAATCAAAGTCTATTGGCGGACTCCTACTACATAAATATGAAGAGTTTGAATGAGATTAAAAAAAAATCCGAAAAATATTTTGTGCCAAAAGTTTAACGACATACGTTAGCTTAAATAATATTTATAGAGACGGTGACAAAGTTCAATCTCACCTTCACCTGCTGCCCAAAGTTTTGGGCAGTCCACTCATTGAGATCCTTCAAAGTAACTGTTGAGCTGTTCTTTAGGGGAATAATATTTTCATTTTCACTTGGATACTGTAACATAAAAAGTAACTCAGTAGTCCGTAGGGTGATGATCATGAGGGTCATGACCCTCCCTCCCTGGGCGAATCTAGTTTGACCATTAATATTTATGACTTTCGAATGTCTTTGATAAATCTATGAAATAAAGGTTGTTTGCAAATATGTAATGAATACAAACGTGTAAAAATACTAGATTTGGTGAATAAAAACCACACCAGGTAACCCTGATCGCGCAGTAATGATGGCTTGAAAAGAAGAGAGTTGCGAAAGTTTGGTTGCCTATACGTTCAGCTTGACGCAAGTATAAATAAAATGGTGATTCTGCATTTTCGGATTGGTAACACTGCATGTCCGTTAGTGCATTATTGCAAATTGAACCTCATGTGGTCGTTTGGACAGGAATATAAGAAAAAAACTTTTCACGCGCGCTTTTAACGATGTGAGTAAATTTGATAAAATACTTTTTTACGGACAAAATCAGAGAAAAAAGGTTTCATTTGATTGAAAGGAGATCGTAAATAGTGAGGATCATCGTCATATTATTGAAATCTCACTCTCTTCATATATCAGCTCAAAAACATATATTCTATTTCATACGTTTGACACTTTCAGGTTTCATTTGATTGAAAGGAGATCGTAAATAGTGAGGATCATCGTCATATTATTGAAATCTCACTCTCTTCATATATCAGCTCAAAAACATATATTCTATTTCATACGTTTGACACTTTTTTTTGTAACTTAGCAAGATGGTATTGTCTTAGTTTAGACATGTGCAGGGCGTTTCCCAAACATGGGACAAGAATTCAATAGGTAACTCTTGTTACTATTCTGAAACTATTGTATTTGACACTCTCTGTTTGCAAAACACCTCTTGATGAATGTTAAAAATACTCACCCCTCCAGCATATACACCCCTCATAAAATTAGCCATCTTTTGGATGTTGCTCTCTATGACCTCATCGCTAACCAAGCTTCTAGTCGCAGTTCTCATTTTATGTGCCAGTTGAGTTAAATATACGTCAAAAGGTGCCACAGATCGGGCTCTTCGGTAAGTACCTGCTCCACTCATTTCCATGAAGCTTTTTTCGATGATCTGCTCATGATTCAGTTCAAAGTGTGGCCTGAAGAGGGCAGGGTTTTCCATTGAATCCGTTTGAAACTATAAGTAGAAAATGAGTTAGAATAGCGAGCAGTGCTGTCAGATCTACCGTTTTTACGTTTTGGGTATTTATCTACCGTGCAACGCCTAATTTCTACCGCTTTTTACTTCACATATACGCACTCCCTAAGCATCCGCGCCTACCACTTTTTACAAGCTTTTATTTACCTAACTTGACTTGTTGGTACGTATGCATGTTTGTGTGGGACAAATCTTGAAAATGAATTTTGAACCAGTTAACTTTAACACCAATTCAGCTGAAATTTTAGATTCACGTTTGGTTGTCAAAATGAATCCCGCCATTTTGAATTCAATGTGGCGGGGGCTACAAAATGGCGATTTGCCATTCCCATATTGACCCTTACAACAAATAAAAGGGCTTGAAGAGAGAAATGCATACTAAAACCAGTATCGCTTCCACCGCAAAATGGCTATTTGTACATGAAGATGGTGACTGGGCATCATCTTGTAGCATTTTTTGTTTTAGGTAATTGAAATGGGGAATCTTATGATTTTGAAGCTTATTATCCTGGCAGACTGTTAGGCTGTCAAACTTTAGCATTTTCGTTAACTGAATAGCTCTTAATCCAACAACTAATCATCAAAGTAATTATAGTATACTAAGTGACATATAAATCCGAACACCCAGTTTAAATGGTTTTATTTTAATAAAATTTTGTATAAGTACTTAATGAAGCATAATAAGTAAATGATAAAAATTTCAAAATGATTGCACGGCTTTAAAGCCCTTTGACCTTTAATAATGTGTGGATGCACCCTGATGTGCTACGCATTCTCCAACGCGCCTAGGCATGCTTCTGATCAGGTGGTCAATGTCCTCGTGTGGTATCTCATTCCAGGCAACCACCAACTCCTCTCGAAGTGCTTCTAGAGTCTGAGGAGGACGTTGCAAATTGAGCAATCTCCTACCCATCATATCCCACACGTGCTCAATTGGGGATAAGTCGGGAGATCTTGGTGGCCATGGTAACAATGTGACATCATTATGTTGAAAGAAGTCTATTGTGACTCTTACCACATGTGGTCGGGCATTATCTTGTTGGAAAGTTGGATCTGCCAGGGTGTCAAGATAGGGTAAAAGATGGGGTTCTAGAACTTCGTTGATATAACGCTGCGCGTTCATGTTACCCCAAACCATAACTCCAACAGTGTGATGAACATGTCTTTCAACAAAAAACTGTGGATTGCTCCTTTCACCACGTCGCCTTCTAACCCTGGCACGACCATCGTGCATGCCTAAACAAAATCGAGACTCGTCACTAAAGACAATACTGTTCCATTCCTGATCCCAGAGTGACCGTTGTCTGCACCACTCAAGGCGATTACGTCGGTGTTCTCGAGTTAAAGGGAGGACCCAGTGTGGCCGGTATGTAAACAAGCCAAAACTTCTCATTCGTCGGTAAACACTTCGCATGCCAATAGGTCTTCCGTGTTCTGCAAACTATTCATTTGCAATGGACCTGGTAGAGGAGAAACGGTTCCTTAAGGCCAATAATCTTAGGCGGCGATCTTCACGGTCTGTTGTTCTACGGCGGCGTCCAGTGCCCCTTGCTCTTTGCGTACGGCCTTCTCGAAGCCATGCCTGACAACACCTAACCACAGTGTCTACACTTCTTTTCACTCTAACTGCAATTGCCCGAAAAGAAAGTCCAGCTTCCCGAAGTCCCACTATACGGCCCCTATCAAACTCACTAAGTTGACGAAATCGTACAGGTCTCCGTACTCTAGGCATCGTAACCGATCGTAAAGGATGTCAAGAACCAAAATCCGGCAACGTTGATTCTTTACTGCGGCTAAAATATTCATTTTTAGAGCATTAGTGAATTAAAAAAAAGCAGTATAAAAACCGGAATGTCCAACTGATAAGGCTGAACATTTTTTCACCTGTTATTTGCAGTAAGATAAATACATTCACCAACTTTTATTAAAATAAAACCATTTAAATTGGGTGTTTGGATTTATATATCACTTAGTATATTTCCCTTTAATCTTCTGATTAAGCAGTAAAATATGAGACGTTTAGTTTAAAAAAAAGACAGTTATTGACATTTTTTTGAACGGAATGTTTCTTATTTTACTTAATATCCGGATAGAGCCCGGGATTGAGCCTTCCAAGATAAGAAGATTTGCCAGTTCAAAAAATAAGTAGGCGGGGGGCCGTTTTGAAAAACACCGTTCATTGGCCTGAATTACATCCAGACCAGCTGTATCTTGTTTCTTACCATTATAACATTTTTTGTCGGATCATCAGCACTAGCATAAGCCTTAACTTCAAATATCATTTGCACCCCATATGTGCCAACAAATCTGCCTATATCGTCCCAACCGAAATTTACTTCATCCCTAGCACTGTCTGTCTGTACCATTGGGAAACCTCCCTCTTCTTCAACTATGGCCAGCTCTGGATGCTTGCGCTCATTAAGAAAATTTGAGTCCACGCATGCGTGGTATGCTGACTTCGCCTTTCTGAGGGCTTGAGGGTCTTCTGGTATGATTTGTGATGATAATATCACTAAAAACAAACTGAAAATCAATGACCAAGAAAATAGATCATCTAGTTAAATGCTTCTATTTGAATGATATGGTAACGAAAACACTGTTCTTACTATCCAAAGTCTATATTTTACTTATACACTAATTTCTAATACTAGTACTACTGCTTTCGCCATCTGATCGGGTATTTATTGCCCTATCTACGAGTCGAGAAACATTCCGTCATTTTCACGAACTTTCATGGAAGTGGTGTAGATGGCAGCAAATCCATCTCCAGTCGAATAATCGCAATGCGGTCGCGAACGGTCCTGAACGAGACCACGTTCCATATATTGTCGTGTAATTCTGGTTGTCCAAGGGTGGATCCTGCCCAGAGTTCCAGTTATACGAGGTTGCTGCAGTATTTTGTATACAATCAGACATAAGAGGTAAAGAGATCGCTCTTCTCCCCATCATATGCCACGCATGTTCAATGGGCGAATGACCTGGAGGCCTAGGAGGCCCAGGAAGGAGATTGATTTGACCGTTATTGTGGTATTGTGATATAGCAGTAGTACTATTGGGCCGGCCTTTATGTTGTTAGAACATAGTGTTTTCAAGCGTTTGTTGAAGTACAACAAAAAAAATCACCACCCGTGAGTTCATAAACGGTGTCATCTTTGAACCACGTTGAATTTTTTGTTAAAAAAATTATGATGCCATATTTTGTAATTATCCACCTGCTTTTTCAGATTTTTTGAGCAGTTTATACCTACATGGTTGTCAAGAACGAAAGAAAAATTAATTTGATTTCTCAAAAACTTCAAAAATAACACTGTGCATTTTCACATTCCTTGATTCCCATTTCCACAAGCTTTTCTGATATAAGATTTTTTGAGGTTTTGTACAATATTGCAATACCTTCAAACAAAAAATAGCATTTACGTAGTTAGTAACGGCAGATCGTTGCATCGTATGCAATAAAATCGAAAAATCAATAGCAGTTTTTAGCAAAACCAGTAATGCAAACCCACATAAGAATTATATCAGAAAAAAGCTCATGAAAAGGGAAATCAAAAAGTCCGAAAATATACAGGGTGTTCCATTTGAGAAATTTGAGTGATATTTTTGTTTGGGTTCTTGACTACCCTGTATAAGCTATCAAAAAAAAACTGAAAAAGTAAGTAGATAGGGACAAAATATATATTTTTTTTAAACGAAAAATTCAGTACTCTAGCCATAACTGTTGGGGAAGTGTGAGTTGTCAAAGTTGATTGTTCTTCTGTTTTCGATAGATTACCCAATATCACGACAATTTGAAAATGTGGTATGTTATATCTACAAATCTACACTGCTTTCCATTCAAAAAATGTATGTTAGAGTCATCACGTGGTTATGAATATATGTATATAGATAGATTGATACTTACGGTTAGCAATTTCTGTTATCTTGCTTTCTAGAAGGGTAAAATGGTCCACATTCATCTCCCCCTTATTTAAAGGATGGACGTTTTTGAAATTTCCGCAAGTGTATTCGTAAAAGTCATCACAGGGGTCTACACTCGTATTCATATATCTCGGAAATGCTTAAAAGTAAAAGTAATCTAAATGTTACGCAATATACATATATTATAGTAAGTAAATCCAAAATATTGGTAAAACTAAAAATCGTGAGAATCCTGCAGCCGATTTCTTTAATGTTTTTTAGAATTGAGTAGATATACTAAAGAAATACATAGTCAATAATGCTAAAATCTGCTAAACGGATTTAGACCTGGTCTTGACAATTTTTGGTTTGAATTCAGTTTTTATTGAATGATTTAGTTAAATTTCTTGAAACGTTTATCCCTGCTAATTAACAAAATCGGCTGAAGGGGTTTCAAGATTTTTTCGATAAAAGAATGATTATTAAAGGAGTTTTGAGTCTAGAAAACGAAACATTCCTGGATTTATGTTTCTTTATTTTTTTTCCACTCAAAGACGTTTGAACTCTTGCCAAATACTTTTTGTTTTTAAAGAAGAGATGTGCCGATACTTTTGGATCATCAGTTACATAGCACATAAGTGTATGCAGTATACGTATTGTGTATCATCATATTTGTAATAAAACTTAAAAGTTATTCAATTTATTTATAGAAACAATGTATATTTATAGAAATAATACAATCAATAACAAACATAGTTAACCATAGATTAGACTATCCATACAAAATATAAATCCTACGAGACATTCCTGCATTGTACTTTGATTGATTAGTTATAGCAATGGTTTTAGTTAAATCGTTTGTATGATCGATAGGAAAATTATTTAGTTGACGCAGCTGCTGGATTACATATTAGACCTGGGAAATATTTTTCGCTAGTCAATCCTCCTACATTATTTAAAGAGCAAAAAAGTTTGCCTTTGAGTACAGCACTCATATCTGGTAGCTACGTTCTTGTCTACACTGTCCGTACAAGATGCTGTTCAAACCACTTTCTCAACAAGTGTCGTTGGTTACAAGCATTTTCTATCGATACACCAACAGACTTCGTTCCTCTGAGATCTTCTCCATGATGCCGCCATCTTTTAGGTTTGCTAGATCAGTAGTAGTGGTGGGGAGGCAAAGTCTGGCAACTAGATCACCTTTGTCGGATTTTGTGAATTTTTTTCCAAAAAAAGCAGACATTTTTTTCAAAGTGCCTGCCTTGCCTTTTCAAGGCTTGTGGTTTCGGTAAGGTTTAGATGTTTTATGCATTTATGGTTTTTTTAGTTGGCAGGTCTTATTTCCGAAAAGTACATTAACTTGTTATACAATATTTGGTATATCATAATCCAAACCACAACTTTCAAGGTCGAATTTAACTTTCATACTTTTAAAAAATATAAAATAACTTTCTTCTCCTAGAAGCTGAACCGATCTAAATCAGAAAAATAAAAACTTCAAAGTGCCATAACTCAGCGAAATAAAAATATATTTGAGCAAACTAAATAGCATGTACCAAGTCTTGTGCGTTGAAAAGATTCCTATGATTTTTTGGAAAACAAGTACGAGATTCTCGCGAACCTTAGAGCTGATAGCTATGACGTGTCCGACGCATTGGATTATCTAGCTACCCAGCCCGCTAGATCAACTCGATAAGCCTCTGCTTCAAATTCCAACTAGATGTATCACTGTTCTTTCGTTAATAGAGTGTAAAATGAAACAATCTACCAAAGAGAACTTTCCCGATTGTACAAATCTTAGCCAGTACACAGATTGATTGAACAAGTCAGTCAAATCGACTCATTAATTACTCCATCGTTCTCACCTATGTGACAACGTCGCGATCTAGAAATTTCTCCCCTGCCCTACGTATCGCAGAAAATTTAATCAGGATTTTCACTTGCCTGAGACTAGCATCACTGACAAAAAATGGCGTCAAGTAGGTTGACTATGCACTTCCTAAGCAACGCCGTCATCAGTTCATAACGGATTAAGTTCAGCGCAATTTAAATCCTCTGGCCCATTCAACTAGTCCATAGACATTCTTTCACTACCCTACCCGTAGTTACTCTCCATCTGGCAACGTCATCCCTTTCCACATCTGAGCGGCCTCACTACAGCGAATTATCGTTCATTTCGTGCGGAGTCCGTGTATGTACATATTGCAGTACGAATAGATTAGTCAGCCGGACAGATTCGCTGGCCGGTGAGCTCAGATATCAGGAGTAAGCTTTAAAGACAAATGTATGGGGAAATCTAGGATGTATGAAATATGACAAATAGGAACATTGATTACCGGGGTTGGGAGAGTTTATACAGGGTGATATCTTTTTAATGAAGCTCTCGAGGAAAAAATGTTACATAGAAGACCCCCTTAAAATGCGGTTCTGTGTATGATGTTTCATTTTTCTGTAAAATAATCAATACCCTATGTTACGTCAAAAACCGAAGTTTGAGTGATTTTATTTTTTTTTTTTTTCGTTTTTGATTTTTTTGTCCGCCGCCACTGGACCGATTTCCAAGAACTATAAAGCTGTTTCGTCCTTGGCATAGTCGCAGCCTTGTGTGAACAGAGAGATAGAGTGATAGAAATGAGGGATATATATCATCCAGTAAACGCAATTTCTGATTTTACAAATTTTTCGCGATTACAATACTTGTTCGCCCAACGGCGTATGAAGTAAAAAAATCCACTTGGCATGTCATATCCGTCAGTTCTCGATGTACAGAGCTGAACTGACTTCGAGAGAGAAGCGTTCAAGAGAACAAACTCCTTTGACATATCGGTAGAAAATCACCGAAATTTAAAGACTTGTGGTCAGTGGCCCTATTTAGAGTAACCACTAGGTACTTACCATCATCCTCACGAAATAATCCAATGGGGCCAAAGCTGGCCACGATTCCTGCTATTAGAAAGTAAGACCACACTACTAATTTCTGCATCATATTCCCTTACTAGATTCGGAGTGATTACAATTAATCCGAAGTAAGTACCGATCGCTGGGTACAACTTATTTATTATAATCAATTATCATCTGTTTTACATTAGGATTTGCATGACACTTGTGATAAGATAAGCGACGGGACTTTTCAATAACTGCACAAATCAGTCGGTGAAAGATCAAAAGGGGAAGATATACAAAAAATGATAATGAACATCACTTGAAATGAATTCTTTAATCAGTGTTGGCCTCTAGGTAACACGAATACGAAGGCTAGATAACATTGATTAGTATATCATATTCCTCGGACAGACATTTGTATGTATTCAGTACTAATACATTAGCTAAATGTCTTCGAGTCGGGACGTTCATGATTTTTTTGAATACGGATCGCTCCGAAGCTTTATGACATTGGGCTATTCAAAAAATGTCAATTTTAGCCTGAGCACGTATTTAATGGATCAATAGTTTTTATACGACTAGCTTAGAAGAGGCATTCGGTATTGATTTCTTGTACACAATCTACACTGAGATCCAAATTTGTCTGACAGCTTGTTTCAATGTGTACCAGAGAGATCGTAGCCATCTGGATAGCAAAGGTCCTCACTGCGTTGCCTAGCAGCGCAGACGCGGCAATCTGTCGCGTTGTCAATATGTTACCCCAGTTCCTTGAATCAAGATGCATATTGAAAATATATGTTAGTTTGTTCTTTACGCCCAAATAATGGTTTTATTTTGAGGGTGCACATTTTTGAATTGTGAATTGTATCGAATCTGTCTCGGATTGATTCCCGGTCGGTCCAAACGGCACTCCATTTTAAGTCGAAATGAAAGGTCAGGATAGCCACAAATTCTGCAACATTGCATTATTGGTTCGTTTGATAATCATGCATCTTGTACATCCCAAAGCAATTTTTGGTCAATACCCATCTAGCGCTCGTAGAGGAGTGTCGTCCTGCTTCAAAATGGCTTTCACTTGCGTACACACAGGCAGTGATAATTTGTATTGCGTTACATTTGCGGTCGGAAAATGTAACAATAACATACCTCAAGATGTGTTGATTTTATCAACGCAGTGGAAAGCAATTCTAAAGTAGACTAAAACAGTAAGACGCATCAAAATTAAAATATGTATATTCTTATAAATTATATAAAGAAACGACAATATATTTTATCAATTATTCATTTATTACCATTCAAATATTTTTACAATTCACATTTAAAGCGTAATATCAGGATCCTCGCAACTCCAAGAAAAAATGTATTAACATGGAAATGTTTTTTGAAATACTTTATTTATTTAGAGTACGGATTGGGAAACCGTGCATATTAATACATTCATGAACAACACACTTTTAGAAATCAGATAACAATACGTACAAGATTTTTCAATTAAAATGCTTACTGATAGAATAAAACATATAAAGTAAGAGTCCAAAAATAGACCATACGAGTTTTCAAGCACACTGGATAAGGCTGTATGATTTGAGTATGATTTGACCCTTTTTAAGGACGTTGTTGTGATATATGAAATAATTTGATTTTTCGTTCAGCAGTACGGTATATTAAAAGAAGGATGAAGTGCTTGAGCAGCATTGAAAAATATAATCTTTCAAGATTATACGTGTACCACTAGAAGCGAGTGACTAAAAAGCGACAATATGTAGAAGGAGAGGAAAAAATAGTTGACATGAGAAAACAGTTCAGCTTGTAAAAAGACAATATATATTATCAATTTATAAAATATCTTATATATATATATATATTTGCGTGGAGTTGTAGCTTACCATCATATAGACTTGTGAGGTGTCTTGATAAATATGTATTTCATAAATTCAATTTAATTTTCAACGAAAATGGTCTAATACAGGTTAAGTATATCATACTCGTATAATAAAAAAATCGTATTTAATATTAAGGGAAATTCATAAGTAGATACGTATTTTCAAAATTGTAGAACCAGCTACCAAATAAACATGTACCAAGAATATTTAATTATGTATAATATATAGAATAATATAGGGCACAAAATTGCATCACAGCAATAAAAGTAGCATATCAGCAAATAGATATAGGAATTCTCTATAAATTTTTGGATTTATCAAAAAAAATACATTTATGGCAATAGAGTGACATTAACAATAAATATAATCTAGCTTACAAACATGAAATATATAATATTTTTAAGCGATATATAACATGCAACATTCTTAAATAATAATTAGTAACCAATGATGTCTTCGTCCTCATCATCATAGCTGTCTTCTGTGCCAGGTTCTCCCAGGGCGTTGACGAATTCTGAAAGAAATGGAAATGTTTGAGGTTACTCATTTGAAAGAAATGGAAATGTTTGAGGTTTCTCATTTCTAGTGAGGTTTTCGGAAGTTTCTGCTGTTTTTGTTAACTGCCTAAACTCTCAAAAACTGAAATTATATCGTTTTAAAAGGTATGTTGGTTTATACCCAATATATCATTAACTCAATGGCACAAACGACAATGACAATATTGCTTATGCAGATTATTTTCAAATTCCAAGCTAACTTACCATAGAAATCAATGCGTCCATCTCCATCCACGTCTACTTCCTTGATCATATCTTCAACTGTAAAAAGACGAATAATTTTGAGTGTCACCAGAACCATGGTGGGCGCATCATGTAAAATACAGCATTTTATACGCGAATAAAATTGTAATTGTGTACATCCCGATATTTATTGTAAGCAATGTATATACAGGGTATCCACAACGTTGGGGTTTTCCTTTTCAGACACAACTACGCTTGATGTAACAAAGTTAATGTGTGGTGAAACGTGAGCGAACAAGTAAAAAAAAAATGAAAAAGTACTCACTGTTCAATTGAATTGAAATTCCGGCTCTGTCGTAAAATCCGTATTTACATCGTAGTCGTACGACGTATAACTGTACGCTGGCGCTGGCGCTGTGGACGTGATCGAGTGATAGGACAGGACCGGCTTCGGTTTGGTTCATCTATGATTGAGTTTGCGGAGCCCAATATCTCGGTTCTCTTAAGACATTGGTGCTACTAAGAAAAACCGCTTATTTTCTCAAGGTCTACGCGTCGTGTAAAGGAAAACCGTAACTTTGCGGATACCCTGAATACAATAGCCACTAATAGTTCAAGTATTTCAAAGTTATAAACATATATCCCCATTATTTATAAGTACAAAGTTATAGTTTTAAGTGGATTAGGAACATTTTTAAGATAAAATACAGCGTTTTTCCTAGTTATCTAATAATTGTGATTCGTTTTTTTTTATATCGAAGCAGCCGCGCAGGCAGAAGCCTAAATGCCGGAACACCGCGGCTGCTATGATGATCCCAAAGAAATTTTATTAATACGATTTTTGAACTGCCTAAGGTTAATAGAACTGGGAAAAGCTTCCTCTTGTAGATTGTCCCACAATCTCGACACCCTAGGGACAAAGGAGCGGTCGTATTGGCCGGTTCTGGATGTACGAAGTTCGACACGGTTAGGATGGGACGCCAAAGTCAGGCGGGTCTGTCTGGCAGGCACATCGCGCGGCGGCATCATGGAAGAGAGCTCTGAGGAGCAAAGCCCGTTGGTGTAACGGTAGAAAAGAGCTAGATCGCCGACAGCCCGCCGGTGCGAAAGAGTCCCGGGACTGTCTGTTAGAGAAGAGTCATCGATCAGTCGGATCGCCCTCCTCTGGACAGCATCGAGCATGGACAATGTAGTCGGGGCGGCAGCACCCGAAACGTGTGAGCAATACTCGAGGCTAGGCCTTATCTGAGCCTTGTATAGAGTTAGAAGGTCATGTGGAAGTAGATACTGGTGCACTCTGGGCGCCCCCCACCACTTCCACTTTTTGGCCACGCCCACCACATCCACCGCGTGCTCTGATTGGCGGATCAAACGGCGGGAAATTTGAACGGGGTTGATGGTATATGTTGATTGGCGGGAACCGCTAGATCCACCGCGTGCTCTGATTGGTGGATCAGACGGCGGGAAGTTTGAACGGGTTGATGGTATATGTTGATTGGCGGGCCCCGTTAGATGGCGCACCCGACCGGAAGTGATTCAGACAGCCGACGATAGTAAGGTGTAGTATAACGTCTATGCGTAAGCGATGTGACTCATTTCATGTTTTGCGGTAAATATTTGCATATAGATCGATAAAAGCCCATGAATAATGATATTTATAGATGCAATTCTGCGGATTCAGTTTAAATGGAGAAACGTATAAAATTCGCGGGAAACAATGCGTATAGGATGATCTCAATAATCAACACGTCATATTCAGTGTGCATATAAAAATGGAATTGCTCATATATGTGGTGCATACAGTTAATGTTAGTTAATTTTTAACATTGATACAATATTGAAAACATAGTACAGTCTATATTGTGTATCTAATAAATTCAACAAGGTAATCACCTACGTCGCAAATGAGGTTAGGTTCAGGGCAGGTGTTGTCGTAGCGGTGATATGCAAGAAGTACCGGGCGGGGCTGTTAAGCATGGGTGAATGGGCAGGAAGCGCAGGCTGTCAACGAGTTAATACTGACCAACGATAACAGCGGTGACCTTGAAACACTGTGGTCAGTTAAAAAGTGGTGGGGGTAAAATCGAGATTATAAATACCTATGAATCACCGCAAATTATCTTGTCAGTTATCTGCAGCGAACAGACGTGCTCAGTTCAGATTTAGTCGCTAGTTAACGTTTTAGTTTTTAAAAAATGGAAAAATTCTTCATCGTTAAGGATTCTACTAAGAAGATTAAAAAATTTAATCTATATGGGCGAGAAGTGGAATTTAAAATACGACCTATCCCTAAAGACGTCGAACCTGTGGGATGGATCAAAGACGCTCTGGAGGAAATAGTAGCCAAAGGAACTGAACATCTCCAGCCCAGTGATCAACTTGGATTCACTTTCTGTTCCAAAGACTTTACCCGCGGTCAAGGATGGATAGCTTTTAAATTGTTTTCCGACGTTTCAACTGAGGACATATGGGAGAAGATATCTTCCATCTATCAGTCAAATTCTGTGGGGTTGAATACCGAGACTTTTTGCTTGGGTATTACGTCCGTAAGGTTGCCTGCTGGTCGTGGTAGAGCTCAGAATTTCAATACCTTTGATGAGGAATGCGCCAAAAGAAAAGGCATTATCACCGTTAAAAACACCGATAATTTGTGTCTCCCACGAGCCCTTGTCATCGCCATGGCCCATTTGAACAAAGACAAAGATTATAGCAGAATCCGCCGTGATCGAGGAAAAATACAAGGACAAAGAGCTGTACAACTTGTGGAAAAGGCTGATATTGTTATCCCTGAGGAGGGGAGTGGAATACCTGAACTTCAAAAGCTACAACGATATCTGCAAAACTACAAAATTGTTGTATACAAGTTTGGGTGCAAAGGTCGTGACGTCATTTTTGAAGGCGTGTCCGCTGGTCCGACGCTTAACCTAATATATCACGAGGGGCACTGCAGCGTCATAACATCCCTCACTGCTGCCTTTTGCTGCAGCTTTTTTTGTGAGAACTGCCACATTCCGTATAATACTAAACAAATTCATAGATGTGATAAACAATGTTATGCTTGTAAAAGATCTCCGGCCTGCCTGAAAACGAAGCACATCAAATGCAAAGAATGTAATAGAAGCTTTTATGGACAAGAATGTTTTAACGCTCATTTACCATCGGTCTGTTCTAAAATTAAAAGATGTGTAGACTGTTTTAAAGTTCACAACGGTAATGATCACATCTGCGGATATATACTTTGTAAAACATGTTATAAAAATCAACCAATTGAACATATGTGCTATATACAGCCTGACAGAAGTATTCCTAAATCAAATGATGTCTTATTAATATTTTACGATTTGGAAACCCGTCAGGAGAAGGAATTACCCAATGGATCTTTACTGCATGAGCCAAATCTATGTGTATTCAAACAATGTTGTGAATCATGTACCGATAATCCTATATGCAAGAAATGTGGCCTTCGATTACAGATTCTTCGATGTCAAGACGTCATTTCTCCATTTATGCATCATATTCTGACACTTCGTAAAAAATTCAAGAAAGTCATTGTACTGGCGCATAATGGTGGAGGATTTGATCATCAGTTTCTACTTCGTTACATTTTAGAGAAGACTAGTCTGTACCCGAATGTAATTATGAGAGGAACAAAATTAATATTGATGGAGGTAGGAAATGTAAAATTTCTGGATTCTCTCAATTATTTTCCTATGCCTCTAACTGCTCTACCCAAGGCGTTTGATTTGAAAGAGCTAAAGAAAGGATACTTTCCACATTTATTCAACACTTTGGCTCATCAGAATTATGTAGGGCCAATTCCAGCGCTCGACTTCTACGATCCCGACCATTTAAAGGAAGACGCTCGGGGAAAATTATTAAAATGGCATGGCGAAAGACAAGCGGAGGGATACGTTTTTGATTTTCAGAAAGAAATCGTTGAATACTGTATCTCCGATGTGGAAATATTGACACAGGCGTGTCTCAAATTTCGAGACCTGATGAAAACCGAAACCACAGTCGATCCCTTCCAGGAAAGCACCACTATTGCATCATGCTGTAACAAAGTCTTTAGACGCAATTTTTTAAAACCTGAGACGATCGGGGTAATTCCAAAAGGGGGCTATAGATGGCGTGAAAATCAGTCAAAAATTGCCATCCAATGGCTGTTGTGGGAGGAACATCAAAGAGGAATCAAAATTCAACACGCCGCTAAGGGTATAGAAACCATTGTTAAGGGACATAAAGTAGACGGTTTTTGTAGCGACACAAATCAAGTGTTTGAATTCCAAGGATGCTATTTTCACGGTTGCCCTCGATGTTTCAAATACAACAGAAGCAATCCTCTGCATAATGATCCGTTGAATACATTGGAAGGTCGATACGAACAATCAGTTAGCAAAGTAGAGAGACTCCGAAGCCTTGGACTAGAAGTAATTGAGATATGGGAATGTCAATTTCGAGGAATGCTAAACGATGAAATTAGAGCCTTCACAGAAGCACATCCATTGATAATCAATTTACCGATTAACCCCAGAGACGCTCTCTACGGGGGACGTACAGAAAATATCGTTGAATACTACAAGATCAAAACAAATGAATGCATAAAATATGTCGATATATGTTCCCTGTACCCCTTCATCTGTAAATATGGAAAATTTCCGGTGGGTCATCCAAAAAAAATTTACGTAGGTGAAGAATGTGTTACAGCCTCTCTGTCGCAGATGTCAGGACTTATTAAATGCCAGATTCTACCGAACCAGAACTTATATCACCCCGTTTTACCGTCAAAAATGAACAACAAATTGATGTTTGTTAACTGTCAAAAATGTGGTGAAGATTTCGTTCGAGAAGAGTGTCAGCATTCTATTCAAGAAAGAAGCCTAAAAGGAACTTGGGTGATAGAAGAGGTGCTCAAAGCTATTGAAAAAGGTTACCAGATTATAGAGACTTACGAAATATGGGAATACGATACAATTCAGCTCAGTAAAGACCAAGAGGGGTTATTTAGCGGAATGATGAACAAGTTTCTACAAATAAAACAACAAGCTTCAGGATGGCCTAAACATTGCTTAACGGATGAAGAAAAAAACCGTTATATTGATGCATTTTTGGATAGAGAAGACATAAAGCTGGAATTTTCAAAAATTATAGAGAACCCCTGTTTGAGATCGTTAGCTAAACTTATGCTGAATTCCTTTTGGGGTAAATTTGCTCAAAAAGAAAACCAAAACAAAACCTCAATAGTCAGAGACTGTGGTGAATTCTTTGATATGCTGACTAATCCTTCTATTCATGTAAATACAGTTCTCCCGGTAAACGAAGAAACCCTTCTCATAACTTGGGAATTTAGAGAAGAGGCCTATGACGTTTCTTCAACGGTTAACGTTGTATTGGCTTCATATGTCACGGCCCTAGCTAGACTAAAATTATATTCATTCTTGGAGAAAGTGGAAGAAAGGGCAGTTTACGTAGATACAGATTCATGTATTTATATCTCTCGTAAGGGATTAGACGACATATCTACAGGCGACTTCATAGGTGATATGACCGATGAGCTCAATGGGGGTTTCATATCAGAGTTTGTTTCTGGAGGACCTAAGAACTACGCCTACAAATATACTACTTTGTCTGGAGAGGAACAGATCGTATGTAAAGTAAAAGGCATATCACTCAACTACAAGGCATCCCAAGTAGTCAATTTTGAGAAAATAAAAGACATGGTGCTGAAGAAATCTGATCCTGTTTCTGTACTTTCTCGACAGCTACGACGTACAAGAGAGCATGCAGTAGTAACAGTCGAGTTTCCTAAGGTATACAAGATAACTTCAATGAAAAGGAAATTCTATCAAGATCATACCTCTGTACCATTTGGATTTAAGAAAATAAAGTATTGATTTATTAATGTATGTAAATATTTTTTAATAAACATGTAAAATAAAATGTATGCAAATGATTTTTTGTTTTTTATTTCCCGCCTAATTGAAAAATATTTTTGCACCCGAAATTGTTCAGCCTTTTACTCCATATAAAAATATTTAAAAGTATGCATTGTTATTATTAAACGCCTGCAGTAATATACACCAAAAAAATTGAGAAGCAGTGTAACCATGTGGAACTTTGTATAATCACAAAAAAAACATATCTTGGAAAATAAAAAATACAGCAGATTCATAAGCAGTGTAGAGAGGAAACTACGTAAAAGTAATCGATTATTGCTAATAAAATAGAGTTTTGAATTCCTATTTTTACAATAATAATCATTTTACTATCTTACGTGTTGGGCACTGCACTGCACGGGTACCAACACTGTACTGCACGGGCACGAAAAATTGAGAAGCATGATAACCATGTAGAACTTCGTATCACTACGTAAATGGTTATTACGAAAAGTAGAAATAAAAACTATATTTTCGATAATAGCTATACTATTTTTTATGAGCACCGAAAAAATTGAGAAGCACGATAACCTCATAGAACTTCGAAACAGCTCCAGAGACAACCGAAGGCTACAGAAAAAAACACATACTGAAAAGGCATAACATCTATCAGCGCTGGTATCCGATAATACTGTTTCCTTTGACATTCGTTGGGATATGAAAACACATATTTGCTTCCCACCGTTATAACGGAAATAATAGTTACTGCAAAAGCAGTTTCACGATAAGACCATACATTAATCTACAAAGTTGATAATAAAACATATGTACTATTAAAATGCAGATATTTTTAAAATTATACAATTAAAAAATCAAAATAATATATTATAAATGGTAGGGGATACAGGGTAAACACCGAAATATACTTAATTTAGAATAGTTACTTATAATCTCCTCAGTTCTTTGGTCAGCCGTATCGACAATTTACCGGTGGGTCCTCTATTTTTGTGCATGTAAAAGGTTAGACTATGGCGCTAGCAAAAAAAAACAAAATGCAACAAAGTAGAGTCACTTAATATTCTTGTTGAAATTACGGATAGAATATGGTAGAAAGTAACAATCAGATATTGTAGAAGCCATGTAATTGTTTAATTGTTGAGGAAAAAGTATTTTTCATACGCTGACCATGTTTATGTCCGCTTGGTACGCGACCAGATCTTTTCCAAACCTTTGCCCGTAGGGTTCATGAGCCTACGACCAAATGTGTCGTCGAAGGGGCATTTTTGGCCAAATTCGGTCGAAACCGATGCTGCGTTCGTACCCTAGAGCCTACGAACAGTGACTCAAACTTAATTTTAATTGATATGCAAAGATCTGGCTAGAATGCTTGAGCTAGTGATTATATGCAATTTATCGGTGACGAGCTTTCCTCTAGCATATCTTGATTTATTCAAGCGAATCAATGAGAAACTAGTGAATAAAATTACCTGACAGCCATAGTACAAGTTGGTATATCTACACCTTCTCTTACATTTGGCGCCACTAAAATGTTAATCTCCTTGTTTCTAAAAACGATCAAGTACTTATCTGTTCTTCTTATTAATCGGAAGTGATTCTACGGTGCTATTAAAAGAGTTTCCGTTATATCCCACAACGAAATCCGGCTTTATATGTCTGAACTCTGGTACATGTTCACTCAAATCTTTCAGTACATGGTGCAATATTTTTGGCAGTTGATCTTTCCTTCGTGAATATTAAACCACAAATGTCTTCGTTTGAAGATGAACTGTTGAAAAGTGTTACGTTTATATTAGTATTAATATTTATGACATTTACTTTTTTAAAATAGTTAAATACTACGATAAACTGGGAATGTGGGATGAAGCAGAAATGTTTCTGTAACCCAATTTAGGTATGTATAGCAAGTCTTACGCAAGACAATAATAAAAACAGATAGAATTCGAGGGCGATTCTTGGAAGAAAAATTCATAGTATTTCTAAGGCAACACCGACCGGAGTGCTATAATTTTAGCATACATTTACAGGTTATAGGTCTAATGATAAATAGAAAGTGATTAAAATTTTAACTTCAATTTTCGTAAAATAGCTGAGATATGCCATCTTGCAGTAGCCTGAAATGAAATACCCGACAGGTTACCCATCACCTGATAGTCTGTGGTTCTCGCCGCTAGATGACGCTACATACAAACGTCATCTGTCAAACGTTATGTGTATCATTGATAAGTGTGAGTTGTGTCTCTAAGCGCTAGATGGTGTCGATGTCGCACTGGTGTCGTAGAGTGACCCACATACAGGGGTCGATAGAAATTTTTGGGGCCCTACCGACGGGTCGATGAACCGACGGTATAACGTCAGATCGAAATAAGCTCCATTCACATGGGAGGTGTGTGTGGAATTGCTCGTGGGAGACACGGACCTTGTCGTATATAGCAAGACGTGTCCTAAAATGGTGATACCCATTGGTCGCTCAGCCATACAGGTCGGTCAGACAGAAGTTTTTGGGACCGGGGTGCTCTGATTGGTGGATCAGACGGCGGGAAATTTGAACGGTGTTGATGGTATAGCTGAATGGTGGACGGCGGGATCGGGTGCGTTGGTAATCACCTATGTCGCAAATGAGGTTAGATAGATAGTCGTTCAGTGAAGGTGTTGTCGTAGCGGTGATATGCAAGAAGTACTGCTCGCGGGGGTGTCAACGAGTTAATATTGGCCAACGATAACAGCGGTGACCCTGGAACACTGTTGTCACACGGTTGCAAAAGATGACAGGTTATCTCTTAATTTTCGTAAACAACGATTTTTCTAAAGTGGTAAAAACAGGTCGAAATTTTAAATACCTATGAATCACCGCAAATTATCTTGTCAGTTATCTGCTGCGAACAAAACATGCTCAGCTCAGACTTATCTAAAAAGTGGTGGGAAAATCGATATTATAAAAATATTTATGAATCACCGCAAATTCTCTTAGACGTGCTCTTATCAGTTCAGACTTAGTTAAAACTGGTGGGTAAAATCGAGATTATAAATACCTATGAATCACCGCAAATTACCTTGTCAGTTATCTGCAGTGAACAGACGTGCTCAGTTCAGACTTAGCAATTCCCAACGCTCCTCCGTGGCCATTCCCCTTACCCTCTCGCGAGTGCGCGCATGCGCATGCGGCTCGTTCTGGTCTATAGACATATGATCGCTAATGATCTTGAACAAAGATGTCCTGATACACGAACCGCCAGAGGTACATCAGAAGTAATGTTAGTATTGTGTGTGCGTGTTTTTTGAACACGCTAAGTCGTGATGTACATCACGTGACGTACGTCACGTGACCTACGTGACGTGCGTGTGACAGGTGACGTACGTGTAACAGGTGACGTGCGTCACGTGACACGTGACGCACGTGGCACGTGACGTGCGTCACGTGACACTTGACGCACGTGGCGTACGTCACGTGACACGTGACGTGCACACTATGTTCAAAAATACCAAAAAGCTGTCTTGATAGCCCGAACCGCCAGAGGTACAACATCAGAAGTAATGTTAGTGCGTGGTTGAGGTTCAAAAACTTAGCGTGTTCAAAAAAAAAAACGTACCTAGACCAAAAGTCATTCTAGACCAGTCACTCTAGACCAAAGCACAAAAAAAACGCCGTTTTTCAACGCCTTTTTTATCACCATTCCCCTTAGTAGCGCGCATGCACATGGGGCTCGTTCTGCTGGTGCTGGTGCTGGCGCGGGCGTAGATAGCGTTTGTGGTAAGGGTTGGGGGTAGGTCTTGTTCTCTTACCACTATCCTATGGTACACAACAAACAAACTTACTCGTGCGCGATAAGAGAACAAGACCTACCCCCAACCCTTACCACAAACGCTATCTACGCCCGCGCCAGCACCAGCACCAGCAGAACGAGCCCCATGTGCATGCGCGCTACTAAGGGGAATGGTGATAAAAAAGGCGTTGAAAAACGGCGTTTTTTTTGTGCTTTGGTCTAGAGTGACTGGTCTAGAATGACTTTTGGTCTAGGTACGTTTTTTTTTTTGAACACGCTAAGTTTTTGAACCTCAACCACGCACTAACATTACTTCTGATGTTGTACCTCTGGCGGTTCGGGCTATCAAGACAGCTTTTTGGTATTTTTGAACATAGTGTGCACGTCACGTGTCACGTGACGTACGCCACGTGCGTCAAGTGTCACGTGACGCACGTCACGTGCCACGTGCGTCACGTGTCACGTGACGCACGTCACCTGTCACACGTACGTCACCTGTCACACGCACGTCACGTAGGTCACGTGACGTACGTCACGTGATGTACATCACGACTTAGCGTGTTCAAAAAACACGCACACACAATACTAACATTACTTCTGATGTACCTCTGGCGGTTCGTGTATCAGGACATCTTTGTTCAAGATCATTAGCGATCATATGTCTATAGACCAGAACGAGCCGCATGCGCATGCGCGCACTCGCGAGAGGGTAAGGGGAATGGCCACGGAGGAGCGTTGGGAATTGCTAAGTCTGAACTGAGCACGTCTGTTCACTGCAGATAACTGACAAGGTAATTTGCGGTGATTCATAGGTATTTATAATCTCGATTTTACCCACCAGTTTTAACTAAGTCTGAACTGATAAGAGCACGTCTAAGAGAATTTGCGGTGATTCATAAATATTTTTATAATATCGATTTTCCCACCACTTTTTAGATAAGTCTGAGCTGAGCATGTTTTGTTCGCAGCAGATAACTGACAAGATAATTTGCGGTGATTCATAGGTATTTAAAATTTCGACCTGTTTTTACCACTTTAGAAAAATCGTTGTTTACGAAAATTAAGAGATAACCTGTCATCTTTTGCAACCGTGTGACAACAGTGTTCCAGGGTCACCGCTGTTATCGTTGGCCAATATTAACTCGTTGACACCCCCGCGAGCAGTACTTCTTGCATATCACCGCTACGACAACACCTTCACTGAACGACTATCTATCTAACCTCATTTGCGACATAGGTGATTACCAACGCACCCGATCCCGCCGTCCACCATTCAGCTATACCATCAACACCGTTCAAATTTCCCGCCGTCTGATCCACCAATCAGAGCACCCCGGTCCCAAAAACTTCTGTCTGACCGACCTGTATGGCTGAGCGACCAATGGGTATCACCATTTTAGGACACGTCTTGCTATATACGACAAGGTCCGTGTCTCCCACGAGCAATTCCACACACACCTCCCATGTGAATGGAGCTTATTTCGATCTGACGTTATACCGTCGGTTCATCGACCCGTCGGTAGGGCCCCAAAAATTTCTATCGACCCCTGTATGTGGGTCACTCTACGACACCAGTGCGACATCGACACCATCTAGCGCTTAGAGACACAACTCACACTTATCAATGATACACATAACGTTTGACAGATGACGTTTGTATGTAGCGTCATCTAGCGGCGAGAACCACAGACTATCAGGTGATGGGTAACCTGTCGGGTATTTCATTTCAGGCTACTGCAAGATGGCATATCTCAGCTATTTTACGAAAATTGAAGTTAAAATTTTAATCACTTTCTATTTATCATTAGACCTATAACCTGTAAATGTATGCTAAAATTATAGCACTCCGGTCGGTGTTGCCTTAGAAATACTATGAATTTTTCTTCCAAGAATCGCCCTCGAATTCTATCTGTTTTTATTATTGTCTTGCGTAAGACTTGCTATACATACCTAAATTGGGTTACAGAAACATTTCTGCTTCATCCCACATTCCCAGTTTATCGTAGTATTTAACTATTTTAAAAAAGTAAATGTCATAAATATTAATACTAATATAAACGTAACACTTTTCAACAGTTCATCTTCAAACGAAGACATTTGTGGTTTAATATTCACGAAGGAAAGATCAACTGCCAAAAATATTGCACCATGTACTGAAAGATTTGAGTGAACATGTACCAGAGTTCAGACATATAAAGCCGGATTTCGTTGTGGGATATAACGGAAACTCTTTTAATAGCACCGTAGAATCACTTCCGATTAATAAGAAGAACAGATAAGTACTTGATCGTTTTTAGAAACAAGGAGATTAACATTTTAGTGGCGCCAAATGTAAGAGAAGGTGTAGATATACCAACTTGTACTATGGCTGTCAGGTAATTTTATTCACTAGTTTCTCATTGATTCGCTTGAATAAATCAAGATATGCTAGAGGAAAGCTCGTCACCGATAAATTGCATATAATCACTAGCTCAAGCATTCTAGCCAGATCTTTGCATATCAATTAAAATTAAGTTTGAGTCACTGTTCGTAGGCTCTAGGGTACGAACGCAGCATCGGTTTCGACCGAATTTGGCCAAAAATGCCCCTTCGACGACACATTTGGTCGTAGGCTCATGAACCCTACGGGCAAAGGTTTGGAAAAGATCTGGTCGCGTACCAAGCGGACATAAACATGGTCAGCGTATGAAAAATACTTTTTCCTCAACAATTAAACAATTACATGGCTTCTACAATATCTGATTGTTACTTTCTACCATATTCTATCCGTAATTTCAACAAGAATATTAAGTGACTCTACTTTGTTGCATTTTGTTTTTTTTTGCTAGCGCCATAGTCTAACCTTTTACATGCACAAAAATAGAGGACCCACCGGTAAATTGTCGATACGGCTGACCAAAGAACTGAGGAGATTATAAGTAACTATTCTAAATTAAGTATATTTCGGTGTTTACCCTGTATCCCCTACCATTTATAATATATTATTTTGATTTTTTAATTGTATAATTTTAAAAATATCTGCATTTTAATAGTACATATGTTTTATTATCAACTTTGTAGATTAATGTATGGTCTTATCGTGAAACTGCTTTTGCAGTAACTATTATTTCCGTTATAACGGTGGGAAGCAAATATGTGTTTTCATATCCCAACGAATGTCAAAGGAAACAGTATTATCGGATACCAGCGCTGATAGATGTTATGCCTTTTCAGTATGTGTTTTTTTCTGTAGCCTTCGGTTGTCTCTGGAGCTGTTTCGAAGTTCTATGAGGTTATCGTGCTTCTCAATTTTTTCGGTGCTCATAAAAAATAGTATAGCTATTATCGAAAATATAGTTTTTATTTCTACTTTTCGTAATAACCATTTACGTAGTGATACGAAGTTCTACATGGTTATCATGCTTCTCAATTTTTCGTGCCCGTGCAGTACAGTGTTGGTACCCGTGCAGTGCAGTGCCCAACACGTAAGATAGTAAAATGATTATTATTGTAAAAATAGGAATTCAAAACTCTATTTTATTAGTAATAATCGATTACTTTTACGTAGTTTCCTCTCTACACTGCTTATGAATCTGCTGTATTTTTTATTTTCCAAGATATGTTTTTTTTGTGATTATACAAAGTTCCACATGGTTACACTGCTTCTCAATTTTTTTGGTGTATATTACTGCAGGCGTTTAATAATAACAATGCATACTTTTAAATATTTTTATATGGAGTAAAAGGCTGAACAATTTCGGGTGCAAAAATATTTTTCAATTAGGCGGGAAATAAAAAACAAAAAATCATTTGCATACATTTTATTTTACATGTTTATTAAAAAATATTTACATACATTAATAAATCAATACTTTATTTTCTTAAATCCAAATGGTACAGAGGTATGATCTTGATAGAATTTCCTTTTCATTGAAGTTATCTTGTATACCTTAGGAAACTCGACTGTTACTACTGCATGCTCTCTTGTACGTCGTAGCTGTCGAGAAAGTACAGAAACAGGATCAGATTTCTTCAGCACCATGTCTTTTATTTTCTCAAAATTGACTACTTGGGATGCCTTGTAGTTGAGTGATATGCCTTTTACTTTACATACGATCTGTTCCTCTCCAGACAAAGTAGTATATTTGTAGGCGTAGTTCTTAGGTCCTCCAGAAACAAACTCTGATATGAAACCCCCATTGAGCTCATCGGTCATATCACCTATGAAGTCGCCTGTAGATATGTCGTCTAATCCCTTACGAGAGATATAAATACATGAATCTGTATCTACGTAAACTGCCCTTTCTTCCACTTTCTCCAAGAATGAATATAATTTTAGTCTAGCTAGGGCCGTGACATATGAAGCCAATACAACGTTAACCGTTGAAGAAACGTCATAGGCCTCTTCTCTAAATTCCCAAGTTATGAGAAGGGTTTCTTCGTTTACCGGGAGAACTGTATTTACATGAATAGAAGGATTAGTCAGCATATCAAAGAATTCACCACAGTCTCTGACTATTGAGGTTTTGTTTTGGTTTTCTTTTTGAGCAAATTTACCCAAAAAGGAATTCAGCATAAGTTTAGCTAACGATCTCAAACAGGGGTTCTCTATAATTTTTGAAAATTCCAGCTTTATGTCTTCTCTATCCAAAAATGCATCAATATAACGGTTTTTTTCTTCATCCGTTAAGCAATGTTTAGGCCATCCTGAAGCTTGTTGTTTTATTTGTAGAAACTTGTTCATCATTCCGCTAAATAACCCCTCTTGGTCTTTACTGAGCTGAATTGTATCGTATTCCCATATTTCGTAAGTCTCTATAATCTGGTAACCTTTTTCAATAGCTTTGAGCACCTCTTCTATCACCCAAGTTCCTTTTAGGCTTCTTTCTTGAATAGAATGCTGACACTCTTCTCGAACGAAATCTTCACCACATTTTTGACAGTTAACAAACATCAATTTGTTGTTCATTTTTGACGGTAAAACGGGGTGATATAAGTTCTGGTTCGGTAGAATCTGGCATTTAATAAGTCCTGACATCTGCGACAGAGAGGCTGTAACACATTCTTCACCTACGTAAATTTTTTTTGGATGACCCACCGGAAATTTTCCATATTTACAGATGAAGGGGTACAGGGAACATATATCGACATATTTTATGCATTCATTTGTTTTGATCTTGTAGTATTCAACGATATTTTCTGTACGTCCCCCGTAGAGAGCGTCTCTGGGGTTAATCGGTAAATTGATTATCAATGGATGTGCTTCTGTGAAGGCTCTAATTTCATCGTTTAGCATTCCTCGAAATTGACATTCCCATATCTCAATTACTTCTAGTCCAAGGCTTCGGAGTCTCTCTACTTTGCTAACTGATTGTTCGTATCGACCTTCCAATGTATTCAACGGATCATTATGCAGAGGATTGCTTCTGTTGTATTTGAAACATCGAGGGCAACCGTGAAAATAGCATCCTTGGAATTCAAACACTTGATTTGTGTCGCTACAAAAACCGTCTACTTTATGTCCCTTAACAATGGTTTCTATACCCTTAGCGGCGTGTTGAATTTTGATTCCTCTTTGATGTTCCTCCCACAACAGCCATTGGATGGCAATTTTTGACTGATTTTCACGCCATCTATAGCCCCCTTTTGGAATTACCCCGATCGTCTCAGGTTTTAAAAAATTGCGTCTAAAGACTTTGTTACAGCATGATGCAATAGTGGTGCTTTCCTGGAAGGGATCGACTGTGGTTTCGGTTTTCATCAGGTCTCGAAATTTGAGACACGCCTGTGTCAATATTTCCACATCGGAGATACAGTATTCAACGATTTCTTTCTGAAAATCAAAAACGTATCCCTCCGCTTGTCTTTCGCCATGCCATTTTAATAATTTTCCCCGAGCGTCTTCCTTTAAATGGTCGGGATCGTAGAAGTCGAGCGCTGGAATTGGCCCTACATAATTCTGATGAGCCAAAGTGTTGAATAAATGTGGAAAGTATCCTTTCTTTAGCTCTTTCAAATCAAACGCCTTGGGTAGAGCAGTTAGAGGCATAGGAAAATAATTGAGAGAATCCAGAAATTTTACATTTCCTACCTCCATCAATATTAATTTTGTTCCTCTCATAATTACATTCGGGTACAGACTAGTCTTCTCTAAAATGTAACGAAGTAGAAACTGATGATCAAATCCTCCACCATTATGCGCCAGTACAATGACTTTCTTGAATTTTTTACGAAGTGTCAGAATATGATGCATAAATGGAGAAATGACGTCTTGACATCGAAGAATCTGTAATCGAAGGCCACATTTCTTGCATATAGGATTATCGGTACATGATTCACAACATTGTTTGAATACACATAGATTTGGCTCATGCAGTAAAGATCCATTGGGTAATTCCTTCTCCTGACGGGTTTCCAAATCGTAAAATATTAATAAGACATCATTTGATTTAGGAATACTTCTGTCAGGCTGTATATAGCACATATGTTCAATTGGTTGATTTTTATAACATGTTTTACAAAGTATATATCCGCAGATGTGATCATTACCGTTGTGAACTTTAAAACAGTCTACACATCTTTTAATTTTAGAACAGACCGATGGTAAATGAGCGTTAAAACATTCTTGTCCATAAAAGCTTCTATTACATTCTTTGCATTTGATGTGCTTCGTTTTCAGGCAGGCCGGAGATCTTTTACAAGCATAACATTGTTTATCACATCTATGAATTTGTTTAGTATTATACGGAATGTGGCAGTTCTCACAAAAAAAGCTGCAGCAAAAGGCAGCAGTGAGGGATGTTATGACGCTGCAGTGCCCCTCGTGATATATTAGGTTAAGCGTCGGACCAGCGGACACGCCTTCAAAAATGACGTCACGACCTTTGCACCCAAACTTGTATACAACAATTTTGTAGTTTTGCAGATATCGTTGTAGCTTTTGAAGTTCAGGTATTCCACTCCCCTCCTCAGGGATAACAATATCAGCCTTTTCCACAAGTTGTACAGCTCTTTGTCCTTGTATTTTTCCTCGATCACGGCGGATTCTGCTATAATCTTTGTCTTTGTTCAAATGGGCCATGGCGATGACAAGGGCTCGTGGGAGACACAAATTATCGGTGTTTTTAACGGTGATAATGCCTTTTCTTTTGGCGCATTCCTCATCAAAGGTATTGAAATTCTGAGCTCTACCACGACCAGCAGGCAACCTTACGGACGTAATACCCAAGCAAAAAGTCTCGGTATTCAACCCCACAGAATTTGACTGATAGATGGAAGATATCTTCTCCCATATGTCCTCAGTTGAAACGTCGGAAAACAATTTAAAAGCTATCCATCCTTGACCGCGGGTAAAGTCTTTGGAACAGAAAGTGAATCCAAGTTGATCACTGGGCTGGAGATGTTCAGTTCCTTTGGCTACTATTTCCTCCAGAGCGTCTTTGATCCATCCCACAGGTTCGACGTCTTTAGGGATAGGTCGTATTTTAAATTCCACTTCTCGCCCATATAGATTAAATTTTTTAATCTTCTTAGTAGAATCCTTAACGATGAAGAATTTTTCCATTTTTTAAAAACTAAAACGTTAACTAGCGACTAAATCTGAACTGAGCACGTCTGTTCGCTGCAGATAACTGACAAGATAATTTGCGGTGATTCATAGGTATTTATAATCTCGATTTTACCCCCACCACTTTTTAACTGACCACAGTGTTTCAAGGTCACCGCTGTTATCGTTGGTCAGTATTAACTCGTTGACAGCCTGCGCTTCCTGCCCATTCACCCATGCTTAACAGCCCCGCCCGGTACTTCTTGCATATCACCGCTACGACAACACCTGCCCTGAACCTAACCTCATTTGCGACGTAGGTGATTACCTTGTTGAATTTATTAGATACACAATATAGACTGTACTATGTTTTCAATATTGTATCAATGTTAAAAATTAACTAACATTAACTGTATGCACCACATATATGAGCAATTCCATTTTTATATGCACACTGAATATGACGTGTTGATTATTGAGATCATCCTATACGCATTGTTTCCCGCGAATTTTATACGTTTCTCCATTTAAACTGAATCCGCAGAATTGCATCTATAAATATCATTATTCATGGGCTTTTATCGATCTATATGCAAATATTTACCGCAAAACATGAAATGAGTCACATCGCTTACGCATAGACGTTATACTACACCTTACTATCGTCGGCTGTCTGAATCACTTCCGGTCGGGTGCGCCATCTAACGGGGCCCGCCAATCAACATATACCATCAACCCGTTCAAACTTCCCGCCGTCTGATCCACCAATCAGAGCACGCGGTGGATCTAGCGGTTCCCGCCAATCAACATATACCATCAACCCCGTTCAAATTTCCCGCCGTTTGATCCGCCAATCAGAGCACGCGGTGGATGTGGTGGGCGTGGCCAAAAAGTGGAAGTGGTGGGGGGCGCCCAGAGTGCACCAGTATCTACTTGTGGAGAAAAGTACTTCTTAGCCCTAAACAAATAGAATAGCTTTTTCCCAGCGCCTCCAGCTATTGACGAGATGTGTTCGTGCCAGATCAGGTCCTCGGTGATCTGGACTGCGACCAGCCGAAATGAATGGCTCTTTGGCAGAACTCGACCATACATCGAACCCGGGTGAGCACAGGGACGCTTTTTGTTCGTCAAAGTACAGTACTGAGTTTTGGAAGCATTGAACTGTACAAGATTGTTGCGTCCCCAAGCAGTGATAGCCTCCAGGTCTCTTGTCAGAGAGGAAGTCATCGCTAGTCTCCTTTTAAACAGAAAGCAGAGCTATAGTCCTGTGTAGTTGTAAGGGTCGGTCTTAGATCCCTTTTTTGGGATGGGTTGGACTTGAGCAAATTTCCAGTTTTCTGGGAAGGTGCCGGATTCATAAGATATCTGGAAGAGACGCGAAAACACTGGAGCAAGCTCCGGTGCACACCTTTTCAGTACAATGGCAGGAATCAAGTCCGGACCAGAAGCTTTGTTGATGTCGAGCGACAAGAGTCTTATGGTCTTATGCCTGAATGTTACCTCCCGCATAGTGTAGGGAACCCTTTGAATTGACGGCACTTGGGCGTTGGGGGGGACGTCCATGGTGGAGTTGGTAGCAAAGATCTTGGCTAGCACTTCCGCCTTGGCCTTTGAGTTGAATACAATAGTTCCATCTTGACACGTAAGTGGTGGAAGGCTACTGTGTGAGAAGTTCTTTTCAATCTGCTTGGCCAGCGTCCAGAAAAACCGACTGCCATTGCGCTGCGTCATTACCCTGTGCCTAACTTTTACATCGTGCTGGTTTTTGGCATTGCGAGCCGCTGCTTTATATTTGTTTCTGGACTCAACGTCGGCTTGTCTGTTCTCTACAGTGGGATGTTGTAAGAAGGTTCTGTGTGCCTTGATCTTCTGCTGGCGGAAAAAAAGAGAAGCTTTCACTTATAATACCACGATATATGCAACCAGTATTAATGCATTATTTATCACTGCTTATAAGCTAGTGTTTTATAATAGGTAAATTCGTACACATTGGTGGTTAACTCAGGAAATTATTAATCAGAGGTGCCCTGTTAGGAGCGCAAACCTTTTATTAAAATTAAATTGACTACTTTCAGCCTAAAATGCTCGAATGCTCGGTTAAAAGGATAGCAGCTCAAAGCAAAATCAAGTAATTTGTACTATTTGGCATATTTTATGAAATAACTTAAGAATTACCTATTTGAATTTAATCATAATTCAAAGAACGATTATTTTACATATTTCTAACAGCATATACAGTAAAAAGAAATTATTTAAATACTGAAGGTTGGGAATAGTAGGCCTTTTCAAAAAATGATGCAAACTGTTCAATTTGTCTTACCGGTTCTTTAAGTTGTACCAAAAGGTTTGTAAATTGTGCTTACCAAAAAGCATTAGATGTTCATTGTTAGTGGGACAGAAATGTAAAACGAAATATCATGATGAGTTAGTCGTTTTATTTAGCCAACTTATACACAAAGATGATAGATCATAAACAAAGGGAGACAAAATATTACCGTAACGAATTAACTTAAGATATCCGTCTAAATCGAAAACTCGTTCATCAGACTTGAACATAAGAATCTCCGATTCGGCACATTGGTAAAACAAAAACACTATAATGACAAGTATCTGACAAAACTTGTTCAATTGAAGCACATAAATTGCAAATACAGTCTTGTCAACTATGGAATGAAGCTCAGCTTTCATGCATTCAATTTGGCTTTGGTTGCTTCTGAAGATATCCCCTACAAGATACTCCGGTACAGTTTAACCGGATTAAAAATTTTTGAACCGATTTGATTAATACAAATTGTTTTATTTCTTTTTAAAACATGTGGTAAGGTCAAATTTTACCTAGCCAAAATCTTGTAAGATAACCAATAATTACAAGTACCGCCACCTCAACTACCGGAAAGCGATATTTGTATACAAGGGTTCCTTAATGATATGCGAATATTTAAGGGTGTGAATCTACATGAAAAAATAATGTTAGTTTGCAAAAGAACGGTTTTTATTTTTTTACTCAAAAACGGCGCATCAAAAGAAAGCAACTCAAGAGAGATCATTTATTTTAAATTGAACAGGGAATTCGAAAATAATTTTTATTTGGCAAAAAATCATTGACGTATTATTTTTTTCTTAAAAAATATCGACGTCAATACCCGTACGCACGCCACTGTTAAAGCTAAAAATTATTTTAGCATTGAAAACTATGCAAATTTATCAACTTTCACTACGTATCAAATATCAGTGAAATAGCTGAAGCGGTTCTGAAAATATTAATTAATTTCCATTTTTTTTTTCCTAAAACTCCAACACCCCGAGTTTTTGTTAGGAAACATTTTTGGACCATAGTTTATAAAGCAAACTAACATTAATTTTTCATATAGATTCAAACCCTTAAATATTAGCATATCATTAAGGAACACCCTGTATAAGATCCTATAGTAATCCGTGAATACGTTTTACAGAAAGCAACAACTTTTAACTTTTACGAATGATCGTCTGTTATAGATTTTGGTCGCTTATGCCAAGAGGCAGTTTTAACTGGATGACGTTAGAACTCAAGGATTCAGTAATATGGAGGTGGTACAATTTAAGAACCGGTAGAATACGAGTATATCCGACAGTCCCATATATTCGTCTTCCTTCTTTGAGTATTAATCCTTGCAGGGAAGGGAGTATTGTAATCTCGAACATTTTCGAAAATGAGATAAGTTTTTTGGAGGATATATGACGAAAAAACGAAAATTTTTACGCAATGTCACTACTGTGCCAAAGATGCAAAGTTTTGTAATTTTTGATAACTGGTACATTGGCGGTGGAGAAAAAGGCCGAATACGAATAAAAATAAAAATGCTCAAACTTTTTTATTTGACGTTTCAGATGATCCTGATCATTTTCAGAAAAATGTTTGTAGGGTTTTAAAATTGGAGGTTAGGTGTTGCAGGGTGTGGGGGAAACTATCCAACCCCAGTAATTCTACGTACATATTAATCATATTTCACTCATCACAGATGTCCCCGTACATTAAAACTTCAAACTCTGAAATATCTCCTAGTCAGGTGTCGATATGTGCGATGTCGTCCCCGGATGGACAAGTGTCGTAGTCGATGGTCGTAAGCCACAGTCAGCAACCGCTTTCACACTAGTATTGGCTGCATGCTCTGTGCATGGTGAAGGCCAGTATCGTCATTCACGCGGGATTGATCATAGGAGGAGGAGGGTCTTTTTTTTGGTATACATGTTCGTGGCTAACTTTTTTCTCAGAAGGGCTAACTTGTGCCAAACATAATCCTTTACGAATTGATGATGGCGTAGCGTGGAAGGTACATAGTCAACTAAGTTGACGCCATTTTTTAGTTCTTTTGGAGTTGTGGCATATGTTGAAGATAAACAAAGGATAACCTACTTTCTTCTTCAGACAAATCTTCGCCTAAGCACTGAAGGACGGCTCTGAGGTCCGATGCTGTGATGTATCCTCTGTTGTGTTTGTCGAAAACTCTGAAAGCATCCCTTAGTTCCTTTTCTTCTTCTTCTCTGGACTGAACATGGTCTGGATCGGAACCAGCTGAAGCAGACCATGCGATGTCCACGAACTCTTCGAAACTCACGTTTCCATCGCCTATTCAAGAGTCAAGTAATATTAAAATTAGATTAGAATAATGTATCTATTCAAGGTGAAATCTAAGGTAGACAGTGTCATTCAAAAAAGTACCCCTGTCTACTTATTTTTAGAATGGATACATTTGGCGAACTGAAATTCTTGATAACGAAATAGTTGCATGCAAGAGTGACAATTGAAAATTCCAAGTTGGCGGTGGAAACATGTTTTTAAATGGAATGAAGTCACGCAAAATATTTTGAAGCTCTTTAGGTACTATAGCCCTAAACCGTAAAACAGTATCTCTCAAAATGGTGGACAGGCAGGCCGTCAAAGTAAAGCGTTATTGTTCATTGCATTGCTTATCCATAGCTCAACGACCAGCCATCAAAACACTATAATATGTTATATCAATCTCTATTATGGGAAGATTCCGGAAATGTAATAAAACACAATATTGTCAAAGTCTGTCAATTGTTTTTTAAACGGAATGTCCCATATCTTGTTGCACATTCAGATAGCCCCTCCCAAAAGAAGAAGATTTATATAAGACTCTATAGCATTTTTATAATATGCTGTCGTCGTTGCTGTAAATATTTCTGGCGCATTCCACCATTTTTGTCTTAATTTTCAATACCAAATTTTATTTCTTATGTAGTAGGCCTTTGGAATTGAACACTCCAGAATTCGTGTAAAACTTTGTTCTCCAGACATTGTTACACGTGTACGAAACTTAGTAGACCTACATAGATATAACTTGTGGCGTTGATCATGAAAACAGTAGTGGAATTGAAAATGTGATACAAAAATGAACTGACAAAGTATTCAGAATCTACACAGCCCACTTACTGAGGAAACGAGCTTTTATCCATGACTGTAAATAAGCGAAACGGTAAATTAGGGAAAGTTTGAAGTCCTAGCACATAGGGACTTTATGCTTTCAGTAGTTTTCTTGATACATTTCAGATACCAAAATAAACGAGATGTTCTCTATTTCAATAGCCCACTATGAATTTCTTACCGTCGACATCGACCTCTTGTAACATCTGTTGCAATTCTTCTGTACGAGCAAATTGACCCAAGGATCTCATCACCCTTCCAAGTTCCTCTTTTGTTATACTTCCGTCGCCGTCTTTGTCAAAGAGCCTAAAAGCTTCTCGAAATTCTGCAACAATAAATGGAAATCAGATATTCTGATTTAAAAGAGACTATTGTAATTAAATTTAGTCGGTCTGTATGTCTGTCCGTCCGCTAATCCGTGGACCGTCTATAACTTGGAAAGTACCGTTCAGACTTTGTTGAAATTTTCAAACGAAGTAACTGCTGTGCCAAGGACGAAAACCTTCTAGACTTTGAAAATCGATCCAGTAGCTGCGGCGTGAAGAGCAAAAAACGAAAAAAAACCGCCGTTGTAACTGACTGGACAAGGTATATTTCAATTTATTGATAAGACATATTTCCCCGTACATTTGCCCCCATAAAGCAGGTAGCAGACGGCGCGGCGACGCGATATGCACATACGAGGTGGACGGGATATTATCTATATGTATATACGAGCGTTATGCTTAATATAGTATAGTCTACATAGTATATCTATATAGTATATAAGTACGTATCAGGAACTATTGACAGTTTCACACCAGAGCTCCAAAGAAATGAGCTTACCGATAATTAATTTTAGATTACTTACCCTTCATTTGGCTCCGAGATACAGCCGGATGTCTCATTGAGAAGCTGGGATTTTTGTCGTAAATTATCGGTTTTTCTTCTTCTATAGAAGTGGTAGTGATATCATCATTTTCGTTGTGTCTATATGGGTCAATGTTATCGGGCGGTTCATCCTGCTGGGTGCATTGTCTGGTCTATACAAAAAATTATGAATGGTCAGTGATTCCCCCCGAACCATATGGTTTTCGTAAAAATAACTTTATAAGAAAATCCAAAACGGTTGCAATTTGAAAAAATTGTGGGAGGCTTCATAGCATATTTTCACCACAACCTCACAATTAAAAATACCAGAATTCTGTCTGTTCTGAAAAAAATATGTCATGTTCACATAATCACTGTTTCCCTGCCGTCATTTGTTACTGATTTGGTGTCAATATTTTCCTCTATTTGGTAACTTACACGTCAATTATTTGCTTAGATCCAAAGAAATTTCAAAATAGCAACGTCGTGTTTCCAAAATGCGAATAAGTGATGTCAAACTTATAAGTAGAAACCAATAATATCGATTTACTACATTTTTTTATTTTTAAACCATGTGCGTGTGTTGAAAAATACAGAGAGCTGCTTAAGCATGTTATATTTTTCAAAACTTGTATCTTCAAGACAAAGTGGTAATCTCGGATATATTGCAGAGGATCAATCCTTCAGGAAACACGTGTATTCTTCAGTCTATCGACATCGTAGCAAACAGTGCATATACCGGGTGTTCCAAATTCGTCTCTAACACGTGTATTCTTCAGTCTATTGACATCGTAGCAAACAGTGCATATACCGGGTGTTCCAAATTCGTCTCTAACCATTGCGATCTCAGAAAAGCTAAGAGAAACGAAAATGACTTACAAACTAGCATCCAGAAAGTTTAGCAATTCAGAGTAATTCCAAAGAAAGATGTCGTCTTTGTTTCTCAATCAATAACTTCATTTTTTTATCGACGCCATATTGGATTTTTGTAGATCCACACCGGTATAGCAGGGAACGAACGTCTATGGACTGATTTTTTTCATAGAATGCTTACGTATCAATCAATCACAAATGACAACTAACTTCCTTTAAAAACAATTACCAGCACGAAATCATTGGCGTAATATAACAGGCTAATAAGTAGGTTAAATAAATTTGTAGTATAAAGATAGATTTGCTTATTTCTTTTGTCTACGAGTATATAAGATCTTTCATATCAAAATCTTTCAGTATATTATATCTACATAAGGTTAGATGTAAGTGTAGGTTTAAGCTAAATCTCGCGTTTTATAAATGATGGTAATAAAGACGATTATTATTATCATTATTAATATCACTAGAAGGTCTAGGTTGTGCTTAACACATCCTTTATAATCTGATAGCTGCGTTGCGTGGAAAGTGCAGGGTCAACCTACTCGACACGATTTTTTTAAATCAGGATTAAAAACCTTATTTACCTCTGCACAATCCAATATGGCGTCTATAAAAAAATAAGTTATTTATTGAGCACAATAGATGTCATACTGATATTCCAATTATGTCATCATGTAGAGGAGAAAAAGTGGCAATATTAATGTACTTTTTATTTTGATATTCTCAACTCTCAAATGAAGTCAGGAAAAAATAAAGAAGGTTTGGGAAAGACCTATTTCTTTTGTCTCTATCTCCGGGAATACTTGAAATTGCGAAACATTCTAAGTTCAATTTTCTTAGTTACCTAAATGGGCAACTTTACTCTCATTTAACCGACGTCGTATCTCCGAGATCGTAATGGTGAGATTCGAATTTGAAACACCCGGTATGTGCGATTTCAAAAACGCCGCATGATACTATACTTTGGCTACTGAAACACGTTTGAGCTGAATAATGCTATAAAAGTCCCTCCTCCATCTTATATCGTATAACCATAAATTATTCCTATTTGGTAAATGGCGCGAGACAGAGACCACAGGAGGACTGGCCTTTATTCCCTCATAAAGTCTTCGATACACATCATAAAGTTTTACTGAGATGGGTATTGTGTCCTTTTTATAGCTATCTGGAATGAAAATGAAGTCACACTATGTGACTAAACCAACCAAGTTGGATAAACTTACATTTTGAAAAATGGTGGATGTGTTTCATTTTTGTAACTCAAAGGTCCCGACACTACAACCCTTATTTGACTTTTTCCAACTTTTCCACTTCACTTTTACTTCTCACGTCTACAGGCGAATATGTAAGTAAGCGCAAAAAAATTCAAAAATGTGATACGAGGGATATCTTTTAAGTTTTGCATATAGAAACATAGTACTCTGAGCAGATCGAACGTCAGTACTGAATCTTAACCTCAACCCCAACTTAAATTCAAAGTTTCACAACAATACGTGCAGTGTTCTCACTACAGAGAATTTTTAAGTGTCACCAAGTCATTAGAAAAATAGAACTCAACCGAGAAAATTTTCGCGCCATAATTTATTACAACTTTCAGACACAATTATCGCAACAAGAATGCCTTGCTGAGTTACTGTCTGTTTTCGGCAACGAAGCGCCACATCAGTCGACAATTTCCCGTTGGTATGGAGAATTCAAACGTGGACGGGTGACTCTTAGCGACGATCCCAGGATGGGTGCACCAAAAACGGCAGTGACCCAGGAAAACGTCGATGCTATGCGCAAACTCATCATTGAAGATAGACATGTGACATATCGCGAGATTGAGGCGTCCTTGAAGATCTCAAAGACCTCAGTTCAAAAAATTTTACATGAGGAATTAGGACTAAGAAAATTAGTTTCACGTTGGATACCCCACCTGTTGACTGAAGAGCAGAAAGCAGCGAGGGTTTATTGGTGTCAAAAAACGCTTGACCGTTTCAATTCCGGAAACTCAAGAAATGTGTACAGCATTGTTAGTGGTAATGAATTGTGGATTTACTGTTATGAACCAGATAATAAACGACAGTCGGCTGTTTGGGTGTTCCAAAGCGAAAGCCAACAAAAGTCATCCGTTCTCGAAGTGTTTCGAAAAAGATGGTCGCGACGTTTGTGTCAAAAGCGGGACATATTGCAACAATTCCTCTAAATGAGCAAAGAATTGTTACTGCGGATTGGTATACCACCATTTGTTTGCCAAAAGTCATCACCGAGCTTCGAAAAATCAACCCCAAAAGAAGAATCATCCTCCACCAAGACAAGCTCGCACACAGCCCAAAAACAAGGCAGTATTTAACGGAAGAAAACGTGGAATTATTGGACCATCCCCCATATAGTCCCGATGTAAGTCCTAACGATATCTTTACTTTCACAAAAATTAAAAACAGACTGCGTGGTCAAAGGTTCCAGTCACCAGAAAAAGCAGTTGACGCATTCAAAAATGCCGTTTTGGATCTGCCAGCAAACGAGTGGAATGAGTGCTTCGAAAATTGGTTCGAACACGTGCAGATGTGTATTAATCTTCGTGGAGAATACTTCGAAAAACAATAAAGTCATTTACCTACCGTGTTGTTTTATTTACATATGCAAAACTTAAAAGTATTGTTTTTTGGATGTTATATGACATGTACACTGGACATCACGGAAAACCGGTCTGTGCGCAAATCCTTGGCCCATCTATAACTTGAGAAGAACTGTTCGGATTTGGATGAAAACACAAGGTTTTACTACTATGTCAATGACGAAAGATATTTGTAGTTACATAAAATCGGTCCAATGACGGCGAAGAAATATGCCAAAAACAAAGCAGAATTAAATCGCTCAAACTTCCCTAATAGACACCTGCCTAATTCAAAGAATTTCCGTCGAATCGATGAGCGGTTACAAGAAACTGGTAAGAAATGATCATAGCCTTATTTTGAGTAGTAAAAACCATTTGGATTTTAGCTAGTTTTGCTCAAAATATGGGCCGACATAGTGGAGCTGTCAGAACAGTACGTACAGCTGAAGTTGATGAAAGTGTTTTAGATGGTGTCTTTGAAAATACTACAGTTGGGGTAAAGAATGTAAATCGAGAATTTCAAGATTCCAAATATACAGTAAATACCATTTTTCAAGAGCAACTGCTCCATCCATACCACCTGCAAAAAGTACATGGTTTAAGCGCGGATGATGACCCCGCAAGGGTAGAATTTTGTACAACATGGCTCTTAATGAAGCTCAACCACGACAATGGTTTTACTTCGTTAATATTATTTTCGGACGAAGCAGGATTTGGAACGGAAAAAATTGTAACTTTAACACCCTGTATCTCTCAAACTATCAACTTTTCGACTGAGCTACGTTTATGTCAATTTGCATATTTTGGTCTGTAGTATCTCCAGTTTCAAGATTTCCCAACCTTTCGCAGACACCCTAAACGAAGATAACAGACATTTTTTCGATTTAAGGTTAGGAGCAATTTGAATTTGAAACTGTCAATTCTCTTTTGACTTTGCAAATGATGTGAACGAAATATCTGCACTAATGTCAGGCTTCAGTTGAGCTCACATGACACAAATTTCACCTATATTCCACTATAAGGCCGACGAAGTTGCTTTTTTTTGTCCACCGTGTGCGCGGCGATCGAATGAGTGCCTATGCACTTCGCTACTGGCGATTGTTTTAACAGTTGCATACGTTGGTTGTTGGACAAGTCGATGATAACCTGATTCATGCCCAAGTAACAATTATCACTCCTATTAGAGTTGCAAGAAGGATTATACAGTATTCCTTAAACAGCATTGTATACTGTAAGGACATTGGCAAAACCCTCATTGAACAGCTATACAAGCGGAATGGGCACACCTAATAGGACACTTCAGTCATTTAAGAGGTTGTATAAGGGCTGCAGGTAACAGTTATAAAACAAAAGTGTAAGCCTCGTGCAGCCGCTATAGGATATTTGCGTCAGTGTAAGATTCAGTTTTTGTCAAGTATACAACTATTCTGTTACGTGATTCTACTTTACTGCAACCAAACTATTTCTTATGTATTGTATAGACGAAGTGAAGAATATATAACTAACACATTACAATCATCTTGTTTACTTACATATCGGCCATTGTGAATTTCATACACAGGTATATGATAAACTTCTACACTGTGATATAGGGCTATTGAATTACTTGCGCAGCAAATTTTATTGTGATTATCGGGCAAATTAGTTACGCAATTTCTACGGGCTTCGTATTTGATTCATATTTTGACAATGATCAAAGGTATGTCTAGATTTTTAAGATGGAAAACTGAACCTATCTGCGTTAAATCTTCCACAAATCCTATATTTAGACACAATTACACTAATGTTTATCACTTTATATCTGTAATTTCAAACTGAAACATAATTATTTAATATTAAATAGAGGAATAAATGTTTGCCCAATATGGCGGGTGGTTGTGTATAATCATGGCATCGTCCATGTTGTCTTTAGGTTATTAGAATATTTTGGTATTGCCTGCAGGTGTTATACAACAATTTGAAAATGTCTGAAATTAAATACCGACAGAGTTGAATGATTTACCCAGAATTTGTACCAGATCTATATCTTCTGTTTGAACAGTTGATAAAACCTTTTGAACCAATATGCATGCGTTGTTTGTCTTAAAACATTGGTTATGGCATTTTAACTTAACAAAAATATGACAGCAGAAAGTTAGGTTATGGTGAAGTTGTTTACCAACATATTTAGCATATGTACAGCCTTTAACAGTTACTAAACAAAAGTTGTATAAGTGCTTCCGTTGGGAGCAATTTGTTGGCTAAGGTAGTAAATTGCACAGCAAAACAACAAGGCTCGGGTTTGTCTTATAAACGTTACCATGGATGCCACAACACAACCATTTTGACTAACGTGGAAATATGCCGTATAAAATAGTTGTATAAACGTTTATACAGCAGTTAAAAATTTGCCCTATAAGGTGTTGTATAACTATGCTATAAGAATATTTTAAACACCTCATTTTAGAGCAAATATGTTGCAGAAAGCAAACTTGCATTCCACACAACATTAAGCCAGCATTTTGGTGTTCAGGCAACAACAATAGAGAGCTTTTATGGCTGAACGGTTCTTTTACCAAAAGCTTATACCACTACTTTGCTAGTTGGGTGGCCAGCTCCAATTCAGGACCTAAGCCCTATATCCAATAAAAATCACTGGGCGCCCGCAGAGAGGTGGCCGTGCGCTCTTCAGAATCCCGTTGGAACTTAAAATTTGCATATTTAGCATAATATTATGAAGAATTTTGGGGATTTCGCTGCCCCCTGCTCTTCAAAAAGTTGAGGGTGGATATACCTTCGCAAAAAGTTCTCTTACCGATGCGACGCTCGCTTAGACTGAGAAAAATGCCTACGGGCGCCCCTGAAATCAAATATTTGGCATATCTAGCTAATACGAATCAAACCTGTTGTATCCGAAACAGTGAATTGATCTATAAGCTTTCTACCTGAACCTAGCAGTGGCGGCTCGTGAGGTAGTGCCACGGTGCCATGGCACTACCTTGTCTTCTTCAAAAAGAATATTTTTTTCAATCTTCAATGTTTTACTTTATTTTTTGCTTTTTCATTTTTTTTTTTTTTGGTATAAATTATATGAAGTGACAACACTGACAACGTGACAACACCGCAAGCACCCGAACCACGCGACGAGATATAAAGCATGCCTTGACCTTGACGTCATCAACTTGTGCCAATGTCGGGCCGGCCCAAATAAAAAGAGAGAAATTTTACCAGCATCGCATACGAGCGACAGAGATAACGCTACAATACACATTTTTATATGAGGTGAATAGCGAAAGACAAGTATAATTTGTGCCAGGCACATCATCAGTCGTAATTCGTTATCAAATGATATCGGCGGTGTTTTTGTTCGGTCGGTCGTTTCGTTATGATTACGTCTAGTGCTGATTTCGGTCTTTTTTTACCTGAAAAGTGAGAAATAACGTTTTTGTTTTAGTACGTCTAGTGTTAATGAACTGCTCTGTTTTGTGATCATATTTTTTACTGTTTTATTAAAACTAGTGAAAATGAATAAAATCGGGATATTAAAAAACTCATTTAGTGGTTTTTCGCTGGATCAAAAACTGCAAATTAAAGAATTAGGACGGCCAATACCCGATTTAAAAATTGAGAAACAAAGTGGTAGCGGACAAAAATCGCGCTGTCGCAAATTTAATAAAAATGTGTACGATAAAAACAGCTGGATATGTGGTTGTGAAGAAACGAATAAACTATTTTGTTTTGTATGTGTTCTATTTGGAGGTGACGAGACTTGGTCAAAAAAAGGTACAGATGATCTTATACATATATGGGATAAAATGAAGACCCACGAAAAATCTAAAGTCCATATGAATAATGTTTTTAGCTTTTCTATTCTTGGTAAATTAAATATAAGGACTCAACTCAATTCGGCTTATCGCAATGATCTAATTAAACATAATAATCAAGTGGATAAGAATCGATATGTATTGAATAAAATTATTAATTGTATAAGGTTTTGTGGAGCATTTGAGTTAGCCTTAAGGGGTCACGATGAAAAGGAAAATTCGGAAAACAGAGGCATATTTAAGGAGCTGGTGAATTTTAGCGCCGAATTAGACAACGAATTGAAAGTCCATATTCAAAGTGCCAAACTTTTCAAGGGTACCTCAAAAACAACTCAAAACGAGCTTCTTGAGTGCATGCTAGATGTTTATCATGAAGAAGTTAAGAAGGAGATTGCAAATTCTCCTTTTGTTGCAGTAATTGCCGATGAAACGACTGACGTAGCCTGTGAATTTCAGTTAGTTATTATTTTCAGATATTTGTGTAAAGGACAACCAGTTGAGAGATTTTGGAGATTTTACGTCCCCGACGGACACGATGCCAAATCAATCGCTGCATGCGTTTTAAATGTTGTAAATCCATTAATAGATCAAAATCCAAACAAATTAATAGCTCAAAGCTATGATGGTGCGTCTGTTATGAGTGGTGAATTGAATGGCGTTCAAAAGATTATTAAGGAAACTTATCCACTTGCAAATTATGTTCATTGCTATGCACACCAGTTAAATCTAATTATGACAAGCGCATGCTCTGTCAATAAGCAGGCTAGAATATTTTTCCATAATTTATCTGGATTGTGCTCTTTTTTTTCGACGTCTCCTCAAAGAACAAAAATTTTGGATGAAATGGTTAATCGCAGATTGCCAAGATCTTCCCAAACACGTTGGAATTTTCAGTCACGAGGTGTTCATACAGTTTATGAAAATAGGAAAGACCTGATTGAAGTTATGGACAATATAGAAAGTACTTCACGCGATTCTTCGTCGATTAATCAAGCCAGTGGGTACAAATTAAAGCTGCAAGATACAAATTTTGTATTTTGGCTAAGTATATTCCATAAAATAATGCCACATGTTGAAATTGTCTTTAACCAATTACAAAAAGTATGCACCGATTCTGTTAAGGTCAAATATGATTTAGAGAATTTTGAAGCAGCAATTCAAACTATACGAGAACAAATGGATAGCATTATTGACGAGATTGAACGAGTGCAGAGAGAAACTGATGAACCGGCAAGAAAAAAAAGGCAAGTTGAAGAAGGCAGCAAAAAACGGGAAGCGTTAGAAATATGCGATGCAGTATTATCGCAAATAAGAACAAGATTTAACTTTTCTGGGCATTTAGTTGCTTCTAATTTATTTGTGTCTGAAAAGTTTTCTGTTTATAAACATCAGTTTCCTGAAGCACATTTAAATGACACATGCACACAATTTTCATTTTTAGACAAAAACAGGCTTAAAACTGAGTTACAAGTATTATATCAGAGAGAAGAATTGAGTACTACTTCTGGAGCTGTTCCACTATCCATTTTATTGAACGAGGAAGGATTAAATTGTACGTTTCAAGAAACTCTTAAGCTCTTAAGTATTTTAATCACTATACCGATGTCAACATCTGAAGCAGAACGCTCTTTTTCAATGCTGAAACGGATTAAAACTTTCCTCAGAAACACAATGAAGGAAGAAAGGCTTAGTGCTTTAGGAATGCTGTCTGCAGAAAAACATTTTGTTAGTGGCATTGAAAATTTTAATAATAAGGTAATCGAAAACTTTGCTACCAAAAAAGAAAGAAGAATGGACTTCATGTATAGAAAACTTTGAAGTTATAGGTACTTCTCCACACTTGTTTTATAATTTGGTGCGCGTGTGTAATTAGTTTTATTTTTGATTTTTTTTTGGACATATAGATTTATTGAACCTCAAGAACTTTGACCACTAACTATCAGGGGTAAGTTATAAGTTATTCTTTACAATTTTGAATCGATTCAAAATTATGGCTTCCATTCTGGCACTACCTCACTGAATTGGCACGAGCCGCCACTGGAACCTAGTGATATAATAATAATGACTTTATTCAGAAGATGATCATAGTATGGCGAAGTTTAGCCATGGCTACTCTACCACTCAACCACACTACAACCAGACATCACAAAACATTAGCATAACAACATGAATCAGTAGCTGTAAGGAATGCATTATAAAGGAGTAAATATAGTACAGGGTGATTCAGTTTATTGTTGCATAACTTCAAGATTCGATAGAACTTTTAAAATTAATGCATAAAGTCTATATAAACATGGGTCGAAAAATGCGTGGCTTCCGAAATACAGGGTGTTTAAATTTACTTTCTAAAATAGTTTTTTTTTAAATATTTCGAACAATATTCGATGTATAACAGTGAAAATTGGTATACAACGATTTTTTGGCACGACAAAACGAACCATGGGCATAGTTTTACTGTAGCCGCTAGAGGGCACTCTCTACTGTACCTGTAGTGTATTAAAATGACCGAAAAAATTTTCTTAGTGCAATTTTTTGCTTTTTGAATAAAAAAACTGATTCTTCGCACCTTCCAACATACAAAGCTCTCCTGTGAGTTTTCGTTATAGTTAGCCGTTTTTGAGATATTTCGATTTTTATGGTTCGATGCATTTTTAATTATTTATGGGAAAATAATATTTTTTTACATTTTCGATTTGGGCATTACAAGTAATTAAAATGATCGTTTAGATTGTGTTTTTAAACACAGCAATAATTCCTAACTCCAAATAAATACAAAAAACAGAATATTAATTTGTTTAATTTTCCAATATTATTTTTAACAAATTAAATTAATTATTTACAACTAAAATGCTATTGGATAGTTAGGACAAACATACAAAATCTAAAGTAGTTGCTCGAAATGTAAACCCAATTGTTCAATACACAATTCACATCTACGAATGATCGAACGTGGTATAGCATTATTCAAATAAGGCCTTATTTCATCACATGCATTCCTGATTCTGTCTATTAGCATATCTTTTGTGGTTACGGGAGTCTGGTACACTTTTTCTTTTAGAAATCCCCACACAAAGAAATCTAATGGATTTAGGTCAGGGGATCGTAGAGGCCAGGCGACTGGTCCTCCACGGCCGATCCATCTTTCTGGATAATTTTCGTCCAGCCAGTTTCCTAACTATTCTCGAATAATGAGCTTGACAACCATCAAGCTGGAACCAGGCCAATCTTCTTAAATCTAACATAACATCATCCCACATATTTGCATGTTCAGCCTTTAAAAATTCCAAGAAGGTCGCAGCATTTAACCTTGCAGACAAAAGGTAGGGTCCAAATAGTCGATTAAGGTAGATACCAATCCACACGTTCACACTAAATTCATGCTGAAAATTTCTTTCCCGAACTGCATGCGGATTTTCATGCGACCAAATATGTTGATTATGAAAATTTACCACTACACGTCTAGTGAAGCATGACTCATCGGTCCATAAAACGTTGCTTAAAAACTCCCTATTATTATCAGTTCAATCAAGAATCCACTGACAAAATGTGATTCTTCGTTCTCCGTCCCCTGGCTGTAGTCCTTGCACAGGTTGCAAATGGTAAGGACGTCTATGGTCATTTCTAAGAACACGGTGAACGTGGCTTGCTGAAATTCCCAAGGCACCAGAAACTCTCCTAACACTTGTGGTCGGATCTCTATCAAACTCACGCAGAATCATATGGGTAAATCTGCGCTGACGAACATTTATGTTTTGATCCCTTTGGAGATTTCCAAAAATATTTTCAATTATTTCGCGATGCACTCTTACAAATACTGAGCGAGTTGGATGTCGTCTGTTTGGAAATCTTCGTGCGTATTCTCTGGCTGCTTCTGCTGCGTTTCCATTTACAAAGCCATACACAAAATGAATATCCGCTAACTATTGACTGGAGAATAAAAATGGCATTTTTATAAAACTTACAAAAAAAAAACAGGTAAAAGAAACAAAGTTCGTGCATTCACAATTGCAACAAAACGTTTCAGGTTTCAACAGACAACAAAACTAACTGTCAACTAATTGACGTTTAACCTTATTCTGCTTTCAATTTCAAAAATATTTGCAGGCACAGCCTACTTCTAAAAATTATCGAGATACTGTCTTTTTAACGTTATTTTATCATAGATAATTAAAAATGCATCGAACCTTAAAAATCGAAATATCTCAAAAACGGCTAACTATAACAAAAATTCACAAGAGAGCTTTTTTATGTTGAAAAGTGCGAAGAATCAGTTTTTTTATTCAAAAGCAAAAAATTGTACTAAGAAAAAAATTTCGGTCATTTTAATACACTACAGGTACAGTAGAGAGCGCCCTCTAGCGGCTACAGTAAAACTATGCCCATGGTTCGTTTTGTCGTACCAAAAAACCCTTGTATACCAATTTTCACTGTTATATTCTAACCTGAAACTGTTCAACTTGCCGCTTGTACTGACGCTATCCCCACTTCCATTCGGTGCCGCCCGGTTGGGCCTTACTTTTTTGTCCCATCTCTTGCAGAATTCAATGTGCAGAATGCCTGGTTTCAGCAGGATGGGGCGACAGCCCACACATCCCGAGCATCATTAGGCATTTTGAGAGAACTGTTCCCCGGACGCTTGATCTCCCTTAGAGGCGATATTCCTTGGCCTGCGCGCTCCCCCGAACTTCAGAAAGCGCTTGCGGCAATGCTGTGATAATGGTGGAAAGCACCTTGCCGATATTATTTTCAAAACCACATAAAATAGAACTGTTTGAGTTGCACTTTTAAGATTTCAAAATAAATCCATAGTATTCCAAATAACATTTGTTTTATTAAGCTTTGAAAACAGGGAGACAGTTATGCCCCACCCTGTACATCAAATATTGTTCGAAATATTTAAAAAAACTATTTTAGAAAGTTTAAACACCCTGTATTTCGGAAGCCACGCATTTTTCGACCCATGTTTGTATAGACTTTATGCATTAATTTTAAAAGTTCTATCGAATCTTAAAGTTATGCAACAATAAACTGAAACACCCTGTATAATATGAACAAATGAACATATACAAAGAAAAGAAACAAAAGAACAAGATATCGCTCAGCAAAATGAATTTATCGCTCAATGTGCTGAGTCCAGAAAGTGCAACTTGACTGTCTTCTTGAAGCGCTGCAAACTTAAGCTCTTAGAGATAGCTGGTAAAGAATTGTATACCTTGACCGCATTATAAGTAAAGGACCTTTCAAAGACCGACGTACGATGTATCGGAATGGAAAGTAGATCATTGTGCCGCAGATTTAGAGTAATTTGGTTTCCACGAGGAATCAACTTACAGAGCAAATACACGGGTTTACCAGTTTCAAAAATTCTATGCACCAATGAAGCCATAGAGTAGTTGTATAAGCCGTCAACTCTGAGCCACTATAACTCCTTGATTTTTGAAGAAACGCTACTGTACTTCCGAAGCTAAAATATGAATCTGCAACAGTTGTTCTGAAGCTTCTGCAATTTTGACTTGCAAGCTGAGTCTAGGCATGGGTAAATGAGGACTAGAGAGTAAGCTAAAATTGATAATATGAGGCTTTCACACAACTTTTTACGGCACTTAAAGTTTAGAATATGGCGACTAGAATATAAAAGCTTCATCTTCATATAACTCGACTTCTTAATATTATTCACATGTAAGTTAAATCGACGATTTGAATCAAATATAACACCTAGATTCTTAGCATTATCACAAAATGGAATATCTATGTCGTTGATAAATAAGGAGACTCGATTTGTGATATTGTAATTTGAATGTCTAGGACAGTATGGTATCGCGGTGCACTTTGATGGATTGATGCGGAGACAGTGTCTACTACAATACGTTAATACGTTATCAAAATCTAGGTTAATTTTATACGATGCTTCATGTAAGTTGGATTCATTGAAACGAAATGTTAGCTGTGTATCGTCAGCATACATTTGAATGCAACAATGTTCTACACACTCATGCAGATCGAATGTGTATACTAGGAATAAAAGAGGTCCCAGTACTGAACCCTGTGGAACTCCTGATGACAGATACCGTGCATCAGAAGTTCCTCTAGATGTTTTCACTCTTTGGGTGCGATCAGTTAGGTACGATCTGAAGAAATTCAAAGGGGGGCAAGTAAATAAAAGTCTGGCAATCGCCACCTACCAATGGTTCGCTAATCGTATTTGTTAATTACAAATCTCCACATGCTATTTTTGTTGTATTTGTTGTTGTAAGCAGCTGTTTACGAGAATTTCGCCTTGTATGTTCGAGACGTTCAGTTTTCCAGAAAATAGTCAAAGAACAAAATAATCTTAGAGGAGTAGTAAATGCCAAATTTAAATTGTTTATACATATCCCATATTTTTGATACATCCTGTATGATACAAAAGGAAAACTTACCATCAAATCCTTGATCTGGCTCACCAGAGGTGAGCTAGAAAAAAAATTATTCACGGCGGAAAACAACTTGCCCTCGAACTTCGCCACTTTTCTGATGATCTCCTGAACTTTTGGATACAAATCTGAAAAACACATTGGCACCAAATGAAAATTTTGCAGATCTGTACCAGCAGAATGACGAGCACACTTGTAGCGTTCGATAACAACGATATTGTTTATCTGTATTATTTTATTGAGATAAGTGTTCTTGAGTATTTACAGCCAATTCAATCTACCATTTTTTTGTTGACGGAAGTGCTCTAAATCGGACTCACGATTTATTGGTTCTGCATCGTCTGAAACTCCATTTATTGACTAGTGTAAATAGTAGTTTACGTATCAACCGCGTGACAAGTTACTTGTTTGTCTACAATTATGTGTATTGATAGTGAAAAGTATTTAGCGCAGTACTGCAATTTTATTTATTTTTCCTAGATATTTGCAAGTAAGCCTTTCTACCTATACAGGGTGATTCACAAGTCGTGAACAACAATGAAACATCATACACAGGACCGCATTTTGAGGAGGGTCTTCTATGTAACATTGTTCCTCGAGCGCTTCATTAAAAAGGTGTTGAAGTTTAAAAATAAAAAACATTTTTTTTAATATCTTCAAAACTGTCAACTAGAATAAACTAAAATTTGGTATGTAGATTGTCCATATTCCAAAGTTTTTACTTAAAATTAACGTGCAGCAGTGGCAGAGATAGAGGGGATTAGTGGCATTTTTTTTCCAACTAAAAATAGTAGGACACTGTTTTTTTTTTTCGAAACGCGCAATTTTTCGAATCTTACCTTCAATTTGCTACAAATAATTACTCTTGTTTTTTTCCTATAGTGCACTGTTTTCGGAAAAATAAAATTAAAACAAATTAGATCATTCATGAAGAGCCGAGATACAATTGGTTTCAAAATAAAATAGGAGGCCTTGATACAAACTTGATGTTTCTCGGGAGATAGTTTAGATGTTATAAATACGTTTTTTTTTTATTAAAAAGATACCGCACTTGTATACATCTGAATGGTAGTCTTTTTGAACATTTATTGAAATAAAGCTTTGATTATCTAATTTGGTTTTTTTTCATTTTCACGAAAACATTGCAAGGAAAAAATACAAGAATAATTATTTGAAGCAAATTGAAGGCAAAATTCGAAAAATTACGCGTTTCGAAAAAAAAACAGTGACGTAATATTTTTATTTACATACCAAATTTTAGTTCATTGCAGTTGACGGTTTCGAAGACATTAAAAAAATTGTTTTCTTTTTAAACTTCAACACCCCGTATATTTTTAATGAGACCTCGAGGAAAAAATGTTACATAGAAGAACCCCTTAAAATACGGTCCTGTGTATGATGTTACATTTTTGGTCACTATTCGTGAATCACTCTGTATATATTGTTTTAAGTAGCAAGATTGCTCTTGCTAATGAAATTGGTACGTTTAGGTCTTTAATTGAGATACTATTCGGTGAACAAGTTTTTGGTTTTACGAAAGTAGCTTTTTTACAATTATAAACCCCTCGCCCACCAAAGATGTTACCCCCCCCTCTTATGCTTACATAAACATTTTGGTACAATTTACTATCTATTTAGCTTTCACGCACATGTTCTGAATATCATTCAATGTCTGGAAAATTAGGTAGATCTGGTCTGCCCGACCCAACATCCTTTACACATGATAACCATCAATTTCTTCAATTTTCTTAGGGGGGAGGGCGATGACCAGCATGACCTAGCTTTTTGTGAAAATGTACCTGTCCCAAAAACTTTTTGAAAAATGAGGGGTAGCAAGTTGTCCCAGGCGGGGCCAGATCCTACTGATCCTCAAAACTGAACACAACATCATGCTAAATATGCAAATTCTAAGGTCCATCCACATTCCCAGGGAAGGCCACGCTCGTCCCCCTGCCCTCCTAGTGGGCGCCCATGCCTCAGGTAATACATTTCCGGCATACTCAAAATTGGATCTTTCTAAATGTTCATTAATTATAACGCAACGTTCATCCAAATGAAACCCAGAAGGCAATATGAAACTAGTCAATTTCCAACTAAGCATCCTGCGCTTTACTCGGTTATACGCATTTCTTCCAGGAGCATTTATAGATGCTTTTCGGTTTCGACCATAGACATGTAGGGTTGCCATATGTTTTTAAATCAATTCCAATAAACTTTGTAGAAAATTCGAAAAACTAAAAAATAAATACTGCTGATATAATCACCATCCAGACCCTCCACCCAACCCCCAAGTTATCAAAAATAAGCAACCGAAGACCACCCGCCCCTCTTCAGTGCTTAGGTAATACTTGAATGGTCCTCTTTTACTTGTTTAAGCCCGCTATCTATCTACCAAAACGAATATGGGTATCAAATGAAAGGACTTAGGATAAAAACACAATTATTAAATGACGTCATTCTAAATTCCATACTCCGCTTGCCCTAATAATAGCAGGGTGAAAACATTATAGTTTTAATTTCTCCAATCGGAAAAAAAAATTTTTTTTAGTTCGTTTTATTAACAGCTAAATACGTATAGTCGAAATCACGAAACTTGACGATTAAGTCATCATTTTAGTCTGTAGTAAAGATAAGCGACAGCGATTTGTGAATATATTTAACGACGTTTCTGATATATTAGACAGAGACAAACAGAATTTTATTATCTAAACAAACTGTATTGCGAATTTGCATGTATACATCCGACAAAGATGGACGATGCTTTCATGTTGCATGATCGATATTTGAAAGATGAATAGTGAGGTTATGTTAAAGTAGATTAGGTTGTTTTCGAATAATACTTTGGTCTTTAGTGTTCCTGTCTTAAGGTATTCTACTCATAACTGTTTTTTTCAAAATAAAAACTCCCCACTAAAATTATTATTGAGGTATCACTCAAAACCACGAAATAAAATGAAAATAAAAATAATCAGTGAAATAACCTAACTTCGCAAAATCATAATATAAATTTGTTGACATCATGTTTCTGACATCGTGATTTTATCATCGACGTACGTCCATTGATTACTTCAATACAATTTATGATATGACGTAACGGTCATCTTTCGTGATTTTGACTATATTGTGTTTTCACCGCACATTAGCTTCGTCATTTCAAAGGTAATTGTTTCTGAAAAGGAAAGTCCCAACTTTCAGGGAACCTTGTTATACTATATGCTTGTTCAAGAATAAAATCTCAATTAATGGTTGACAAATTTTACTAGAGGTACAGTTCTGGAACCTGTTTACAAACGTCGAATATGTTAGTTTTTCAAAAAATATTTTTTTAGAATTATCGTCAACAACTAATTATGAACGTGTAAAGTACATGATGCTTGAAAAAATAAGCGTTATAAATGTTATATGTTTAGCTATTTCTCAATTTTTTTTTATTTCGATTACCAAAATGGAGTCCGGTTTTAAGCATTTCCTCTACTGGTGAATATACTGTCAAGTGCCAAATTGCAGTCTAGACTAAGGCTGCTCAACTCCAAAGTATGGCATGTTGAAAAAGTTCTAAGATCCATTTTCCAAAAATTGTTCACTTCCAACTATGTTCAATTGATGAGCGAAATAAAAGCAAAATTAAATTTATTTTCACAGAAAATATTTTCCCACATCAAATTATTTGGAAGAGAAGCTCAATATTGCTACTGCCCATTGTTCTAAGTACAAAACTAAGATTAGGTGCTTATTACAGTCGTTTGAGATCGGATTTCAGGACACTGGCAGTAAAAAACATAATATACAAATTTTTATGAATTCTCTCAAAAATAATCATTTTGACTGGAATAATTAATTGAACTGCCAATATTCAATTGGAACTTACTGTACTACAAAATTATTATGCGCTAAAAAAAATCTTTTCGCCGTAAAGTGTCTTTGAAACTTCAGAACGTCTTGAAGATTTCTGAATATGTTGACCAAAAGCCGATTTCTTGGCAATAACTGACTTAGCGTTACAGTTTTCAAGTAGTTTTGGATCGACACGTTTTCAAGCCTTAATTATGTAAAACATAAATACCGCACATATTTCAATATTGGATTTGATGGCTAAAATGAAAAAAAAATTATTGCAACAGAAAAAATGTCAGTAATCATTGATTGTATCACCTTATTTATATATTTGATTTTTCATTGTATAAGTTCTTAGATTAAGTAAAATAGAAATCGTCTGTGGCCCGCCGCAAATGTCTGATTGCAAAAAAGTTGAGCAGTCTTGCTCTTGTTGTGTGCTTGGAACATTTGGGACTCAGAGCTTTCTGTTATTTGTGTAAATTCCATTATTTTTTCTGTAGTAGCAGTTTCAATGTACTCATCAATCACCATACCATGTATACCAAAATGTCAACAAAGCAACACCTCAAACTCAAATTCAAATACACATCTGATGAATATCTATCTTACCGAACTCCATACTTCACCCTCTAAGGTCTACTGAACAATTATCAATCATGTCAAATATAAACAAATATACTGAATCAGTTACTTCTTCTGGGTGACATCGAAGATACTGAAGAAAGCAAACAAAAGAAGCAAAATACACAAAAACAAACGAACAAAAACTAATGGAGAAGTGTGTATATGAGAGCATATTCAAAGTGTGCCAACTCTTTCTTACCTACAACTACTCTCGAGATAGTCTATCTCACGTGATTCCACTACACCATCCTTCAAGTTCGAACTCGAGATAAACACTACTGCATCGGAGTTACAGAGGGTTGTGGCGAGACGCTGAGGGGTGTGTCGGAAAACTCCCAACATCCCTTCCACGGTGTGACCGCGGAGAAGTTGCGGCATAGATGCCACGTTGCCGGAAAAATCTTCAACTAGGCTTAATCATGTTTTGGGGGGCGTTTTCTACATAGTCAAAATTATAATCACCAAGAAATCAGAAAACAAAATATAATGTGTACATTACAAAAATGGCACCAAGTAGGTTGACTCTATACTTACCTCGGAAAATGAATCAAGTCAGCCAAATAGGCCCATACTATTAGTCTCGAATTCCCTGAAAATTGGACTGCTTCCTACAGTTTGCATATGACGTATTCAAGATTTGTCTCACTCTGAGAATAATTGCTCTTTCTCTCTTCATAAGTAGTATGTTGTGATTTCTGAAAATTTCGATATATTTGCAGTCAATGACGCAGATGAAATAAATTCAAATTTCTCAAATATTCCGATCATAACAAAGACATAAAAGCAATAAGAACTACTGAACAAATATCAAAACAATAAGTTTCCCAAGTCATTTTGTTTTCAAAAGGTTGCCAAAGAATCTGTTGCGGAGTTTCTCATTTATTAAAACTAATGCTCTAGGGGCTGATGGAATCTCACTCGTTATGATAAAATACATTTTCACTTTGCTCTTAGACCATATTACATTTATCATCAATCACGCAATATCAACATCCTGTTTCCCTGATGCTTGGAAGCGGGCTATCGTCATACCTATTCCTAAAGTAGCGATTCCCACGTCTGTAACGCAAGTCCAGTCAGCTTACTTTCAGCATTTTCGAAGCTTTTGGAACGGGAAATGAAGATACAAATGACTCAGGATATTTTCAGTAATGAAATAGTTCCATTAATGCAGTCTGGATTCAGGGAAAACCATAGTGCAACAACTGCTCTAGCCAATGTCACTGATGATGTTATAAGAGGCCTTGATCAAGGAAATATCACTTGTTTAGTTCTGCTGGATTACACAAAAGCTTTCGATATGATAGACCCTGAAATTCTGCTACTTAAGCTGTCTTACTATGGTTTTACTGACGCTGCAGTCAATTTGAAGCAGTTTTATCCAAATAGGCAAATAATATCTACTTCAGTAAAGCTGGAACTGTGTGAAGCATTAATTATATCAAAGATCGGTTATTGTGACAGCATAATTATAGCCCCGCTCTATCATAATAGTGAACAAAGCAAATTACAGCGTATTCAGAATTCGTGCGTCAGATTTTTTTGCGGAATACGAAAGCTTGATCATATTTCTTATAAATTTAAGGAACTTGGTATTCTGCAGATTAAAGGCATGCAAAAACTTCGCTTATTGACACTCACACATAAGGTCTTAGCTACCAAACAACCACAATATTTGCATAATAAGTTAACAGGATGTAGTGACATAAATCAACTGAATACAAGGAATAGAAATGTTTCTAAGGCTGTCTACAAAAAAATTATTCAGCTACAACGCTATCAAATTATATAATGATCTGCCTGTAACATTCCAAAACTATATTTAATTTTAAAAAGAGGCTTAAACTAAAACTACAAGTCGAGGTCTGATGATGAATACAAAATGCTAGAAATATGGACTATTCTTGTAATTGTTCTGTTTTTTGTTGTGTTGTTAATTATTAAGTAATTATTGAGAATTATGGATACATTTTTATTGGTGGAATGTTTTATTATATATTTTGAAAAACGCTAATCTTAGCGACACCTCGCCTTTTTTGTACTTTTACTTAGGTACGAAATAAAGCGCATTTATTATTAGTATTGTTATTATTATTATAAATCGTGGTGGCACAATATACAAAATGTTTTATTTTGACAAGGTCTAATCGGCCTCCCTGAGAAAAATAGCTGCGGGAGCCTATATGTTTCAGGTCCTTCGATCCGATGCGCTGTTGATGGCTACCCAGATCCAGCCAACTTTGCAACAAACTTATATTTTTTATCGGTGGTTCGTTTCGTCTTAACAGCAAATCTACGCGGAAATCTATGCATAAAATATACCTGATTAGGCGTAGAAATAGACTAGACACCACCAGAAAAATTGGGATACATCCTTGAATTGACAAGTCGGCGCGCGCGTATTCCGCCGTATTCAAATGGATGCCGAATTAGCACATGCGTTCGGTATGTTTTGCTGCTCTCTTCCTTTTCGGTATCCACGTATACCTCCTCCCAGGCCGACTTATTTGACTATAACATGTGATGTTATGCTAACTCATTTGAATTCCGTACAGTCGACAGCGATTTCTCTTAGATACATTTGCTATGCTTTATACTCAAAGCGTCGTGTAATTATTGATGGTGTGATGTGGCAACTCCGCCTAAAGGCTTCATTCAGCTTTTTAAGGGAAAATCAAGCTTTTTGTTGTAATCAAACTACCATTATCGTAGCCGTTCGTCCTTACAGAAGGGGAAAGAACAAATTAATGTATTTTTGGTCAACAGATATGAGTGGGCTTTAGAGTGGGCGATATTATTTTGTCAGCGGCGTTACCTTTATGCTTTTCAAATGAATGTTTTTATCTATATTATATACAGGGTGTTCCATAATTATTGCGACAAAATGATAGGGGTTGTAGAGGGTATAAAAATATGCAATTTTGCCTTATAAACCCCTGTTCGTAAATATGCCGTTTGAGCACTACCGCTAATTTTACCTTAAGAGCTCATAGGAGAAACAAAAAATTCACCAGCTGCAAAATGTTCGTCTAGCACATTTCATGGTCTCGCCGGTTTGTAAAAAAGCCTGCTGTGTTTACATTTTTGTTATCGTAAATTCTCCACACCGATTCATTTAATTTATCTGAGTGGTGCGTCAAACTACGTATAGATAGTAAATAACAGTACCTTAGTGTTAAAATGCAGCGTTCTTCGTATGCGGAACTTGCGGATATGCATTTAATTTTCGAAGAAGCTGGTGGTAACGGAAGACGACCCTCGCGAATCTACGCCTAACGGTTTCCAGAACGTCCTCATCCGCATCACGCCATTTTTGCAAGGATTTATGGAGTTGAGGCAACCAAACTTTGGTCGCTACGTTTTGTTCACTGACGAGTCCTGTTTTACAAAGGACGGTTATTTTAATAGCCGTAACAGTCACATTTGGGATGTAGAAAACCCTCATGCCATAGCCATCCATAGAGACCAACATCAGTTTTCAATTAACATCTGGTGAGGCATTGTGGACGAGCATATCATCGGGCCATATTTGCTTCCACCACGTTTGGATGGGCATGCTTATGGTCGATTCTTACAGCATGTGCTACCGGAACTATTAGAAAATGTGCCACTGAACATAAGAGCCCACATGTGGTTTCAACACGATGGCGCTCCAGCCCACTTTTCTTTACAAGTGCGGCAGTATTTGGACGACAAATTTCCAAATAGGTGGATAGGCCGAGGTGGCCCTGTGCCTTGGCCTGCGCGGTCACCCGACCTGACCCCACTGGATTATTTTCTCTGGGGCCATCTGAAAGCTTTAGTGTACGAAACTCCTGTTCCCAACCAACAAGAGCTACTGGGAAGAGTGATGGCCGCGTCCGCACATGTTCAGGACATACCGGGGGTATGCCACAGAGTTCGCCGATCATTGAACAATCGTGCACAGCTGTGTATTGAGCAAGGTGGAGGACACTTTGAGCAATTACTGTAGGTAACCTGTTTCAAGAAACTGATCTTTTTTTTTGTTGCAGCCCAAACGGCATATTTCCGAACAGGGGTTTATAAGGCAAAATTGTTTATTTTGATGCCCTCTACAACCCCTATTATTTTGTCGCAATAATTATGGAACACCCTGTATATGAAAATGTGAATTTCTGTCCAGTTTATCAGCATCGCATCAGAACCATAATACGGAGAGAGGTCATCATTTTAGTCTGTAGTAAAGACAAACGACAACGATTTGTGAATATTTTTAATGAAGTTTCAGATATACTAGACAGAGACAAACAGAATTTTATTGTCTAAACAAACTGTATCCCTAATTTGCGTGTATCTGACAAAGATAGACGACGTTTTCATGTTGCATGATCGATCGTATCTGAAAGTTGAATAGTTAGGTTATGTTAAAGCAGGTTAGGTTGTTTTCGGGTAATACTTTGGTCTTTGGTGTTTCTGTCTTAAGGTATTCTACCCATAACTGTTTTTTTTTTCAAAACAAAAACTCCCCACTAAAATTATTATTGAGGTATCACTCAAAACCATGAAATAAAATGAAAATAAAAATAATCAGTGAAATAACCTAACTTCGCAAAATCATAATATAAATTTGTTGTCATTATGTTTCTGACATCGTCATTTTATCATCGACGTACGTCTATTGATTACTTCAGTACAATTTATAGTATAACGTAATAGTCATCTTTCTTGATTTTGATTATACAAATTTGTACACTTACTAATTGAAAGCAGAAGCTGTTCATATGGATAAATCAAAATATCACGAAAAATGCGTTTCCTAAAGAAAACAAAGTTGAACGTGACCTTGATTATGGCCTTCATGATCATTTGAGATGCAAATTGCGAACCTATACCTGCAGGGTCATTTTGAGATAAAGACAAAACATTGAAATTAATTAATGTTGCACTAAAATGTTGGATAAGAAATGTCTTTTGCCAAAGAGTAAGTGCACATTGCATTACTTTGAATATTGCTTTTTTTTCTTCAAAACCAATCTCCTTAATACTAACGCAAAACGACTGACCTATACTTTACACTACTTCCATGCGAGCAGATCCGCGGGTTCAGTCTTTTTTTTTTCTTAGTAGCTCTAATAAAACGAAAAAAAACGTTAAAATCGATTATTCTAGTAGTAGAAAGGGGTATATTTGCCTAAATAAAATTGAAATATTGCGAATTGTTAAATCCATCCCCAATTTCCACGCTACTTGCGAAAAATTTCGAGACTGGTGGAGGGCATATCGCAAATTTTTTGCGTTAGTATATTTATAGGGTGTCAGCCTGGTAATTCAACTCGCATGTTAGAGGTATTTCATACATGATAGAGTTCCCCGTACATTTGTCGTTGAAACTTATCATGATAGAGTCATATTTTCAACACACGCGTCACAGCAACTCGACGAACAAAGATGTACCTTCATCGAAATTTGACCGAGTCTGGCGAGTGGTGAGATTAGTTAAAGCAACGTTTCCAGGCGGTCACCCATTTAAATAATGACTATCATAACGTTTACACCCTGAATATTAGGAGCAGCATTGAAACAACAGTTTTTCTTAAAGACAGCACATTTTATCGACATTAAACAAGTCTACATTTTTTCTCTAATTCTCTAATTTATTTTACAGGATATGTTACTTAATGATAGACAATAACCATTATTTTATTGGGAACAGAAATATACTAAGTGACATATAAATCCGAACACCCAGTTTAAATGGTTTTATTTTAATAAAATTTTGTATAAGTACTTAATGAAGCATAATAAGTAAATGATAAAAATTTCAAAATGATTGCACTGCTTTAAAGCCCTTTGACCTTTAATATAGTGTGGGTGCACCCTGATGTGCTACGCATTCTCCAACGCGCCTAGGCATGCTTCTGATCAGGTGGTCAATGTCCTCCTGTGGTATCTCATTCCAGGCAACCACCAACTCCTCTCGAAGTGCTTCTAGAATCTGAGGAGGACGTTGCAAATTGAGCAATCTCCTACCCATCATATCCCACACGTGCTCAATTGGGGATAAGTCGGGAGATCTTGGTGGCCATGGTAACAATGTGACATCATTATGTTAAAAGAAGTCTATTGTGACTCTTGCAACATGTGGTCGGGCATTATCTTGTTGGAAAGTTGGATCTGCCAGGGTGTCAAGATAAGGTAAAAGATGGGGTTCTAGAACTTCGTGGATATAACGCTGCGCGTTCATGTTACCTCTGATGAAGATTAAAGGTGACCTGGAACCATAAGCTATAGCACCCCAAACCATAACTCCAACAGTGTGATGAACATGTCTTTCAACAAAAAACTGTGGATTCCTCCTTTCACCACGTCGCCTTCTAACCCTGGCACGACCATCGTGCATGCCTAAACAAAATCGAGACTCGTCACTAAAGACAATACTGTTACATTCCTGATCCCAGAGTGACCTTTGTCTGCACTACTCAAGGCGATTACGTCGGTGTTCTCGAGTTAAAGGGAGGACCCAGGGTGGCCGGTATGAAAACAAGCCAAAACTTCTCATTCGTCGGTCAACACTTCGCATGCCAATAGGTCTTCTGTGTTCTGCAAACCATTCATTTGCAATGGACCTGGTAGTGGAGAAACGGTCCCTTAAGGCCAATAATCTTAGGCAGCGATCTTCACAGTCTGTTGTTCTACGGCGGCGTCCAGTGCCCCTTGTTCTTTGCGTACGGCCTTCTCGAAACCATGCCTGACAACACCTAACCACAGTGTCTACACTTCTTTGCACTCTAACTGCAATTGCCGAAAAGAAAGTCCGGTTTCCCGAAGCCCCACTATACGGCCCCTATCAAACTCACTAAGTTGACGAAATCGTACAGGTCTCCGTACTCTAGGCATCGTAACCGATCGTAAAGGATGTCAAGAACCAAAATCCGCCAACGTTGATTCTTTACTGCGGCTGAAATATTCATTTTTAGAGCGTTAGTGAATTAAAAAAAAGCAGTATAAAAACCGGAATGTTCAACTGATAAAAGGCTGAAAATTTTTTCACTTGTTATTTACAGTCAGATAAATACATTCACCAACTTTTATTAAAATAAAACCATTTAAACTGGGTGTTCGGATTTATATGTCACTTAGTATATGTTTAGTTTTTAATTTATTTTACAGGATATGTTACTTAATGATAGACCGTAATTTTACAGGGGCGCGTTCATAAACCAAATCTGGGTAGAAAAGTAAATATAAACATGTCTCTTAAAGCCTGTTTTTCAGGATACATGGTGTCAGTTTAAAAAAACTTTCATTAATATCTCAAAGATCATTATCTGAATGTGTTGAATTTTGCCAGTATTAATCATTGTAATAGGACATTAAGTTAGCACTAACTAAAAGAATATCATGAATTCCAGTGGCATATCTGGGGTAGTGTCACGAATAATATTAGCAAAAAATGCACGCCACTGATTCTAAAAAAAAATTTTTTTTAGGAATAGGCAGCTAATGATACAACTTTTTTGTCTGTTGGTATCTCTCCGTATCTTACTTTGTTTTCGAGCAAAACACAAAAAAAACTTCATTGCATGTCAAAAAAACTATTAAAATGAGATCAAATCAACTTGTATGAACCTATTCTTGGTTTTTCGTTACAGTTTGCTATTATTTTTCTTATATCAAAAACCATTTTTTTAATCTTTAACACCCTGTAGGTATCCTGGAGTCGTTTCACGAATTTTTCTACTTGAATTTGGTTCAGAAGTGTAGCCTTAATAATAATACTTCGAATTTCGAATTCTAATTGTACTAGGCTACAGTAACTTAGCAGTAACTAAATGCATAGCTAAGTACAACATTGTTCTCTTCAGGATCCTAAATCGTGGAAAAGCTTCTCCGTCACTGTGAACAATATTGACGCATCTGGGCCCGGGGGCAGACAAAGCAGGAGTGCGCATTCTCTGATGGCATTAAATCTGATGTTCATTTGTTCGTTTGATTGCACCATCAACGGTCTACTTGATTTGCAACGTGTGCAAGTGTATAATAGAGGGATTGGGGACGTCATTTCTACACGTATTTTAGATCTTCTTGATATTTGAAATAATATCTGGAATGTCATCATCTACTATATATACTTTTTTAAAATTCAAGTTCATCTTTTACTACTCCTATCTCTAAAGAGGACCTAAAAATGTCAGTAAATAAATACATTAATGATTTCCAAATTCCAAGTATTGCAACAAATATAGCACAAAACGTCGATGAACTTAATTTATGTACACAAAATTCTGATGCAAAATTTCGAATTTTTAATATGAACATAAGGAGTATAAAACACAACATTGATTACTTAAAAATACTACTCGACCAAATATGGTACAATTTTGATCTAATAGTTTTAACTGAAACGTGGCAAGTGGCTGATATTTCTTGCTTCAATCAGCAGGGATATGACACGCTGTATAACTTTGGCACTTATAACCAAAACGATGGGGTGATAGTTTTTGTAAGAAATAAACAAGGTCCATCAGTGGCACATGTATAGATCACTGCTTTGTGAAAGTCCTATCCAACAAAATTACTTGTATACCAATAATCCTAGAAAGCGATATTACTGACCACTTCTCCACTATTTTACTGATATCTTCAAATGAAAAACATTCTAACATCCCTACCGTTAGTAACAACCAGGAAAATTACAAATTTTTTGTCGACAATTCAAAACTAATATCAAATGTCAACCAAGACTCCTGGGAACAATTACACTCTATAAATAATATAGACAAAGCAACGGGACTGTTCATAGAGAACATAAAAAACTAATAGATATTAGTACCAATAAAGTAATAATTAGTCACAAAGAGAAAAGCAGAAATGCCTGGAATACCAATGGATTAATAACATCGGCAATAGGAAAAGAAAGACTATATAATGTAATGAAACCAGCGCCAACTACAGAGAATACCGACTGCTACAACCAATATAACAATAAATTTATAGAGCTTGTATGGCAAACCAAACGAAAACATTACCTAAATAAATTGAATAATAACTTAAATGATCCTAAGCGGCTTTGGACAACTATTGATGAGATTACTGGGAAAACAAAAGTTAAAGAGTGTGTCACTGAATTAAATACAACATCGGGAACAGTATTAAAAAATACTCAACAGATATGCGATGAATTTGTACAATTCTTTACTGACATAGGCGAAAATTTAGCAAGTAATATACAAGCAAATGTACAAAATACTCAGCCTCCAAAAAGAACTTTGAACTCATTTATTTTGGATAAAGTCGAGCAATGTGAAGTATACACCACTGTTATGTCCTTAAAAAATCGGAAAAGTCCTGGGTTCGATGGTATTAAAAGCGAGCATTTGAAAATTATAGCCGAGGACATAACAGAACCACTCACTTACCTAATCAACAAATGCTTTGAATCTGGCATATATACCTCAATTTTAAAAAAAGGTAATATAATACCGATACATAAATCAGGAACAAAAACAGATGTTAACAACTATAGACCAATATCAATAATATCCAGCAAAGGTTTTTGAAAAAGTTTTATCTACTAGAATGATTCGATACCTCACAAAATTCAAAATTTTAAGTGAAAATCAATATGGATTTACAGAAGGGAAGGCTACATCGGACGCAATAACTAAAATTGTAAATAAAATACATCAAAATATTGATAACAGAATCCCTTCAATCTGCATTTTTGTTGATTTAAAGGAAGCTTTCGATACAGTTAATCACAAATTATTATTAGAAGCATTGGAGAGAATTGGTTTCAGAGGAAACGCGTACTCACTGATCGAAAGTTATTTGTCAAATCGCCCACAATCTGTGCAGATATCAGGATCATTTAGTAAAGAAATGTATATTAAGTGTGGTGTCCCACAAGGAACTGTCTTAGGTCCGCTGTTATTCAATATATATTTAAATGATATTTTCCAAATTAATTGTGTTGGCAAAATAACTAGTTTTGCAGATGATACTGCAATATTATATGAAGGCACTGACTGGTCTGATCTGAAAAATGTAATTGAAAATGATTTTATCAAAATTATTCGGTGGTTTAACAGTAGAAAATTAAGCATTAACTACTCTAAAACACATTTTTTACCATTTGGATCTTATGCTAGACATCTGCCAAATTACACAAATTTCTCCTTCAATATTAATGATCAAAAAATGCAAATTAATAGAGTGCCCAACATAAAATACCTTGGAGTGGTCTTGGATCCTCACTTACGATGGGACATCCATGTCAATTATATTTTAAAGAAAGTTAGATTTGTATCCTACAAAATTAAATACCTTGGGAATATATTGACAGAAAAATATCTTCGAACATTATACAATGCACTGATTGAGCCTCATCTCACATATGGTATATTAGCATGGGGAGCTGCATGTTCCTGACATATCTATAATTTAGATGATTTTCAAAAAAGTATTCTAAAAATGATATTTAAAAAACCGAAACTTTATCCCACTGAAAAATTATACGCAGATGTTCGAATGTATGATATAAGACAGCTTTATTTCTTACACAGTATCACTCACTACCATAAATTTGTAAACACCGACCAAAAAATTAAACATAATCATTATACCAGGTACAAAATTCTTGGCACAGTAGTTCCTCAACCGCATAAATCTATAATGCAGCGATCATATCTCTATTTAGCGCCTAAATTTTATGAAATTATACCTAAAGACTTAAAAGATTTACGTTTCGGAAATTGTTTCAAAAGAAATTTAAAAAAGTGGCTACATTCTATATCTAGGACTGAAATTCATAAACTCATAAATACGAACATCAACTAAATACATAATCTACTGTAGCTAATTTTTGTCCTTTTTTGTCATTTGCATTCTACAGTTTCAACTTAAATTTATTGGTCCATGTAAAGGCGATGCCTTCTATTGGGCCTGTTTTGATTTTATATTTATTTACTCATATTGTTTGTTATCTGTGTACATTGAGTGAATAAATATTATTATTATTATTATTATTATTATTATTATTATTATTATTATTATTATTACTAATAGGATTCGGAAAATTATCTATTTACATCCCACGTGAACTGGCGAGGAAATATTGTAATCTCTAACAGGTTTTATTTTACTTGACCTGTTTTAGTTATTATATATTATGGTAGTATGTGTCGGAAAAATCTTGTAACTGAATTTTAAATCAGTTAACCTTAACCAATAATGCTGACATTTTGTACACGTTTAGCTTACCGAACAATACAAAATGAATTGACTGCCACCATTTTGAATGCAATATGGTGGATGATACAAAATGGAGATTTAACATCTTCATGGTAACCCCTATGATATGGGTATCGAAGGCTTAATGATAGAAATACAATAAGCTAATAACGTCATTCTAAATTCCATATGGCGATCACTGCAAAATATCGACTTATGATTATTGAAAGTATATCTATCATCATTTTATGATACAAATAAAGTGAGAAGTATTATGGAGTCCTATTAATAAAACCTCTGAAAATTATATAGAATTTACCAAACTAGAGATTTGTCGTCATAAATACTAAAAAATAAAAAATAAATAAAACAAAAAACCATGTTTTCAAAAACAAACTTTTGTTTAGCTGTTAGAAAATGAACTAAAGGTTTAAAAATATTTTTTCTGATTGTAAACATTTAAAGGATAATGCCTCATATCAAGTTTTCAATCACATTTTATGCTTCGAAAAAAACATGAGATGAAGTGGCGCCAACAGGAAAAAAATATTTTTAAATTTTAGTTCATTTTTAACAACTAAACAAAAGCTTGTTTTTATAAATGTACGTGTTTTATTCTGGATGTTATATGAATGTAAACTAAGTGACATATAAATCTGAACACCCAGTTTAAATGGTTTTATTTTAATAAAATTTTGTATAAGTACTTAATGAAGCATAATAAGTAAATGATAAAAATTTCAAAATGATTGCACTGCTTTAAAGCCCTTTGACCTTTAATAATGTGTGGATGCACCCTGATGTGCTACGCATTCTCCAACGTGCTTAGGCATGCTTCTGATCAGATGGTCAATGTCCTCCTGTGGTATCTCATTCCACCAACTCCTCTCGAAGTGCTTCTAGAATCTGAGGAGGACGTTGCAAATTGAGCAATCTCCTACCCATCATATCCCACACGTGCTCAATTGGGGATAAGTCGGCAGATCTTGGTGGCCATGGTAACAATGTGACATCATTATGTTGAAAGAAGTCTATTGTGACTCTTGCAACATGTGGTCGGGCATTATCTTGTTGGAAAGTTGGATCTGCCAGGGTGTCAAGATAGGGTAAAAGATGGGGTTCTAGAACTTCGTGGATATAACGCTGCGCGTTCATGTTACCTCTGATGAAGATTAAAGGTGACCTGGAACCATAAGCTATAGCACCCCAAACCATAACTCCAACAGTGTGATGAACATGTCTTTCAACAAAAAATTGTGGATTCCTCCTTTCACCACGTCGCCTCCTAACCCTGGCACGACCATCGTGCATGAATAAACAAAATCGAGACTCGTCACTAAAGACAATACTGTTCCATTCCTGATCCCAGAGTGACCGTTGTCCCACTATACGGCCCCTATCAAACTCACTACCCTGGTAGTGGAGAAACGGTCCCTTAAGGCCAATAATCTTAGGCGGCGATCTTCACGGTCTGTTGTTCTACGGCGGCGCCCAGTGCCCCTTGCTCTTTGCGTACGGCCTTCTCGAAGCCATGTCTGACAACACCTAACCACAGTGTCTACACTTCTTTGCACTCTATCTGCAATTGCCCGAAAAGAAAGTCCAGCTTCCCGAAGTCCCACTATACGGCCCCTATCAAACTCACTAAGTTGACGAAATCGTACAGGTCTCCGTACTCTAGGCATCGTAACCGATCGTAAATGATATCAAGAACCAAAATCCGCCAACGTTGATTCTTTACTGCGGCTGAAATATTCATTTTTAGAGCGTTAGTGAATTAAAAAAAAGCAGTATAAAAACCGGAATGTCCAACTGATATGGTTGAAAATTTTTTCACTTGTTATTTACAGTAAGATAAATACATTCACCAACTTTTATTAAAATAAAGCCATTTAAACTGGGTGTTCGGATTTATATGTCACTTAGTATATAAGTAAAGGTAAGGGATCTAAGCCTATGGAAATTTTCTATTATTTCTAGTATTTGTGGATATTTTCTGAGATAAAAATATTGTCTGTATGTGTAATCACCCTATAGTTGTCGGATTAAACACTGACTAAAAATATCTGTATGTTGGTTACTGGTCTCAATTTCATAAATGGCACCTGCACTTGTAGGTATTGATATATGATAGCTAGTGTCATCTAACGCAAACCTCAATCTAAGCAGTTTACTTTTCTTATCATAAAACGATGGCATAACAGAGCAATCCAGTCAAGTGTGAATGACTTATCAGCAAACACGAATCATCATTTTTTTAAATGTTTGAACTAACATTGCATCTTTATCGCATTCCTTCAGCACTAGTTTGAAAAATTCCATATATACGATTAACAGATTAACTGAATTAGTATAAAACTCTATGGTCACGAAATTTCTAAGCTCCATCAGTGATAGATATCTGGTTTAAAAAATGCTTAACCTCCTGCAATATGTTCATACCACACATTAAGGTAATCAAGCAGTTGTAAAACGGCAAATAACGAAAATCGGCAAAAGTGATAAAAACCCCAAAAAAAATGATTTTCCCGGAGGAGCGTTCCTTAATTTTTCACGAATCTTAAAAATCCCCAGCTTCATTGCCACACCCTATATTTTTAACTCGCCTTGCATAAAACGCATCAGTCTATTTTTACGCTTAATACATACAGCTAGTAATTCAAAGTATCTCGAGTAGACGCTCAACAATGGTCTAATTTAGCTGAGTGAATTTATAACCATTCATTAATAATTGAACTTAATTTAACATGACATTATTCAATTAAGCCGCAGACACTCTGCTTGTGGTTAAGAATCATGAGAAACTGTTTCTTCACCATGCCTACACATCCTTTTTCACATACCCTCATATTCAATTTGAAAACCAACGCGACAACATTATCTCATCTCACGAACGGCCGTGTTGATCAAACGATTAGTTTTTCATTTGAAAATGTACTTTCATATCAAATTGTGAATCATCACATTATTTATTTTTGAGGTGATCTTCTACAGGATTTGAATTAAATTCAACGGGTTCTCGGGACAAAAAGCAAGTGCTAACAAGTTAGCAAGCGAACATTGGGAGTAATGAAGTGACATTTTGTATCTTTTTTCTTTTTCACAATCGTGTACAGTGTGCATTGCAATTTTAAGATGGCACCGTGCAAAATCAGTAAAAGCCAGGAACACCTGGGGAAAGCATTCCCGCTCCCAAAAAAACGTCCAGCCCCCAAAGCTACAAGCGAGCATGAGGTTGTTTTTTTTATTGTAGCGAAAACGTCACCCTCGCCTATCGTTCTGGAACCGCCAGAAGTCCTCTGAAAACGCGAAAACCAATCCAGCACTATTGTCGCAACATAACGGTTAATTGTTATGCAATCTGCATGTGCATTATCTGTGGATCTGAAATGCGAGAAATAGTGCTTCGACAACCATGCTGTTTGTCTTGTGATAGAATAATATAAGACACAACAATTTGCCGCTAAGATAGCGAAGTCAAATATCTGGGCATTTGAGATATAAAATCTAATCATAAGAAAGAACCTGGCAGAAAAAAACTCATGATCCATCTGTCAGCTTGGATAATATCATGTAAATCTTTCCTTCAAGTATACTCAACCAATTTGGGTCACAGTCCACAGAGGAACTAGACAGAAAATTAAAATTAAGAAAATACGCTGATTAATGTAAATTTCTTCTACAATAAATTGCAATTTGTGCAGCACGTGGCGCTGCGTGGTTCAGGCCGCTGCGCATTCCCCGAGTGTGTGCTGCCGAGCGAGCTACCCCCTCCCCAATTTTGCCCCTTTTTCCCGAAATTGACTCGATCGCGCACACGTGGTGGACGTTTCTTCCAACTGTCGGTTCTCGACTTTTATGGACGGCCTCTTTCTTGGGGGTCCTGCGCTGGGGTTTTGATCTAAGCCCTGCATTAAGATTGGTGAGCCCTCGCTCTTTCCTCGTCGACTGGAGTCAGTCAGTCAGTCGTCAAACAGTCATTTGCTGTTTGTCTTCGTCTCCTGAGGTTAGCCTCGAGTCCGTGCTTGACTCTGGCCACCTCAATCGACAGGCTTCTTTTTGTCCACCCGTTGTACACGGGCTGTTCTTTCCCTCTTGGGTGTACAACTATTGTCGGTCTTCTCCCCTTTTCTTTGGCCTCATCAGCTGCTAAATTTGTGCAGTATTGAGACTTCCACCCATTTAACCATATGCCCTGATTCCCAGACATCCACCCTTAGCGTTGATTTTGACGTTTCTCTCTTGGTTATGCATCCTTTATGTTCTTTAATTCTACATTTAACAGGTCTCAATGTTTCGCCAATGTAGCATTTCCCGCCGTCACAGTCACGTACTCGTATATTGAATTTTTTATGTCTAAATTTTCATTAGGAGGTTTTATGTGGCTCAATAGAGATACTAATACGTTAGTTGTTTTGGAAACAGTTCTGATGTTACTTTTTTTGCAAACACCAAGTCTTTTAGATAAACCTCTCACGTGAAGTAGATACAGAATGGTTGTGGTTTCTTGTTGCCTTGAGATTTAACAAATGTTTGAGGATAACCGGCCAGACAATTGAATCCTAAGGACATAAAACCACAGGATAAATTTCTGGAGTTGAAGTTGTTGTCTCAGAATTTTGTTTCGGTTGTTTCTAGTCGATTTACTCGATCTTGCCTTCGGCTTCGAGCAAAACTTAACCTTCGATCGGTAAAATTATGATATTAAAAAAAATACTGTATTCGTCATAATCGTATAATTGTATGGTAAATTTCCAGTAGATACCTAGTGAAAAACAACATGTATTTTATATAATGGAGTCGTGAATCAAGAAACGTCACTGGAAAACTTAATTACTTTGGCAGCATATACTTTATGAAAAAAGGGGGATAAATGATAGATAATATGGTAATAAAAAAATAATAAGGAAAAATATAATATTATATTGTATAAGTGTATTAGAAAAAGCGATGGAATATCAATAACATACTGTATTTAGCTTATTTTTTAATATGGTATAATAAGAATAAAAATAATTAGCCGACTGGGTACAGAAGATATTTCGAAGACTCACTTTGCCAGCCTTAAGACCGGTCTCCGAATATTTAGAAAATATTTCCAGGGGGGTCCATATAAAAAACAGCTAGAAGAGAAGCTCAGGATTCATCCTAAGGAGGATGTTCGTCTCGAAGGGGGTATCGCAGATTGAAAATTGAAGAGCGCAGGATATTTCGGAGGATGATGGCCTCTTGCATCAGCGACTGATCCTCTGTGAACATACCGGAATATAATGCCTCTGATAAAGACCTGAAAGATCGAGAGCGGGCTTCGATATATCTTTCTTCACTAGAACGCCTACTTAGTTCCCTCATAGTGTGTGGAGCTCTTGGTTTAATTAGCAATTATTTCATGGAGACGGAGGACTGGGGTGCAAAGCGTAGCGAGTACCTATGTTTGGAGTTATAGAAAAAATATTCCGCAGTCGTATTACAAAAATGCAATGTCTGAAAAAATCATTCCCATTCCATATTGTCCATTAGGACTCACTTATTTATTTCTAAATGTAATTTTTGGGAAAGTGCAGATACGGAGCTTTGCAAAAATTAAGCTTACAACAAAGAATAACCCAAAACCGTAAAATATACAGGGTGTTTCAGTTGATTTCTTGGGAAAACACGGTGTACAGATGAAGGAAAAAAATAAAAACCTTCGAATAACTAGAAACTATGCGATATAAAAATATAAAGAAACCAAACTATGTATATATCAAACTTTTTGTTTTGTAGAGCAAAAATGTGTGTTTATGAATCACCCTGTAGAGAGCGACTTATTTTCCAAGTGAGGAGTCTACAAGTTTTGTGGATTACTTTCATAATACGGAATACAAAAAGAATCGACAGCGACATCCCAAAAAATGCATGTCTTTAATTAAAAACTAATCACCATTCCGACTGGACCATATCCTCTACAGGGTTATCCAAATTAAGTGTCCACCATTAGTAACTTTGTTATTAGTGAAAATACAAAGTTGTTTGAATTAGCAAACTAGTAGCATTTTTAACGCTGGTAAAAATGAGAAATAAAAAAAAACAATTGAGAGTCGTTATTTTGATTTTTTTCAGTAAAATAACATTTTTTTAAATGGAAACCCCTGTATATTATATTTTTTTCTGTTAAAGCATCAAATTTTAAACAAAAAAGTTCATAATGACTTTTCCGCTAAAGTCAAAAATAAAGTCAAAATAACGATAAATATTTTTAATTATTTGCAGTATTATAATATTAAGACGGCTATGAAAACAACATGGCGTTCGCGATTTGACAGCATTAAGATAAGCGACAAATTGTTAAACTGGACATACTCGCAACTAGAAGGCTTTGGAAAACAATGATAAAATCAAATAATGTCAAACATTAGTGTAAATACTTGTTTATAAGCTTTATTGTGTCATTAATTTAAAGAAAAATGTTCTCCCATGAAGAAAAGTGTGATATGTTAGAATGCTATTTAGTGTGCAGAAAATCCTCCTTGAGAGCAAGAGAATACTACAGTGAATTATATCCCGCTCGCATTCAACCGTATGAACGATATTTTCTGAGACTTTATCGAAAATTTAGGGGCAACGAAAACGTTTTTGCTAAAACAAGGGCAAAAAAAGAATTTATAATAAGCGAGGCCACGGAAATTGCAGTTATTGGATATTTTGAAGCTTATCGTGAGAATTCAATAGCAGATATTCTCAAGGACTCTAATTTCAGTTATGGTACTGTTCAAAGGATTTTAAAAAAATACAAATTTATTCCGTATAAGTACCGACCAGTTCAAACGCTTTTGGCAGGGGATCCAGAGAGAAGACTTGTTTTTTGCCATTGGTATCTTAGCTTCTGTCGCCAAAATGTAAATAACTTTCGTTACCTTTTATGGACAGATGAATCAAATTTTTCAAATTCTGGAATGTTTAATAGAAAAAACCACCATTATTGGTCAAGAGAAAATCTTTTGTTAGTACATCCAAGAGGCCCACAAGTCCGTTTCAGTTTCAACGTTTGGTGCGGTATAATTGGTTCAAAAATTGTTGGCCCGTTCTTTTATGAGGTAACCCTAACTGGTGAAAGATATGTGGAATTTATGTCAGAAATTCTGACTAATTTCTTAGACGAATTGGATCTTATAAGTAGACATCATCTGCATTTTCAGCAAGATGGCGCACCTGCCCACAACTCCAGAGGTACTTATCATTTTCTAAGTACTACTTTTAATGATCAGTGGATAGGAACAAATGGCCCAATACAGTGGCCTCCCAGATCACCAGATCTAAACCCACTTGATTACTTCTTGTGGGGTTACTTAAAGAACCAAATTTACAAGCGAAGGTACGATAACCTTGACGCATTAAAGACTGCAGTTAGGGAAAAGATAACCCAGATAGATGGTAGGACCATACTTAAGACAGTTCGAGCAGTTGAAAAACGTGCCCAAAAATGTATTGAAGAACAAGGTGGTGTTTTCGAGCATCTTCTTTAAAAAAAATTGTTATTGTATTTTGTAAGATTATAAGTTGATGTTGAAAATAAAGTTTGTCGATACAATTTAATTGTTTCAGATTGGAGGCCATAACTTCAACAATTTGTAACCTAGGAGAAAACTTATTGTAAGCTTTTTTGTTTAAAATTTAATGCTTTAACAGAAAAAAATATAATATACAGGGGTTTCCATTTAAAAAAATGTTATTTTACTGAAAAAAATCAAAATAACGACTCTCAATTGTTTTTTTTTATTTCTCATTTTTACCAGCGTTAAAAATGCTACTAGTTTGCTAATTCAAACAACTTTGTATTTTCACTAATAACAAAGTTACTAATGGTGGACACTTAATTTGGATAACCCTGTATATGCCTCTACCGGCTCTACCGCGTTGCGCCCTATTTAAAAATCGTTAACGACTTCCACTTCCGTCGTTCACTGCGCAAGCACGCTTGCACCCCACCATCGCTCTAACCTAAAAGTGGCGTGATCGCGACCCCTACTGCAGTGAAGCCCCCTTCAGTTGTCTTCATTGCTGCCGCTTCATTCGAATCGACTCAACCGCGGTACTTGTGATCTCACATTCTATTAAGCCGGTGTCTCCCGGATTACATCTTGGTATTTTTGCTCAGGTATGTAACCTTTTTTTTATGCGGCACTTACCGCTATATAGTGTAAAACCGGTGAAGTGACTAACCGACGGCACTAAGGTAGGGTTGACAAGTCAATATACATTTTTTCTTCTACACTTATATTATGTTTAACAAAAATGTCTGATTTTGACCAGATATTTTGCTTTTATATTTTAGTTACTTATAGTTCCAACAGAGACGGTTTTCACGCCAGAAAAGTTCAAAACCAGCTGTTTGCTATTTGTTGTTTTTGCTTTCCATAAACTAATTCGCCCGGGTTCAAATAGCGTTTAGGTTTTTTGGGACATTCTGCACAAATTCCAGAAGTTGATAGATTTCGTGATAGAAATGATACAATATTAAAAGAAGTGCGGAATATGCCATTTTCGACCCAGAAAAAACGAAAATTTGAATGTTGTCAATCTTCCTAAATTTACTTCAGACAGCAATTAACAATGTGCATTTCTCTCGTACTCACGCAGAGTATACACTGACCGCGCCCTTGGTTAATAATAAAAAACAAAGGTTTACAATAACGATACTGCCACAGATGCTTCGAGAATTTATTAATGGATGTTTGAAGAACATTTAGGAATATTGGAAAGATTTAAATTTATGTTTTTTTATATTTTTTTTCGGGGTCAAAAATGGTATATTTCTGACTTATTCAAATATTTTATCGCTTGTATCTTCTAAATTAAAAACTTTAGAAAAAGGTTGTAGAGCTCCTTTTTTGTTCAGAATGTGAGCACGGCAAAGAAAAAATATTTTTGGAATCAGTTTAAAAAAATGTTCAAAAAAGTTTTGAGACTAAGTTGGGCTTGGCAAACAGACCCTGATGACTTCAGCCTCCCATCCTAACCAGGTCGAACTTCGTACATCCAGAATTGGCCAATACTACCGCTGTTTTGTCCTAGAGTATCGACATTGTGGAAAAATCTACCTGAGGAGGCTTTTCCCATTTCTATTAACTTCAGGCCGATCAAAAATGGTAATAACAAAGTTCCTCAAAGCTCATCATAGCAGCCGCAGTGCCTTCGTATTTAAAAAATCACCCCTAATTTGACTAGGCTATGCCTCTCAGGTGAAGAACTCGCGTCAATCCTGCTTTTCAAATTTCTACTAAAATAAAAAGTTGACGATCACAACTCAATGGACCAAAAAGGGAAATACAGTGAAAGCTCCCATAAGCGGACACTCACGGTTCCGTAACTTTTGTCCGCTTATGGGAGGTGTCCGTTTAAAAGAGAGTATGTAAGTATAGAGTATAAATATAAATATATATATATAAATATATAATCATGAGGAAATGAGGTATTATAATCATGAGAAAAATGAAACAGAAACTCGCCACATTTTTAAAGTATGTATTTATGCTATACAGGGTGACTTCGAAGTTGAGTCATTTATTTTAACAGTGAGTAGATCTGATCAAAAGAAATGTTTTTTTCCTTTACCATTTTTCTGGTAAAATTAAAGTAACAAAGTTATAGCCCTTTGGAAGTTTGAGTACCGCCCTGTCTCAATAATGATATTATGTTCTCGTGTTTGGCAACAACAGATATAATCCGCCTTATCCGTTCATCGCATCGGAAACAAAAAAGCGAAAGAATTTGGAACGATCTTTTTACAATTATTTTCTTCAGTTGTATACAGTCAGTATCAGTCGGTAGTCGGTAACGCGTAAGTGAATAATCGTGTCTGTTGCGAGGCTCAAATCAAAAATGGCACATGTTTACGAAAATGCTGAACTTGTGGACATGGTTCTTATTTACGGGGAGTCTTTACAAAATGCTGCTGCGGCATCACGGATCTATGCGGATCGGTTTCCCAATCGAGTGCAACCAACCCCTCGTGCCTTTGTTAATGTAGTGCAAAGAGCTCGTGAATCAGGTGACTTAAGACCTCACAGAGGAGATCATGCCGGTGCTCCAAGACCACACGATCAAATAGAACTAGAAGAACAAATTTTAGAATTAGTAAGTGATGATCCAACAGTAAGCACCCGACAAATTTCAACTCAATTGGCGATTAGTCAGTATAAAACTTGGAAAACTCTACGTGAAAATCAGTTCTATCCGTTTCACATACAAAAAGTGCAGGCCTTACAACCGGAAGATCATGAACAAAGGGTTGACTTTTGCAATTGGCTTTTAAATAAACATCAAAATGATGACAATTCTTTAAATCAAATTTTAGTGAGTGATGAAGCCCTCTTTACTAGAAACGGAATTATTAATTCACGTAATTCTCACGTTTGGGCTATTGAAAATCCCCATGAAATAAGGGAAACCAATTTTCAACAGCGATTTGAACCAATCAACCTGTGGGCGGGAATTGTTAATGGAATTTTAGTGGGGCCTTTTGAATTACCAAATCGCTTAACTGGTGAAAATTATTTTGATTTCTTGCAACACAATTTGCCTGGTTTACTGGAAGATGTGCCTTTAAATATTAGACAAAACATGTGGTTTTTACAAGATGGGGCACCACCCCATTATGCAAGAAATGTGCGTGAATTTTTAAATAGACAATTTAATAATCGTTGGATCGGCCGTGGCGGTTTTGTACCTTGGCCGCCAAGGTCTCCGGACTTAAATCCTTTAGACTTTTGTTTGTGGGGTTGGCTAAAAACTCTAGTGTATAAAACACCGGTTAATACACGCGAAGAATTACGTGCTCGAATTGAGGAAATGAGTACAGTGATCAGAAATCAACCAGTGATTTTATTGCGTGCTTGTAAAGAGACATGGCTAAGACGCGCCCAGCTGTGCGTCGAGCAAAACGGAAATCATTTCGAACAGTTTTTGTGACATGCTTTTGGGCGCACAGGTCCGCACTGAAATACTTGTCGGGAGGATACTTTATAAAACAAGGTAACATTTTTTTTTTAATTTTTTTTTATTTTTACACACATATTTTGGTTTATCTTCCTTCTACAATCATTATCTGAAAATTAATGACTCAACTTCAAAGTCACCCTGTATATCTATATAATATATGTACATATACGCATACAAAAACATAAATGCTTCAATACATGGTACGAGAATTTAAAAAAAACATTATTCTTTAGCTTGTTGAAAAAAGTTTAAAATGTTTGTCTGACGAAATTTCACCATCTTTTGCTGAAGGAGACAATTTTCGTAATAACTTTCTAAATTTTTCAAATGTTGAAATGCAGTGAAATCATCTTTAGCAAATTTTTTCAATATAGAAATATGATTTAGAGCTTCCCCATATGAATTTATCGTTTTTGAACCGCTTAGTGAGTCCACCAGTTCCACTTCTTCTTCTGAGTCGTTTGGACTACCATATTCAAGTTGGCCTGGGCTTTCTACATCCAAATTCGAAAAGTTGCCAATGGCATTTTCTTCTGTTGTTATGTTATTGTCTATGGCCAGGAAATCATCTACTTTCTGGGGATCTACTACTCCTAAATGTTTGGCATGTCGCAGTAACTGAGCAAGTGTCGCTAAGGGCAGATCGTCTTCAGCATCGCAATAATTTTGCTCAGCAAATTCTGAGCTACATTCACTTTTTCTGAATCCAGCTTTGCCAAAACAGTTTTTAATTGTAGAGGAATTTACTTTATTCCATGCTGTTTTTATAAAATACAAAGCTTCTAACACATTGATAGACTTTGTAAGCTCAGATAAGCTTTGACCATCGTCAATTTTTGTTAAAATATGTTTTAAAATCAAGTGCCGATAATAAAATTTAAAGTTCTGTATGACACCTTGATCCATGGGCTGACAAACAGAAGTTGTGTTTGGCGGTAAAAATATAATTTTCACATTTTTCATTTTCATATCACGAGGATGAGAGCATGCATTGTCTAAAAATAAAAGAACCTGCCTTTTTTGGATTCTCATTTTCCGGTCGAATTCGACTAACCACTCAGATATGATTTCTCGGGTCATCCATGCCTTTTTGTTGGATTTCCAAGTCGCTGGTAGATCCCTAATAGCAACGTTTTTTAAAGCACGGGGACGAGCCGCTTTCCCGATCACAATCAAATCGCATTTTTCACCGGCCATATTTGCACAGAATAAAATGGTTAGTCTATCTTTAGACAACTTTCCACCCACACATGTTTCTCCTTTAAAGGACAGAGTTTTGTCGGGCAATGCGCGAAAAAAAAGTCCACTCTCAACTGCGTTGTACACATCTTCTGGTTTGTAGCCAAGCAACATGGACGGAAGTTTCTCCAAAAATTGTGACACATCAACTTGATCTACTGCAGCAGCTTCGCCAGATATGCATTTGAAACTCACACTATGTCTCTTGCGCCACTTTTGCAGCCACCCGTCGGACGCACTGAAATTATTATAGCCCAAAGTAGTGGCGATTTCTTTAGCTTTCATTTTCACTAACGGCCCTGAGATTGGAATGTTCTGACTTCTAGCTTTCACAAACCACTCAAAACATGTTTTGTCTATAACAAAACCTTCCTTTTTTAAAAAATCCTTCTTTTGATTTATATTAGTTCCTGATTGCCATTTACTCCTGATATCTTCCTTATTTTTGGCAATTTCAGCTGCTTGCGTTTTCCCAATATTAAACCTCTTTGCCAAATGACGAACTGAAACACTTTCTCTGTCTAATACGTTAACAACTTCCATATTTTCCTTTAACGAGAGCATCCTTTTTTTTGGTGCCATTTTACAGTTACAATAATAAAATACGTAACTCAATCAACTACGAATTTGCCTGAACTGAAGACAAGCCACAAGATTACATACAGGCTACCCAACGAAATGCGTAAATGGGGAATCACCTAATATAAATCGGGGAATTACCGAATTTTATGTATGTACGTAGATATGTGCATTGCAATAAGCGGAACTAAAAAATCGTCCGGGTATTAGAGTTTCGCGTCCGCTTATGGGAGATTTTTTGATCACATACAGGAAAATCTAGTGTCCGCGTCCGTTTATAAGAGCGTCCGTTTATCGGAATGCATTTAACATTGAAAATTGATGGCTGAAATTCGGTTCCAGGAACTTTGTCCGGTTAAAAGAGATGTCCGCTTATAGGAGCTGTCCGCAAGGAGAGCTTTCACTGTATTTGTTTGCACAATTTCAAATGCAAACTTAGATATACAATCAGAGAACTGCCATTTATTCAATCTAGATCAATATTGTCCACATTTTAAGCATTATTAACAACTAAATAAGTTCAAAAGTCCGCGTCATCTCCAAATCGGATTTTGCGTTTAAAAAAAGGTGTGTGCGACAACCCCCATCTTTCCAACAATGGTGGGAGTTCTTACTCAAAATTATACGGTGAAAGGATTTAAAAAAATTAAAATTAAAAATCATTTAAAAAAGCTATCGTGAAATTTCGTTAATATGTCGGTTTGTCCATAACACACTGCTATAAAAATGTATCTAACTAAATATCATAAAAATAATAATTTTTTTGTTGACCGTCAAGTTGGTGATCATTTTAAAACGACTCTAAACAAAATGTTGGGAAGTTAAAAAATGTATACTAGTTTCGATCGTTTTCTCTTTTTTTTTGATTTGTCGATTGATGTGTTCAATTTTTGACACATATATATTATTTGTAGGTTTTAAAACTTCTAAAAACTATCGATGATTGACAAATATAGTTAAAATACATCAATAAAATTTGACAATATCGTCTAACTTGTGCAAAATGCTCTTTTAACGGTGTTTTTTGGTACATAATTGTCAAAATGACGGATACGCATTTTCTCTTTCAGTATTTCATCTTTAAACATTCAAAATGGTTGAAGCTTTCCTTGGCAAGAAGTACAAACTGGATTCCAGTGAAAACTTTGATGAGTTCATGAAAGCCCTGGGTAAGTGCTAATTAATTATATTGTTCATATATTTTCTGAACTATGATGCAACAGTTGTATAACATAAATTTTAACTTGTGAACTGGTAGATAAATATGTATCTAAACATGTTAAATGCACGTCACATTGCTATTTTTGCATGAACCATATCTGGTAAATAGGAAACGAAGGTCAACTTTGGACAAATGATTTGCGTTTAGTGATGAGTAGATATTATTTAAATTTTATTTGGAACATAAACCTGTTCAACGAGTTGAATCATAGCTCGTTGGGTGAAATAAATAATATAATATGCTAATTTATGACCTCAAAATAACTAATAAAAATATAATTACATGTTGTCTTGAGTTGTGATGATTATAACGTCATATTAACCTTAAAAAAAGTTGATAATTGCAGGGGGGAGTATGCATAGCAACGGTGCAATCTAATGTTTTACTTCCCACGCCTGCTGGCGGGGAAGTATCGTAATCGCGAAAATTTTTAAAAATGATATATGTTTTTTGGATGGTATACAGGGTGTAAACGTTATGACAGTCATTATTTAAATGGGTACCCAGAGGGGGTTAAAATAAGCAAAAAGTTTCATATAACATAGGGGTCAAAACGGCATTTTTTTGAGAAAAGCGACTTTAAAGTAAAATCTGAGAACGCCGCAATTCCCGACGCAAATTACGACGAAACGCAGTGTAAATAAAGATGGAGTTTGTTATTTTTGGCTCTTAGGTATTATTTCATTATTTAACAATGTACTCGTAAAATGCAAACAATTAAAAAAACGGACTTACCACTAACTGTCTCAGCGGTGTGTGAAAGTTCATTGAACGTATTAAAAAAATCCACTTATAAATAGAGAACACAATTTTGATACATACATTGTTTTTCTTTTTAAAACCCACACTGCACTTTTTTTGTATTTAAAGAAGGTGTTCTAAATGTCCTCCACTTTCCACACAAACTTCATTACGACGAATCCAGTTCCTTCTTACTCTAGGTCCTCGAAGTTGTCCATTTATTATTTGAGCCGCATTAAAAAATTTTTCGACGTGCGCGAACAGAAACAAAACAACATACTAAGTTAGTATTACTAACCACTGTTACCGTTTGCGATCGATTGCCGGTTCGATAAGAGTGATGAAAAACCGACGCGCTGTTATGTGTGTTTTAAATATTTAATTTAATGAAATTTACTTACTGACTACCAATTTTGGCTTATCTTTGAAAAACTTAATGCCATTTATTTGTTAATTACCCAATTTATAAACGTTTTAGATCAGATTATAAAAATTAGCAAGATTGTGGTGATTGTGGTCGATATAAAGCACTTAAAGTTGTAAACTATAAAGCCATTTAGACAAAAATCTATTGACTTTTGGACTATGGGTCATATGACCTTTTTGACTTGTTTTGACCCCCCTATTACCCATTTCAGTAATGACTACCATAACGTTTACACCCTGAATGTACATCATGAAAAACCATACCACTCATTTCTGTCGGTCTGTCTTAACTTGAGTTGTGCTCGGATTTCGATGAAATTTTTAAACAATGTTACTACTATGCCAATAACGTAAAGGCTTTCTAGTTTTTGAAAATCGGTTCAGCGGCGGCAGAGAAAAAGGCTAAAATGAAAAAATAAAAGGAGGTCGGGAGCTTATCCAATTTTTTCATGGTGGTACATGTATACGCTCCCAACATTGGTAGTTCTACGCAACCATTAGACATATTTCACACATCATAGATTTCTCTGTACTTGAGCCCTAGAAAAATATTCTCGGAACGTATTTCTGCCGAGCAACAGCATAGTGTTTTCTATGCGTCTGCCCGAGTTTGGTATCGGGTAGAGGCGACGTTTCCAGTTTTTTCTCGGAAGGTCTAGTTTGTGCTGAGCATATTCTTTTATCTATACTATAACTACCTAAAACTGTAATGACTCATCGATGTTCACGTGAACATCACTTAACTACCAGTAGTCGGCTGTTCATAGGTGAGGTATGAAAGTTTAACATGGGTGAACTAAATTTGTCACATGCTTAATAAAGAGTGGTTTGAAATATATTGTAAGTCAAAAATTTGGGAATTACCTTTATTCATCGTCGCTTCCACTTACATCTGACAGTAATAAACTGTCGCAATCGCTTTCCTCGTTGAAATTGACTATAACTGGCTCTATGATGGTGTCGATGTGGTGGTCCAGCTGCCACATTTTTGTTTCTTCCTTCACAACATGACGGATAGCATTCTGCCAAGCTTCGGGCGTTACTAGCTGTATGGAAGTCTCAAGTAAAACCTTAACGTCTGGTAATTTGAAGGTTGTGTTATGGCGCGCAATATAACCCTTCACTTGAGCCCAGATGAGCTCTATTGGGTTCAGTTCACAGTGGTAGGCGGTAACCGCAGCACAGTGACACCACATTGACGGGCCATCTCATCAGTCACGTAACTAATGTTCGCAGGTTTGTGCTGTTTAATTTTTTCATAAAATTCCGCTTTCACACATGAATCGTCAAACGGGATTCCTTTTTCGCGCAACCATTGCTGCATGTCACTTTTTCGAGATCCCATAGTCGGTACACGTTAGGCTCGACGACTATGGTAGGAAGCATTATCCATGACGATCACAGAGTTGGGCTCAACTCGCTGAAGCACCCCTTGAAACCAGCTCTCGAAGCAGCTGGCATTCATTTCGTCATGGTAATCACCTCCTTTCTTAGAGACGAAAATCAAGTCACACTCTTCTAAAAAGCCACTATCGCTACCAATATGAGTTACGATCAATCTTTGACCTTTCCCTGACGGTCCACGAAGACCTGTTGACAAACCTTCAATGCTTGCTTGTCGGTTACTCACTACGTTTTTGTCTATCCAGGTTTTTTTAGCTGTGTGACCTGCATTTACCCATGTCTCGTCTAAATAATAGATTTTTCTGCTTTGTCGCCTATATTCAATCATTTCGCGTAGGTATTTTCGACGCCAGGCGACTATTTCAGGTCTCTCTATCAATACTGACTTCCGATTACGCGTTTCGTAACGAAAATTAATTTCGTGCAGGGATTTCCTCATTACCTCGACGCTCATTTGGGGTATAATTTCATTTTCCTTGATCGCTGCATGTACAGCCTTCAGGGTTGGTATCTCATTCCTAAAGAAGAATGAATGTACGGTTCGCCTTAATGCCATTTTGCTATCGTTATCCAATTTAACGGCCTTTCGTCCCTTCAAATTAAACTTTGGATCAGTAGTAGCTCCAGTTTTCTTCTTTTCATGCACCACCCTGCGAATGGTCCACTCTGGAACGCCTGTCATACTTTCACAACGCGCGAGTGTATCTCCCTGCGACATAGTTCTGTTCAGATAATTGAACACGTTGAGCACGACTTCTTTCGCGTCCCTCTTCAGTGCTTTACGAAGCCGTCTACTTGTTCCCTGGCTTTCAGTACTTCCACTCGTGCCATTTGTACTCTCCATGGTTAAGTATAACCAAAACAGTAACCACAGAAACCACAACAATAACAATCACACAACAATTCTTATAAAAACACACAATATGCGATCGCTCAACGAAACACGTTCCGATGCGTTGCCGACGCCTATGAGCCTGCCGGTCGAGGCGCGTCTTTGATTTCATTGGTTCTACCGGCGGAGAACAATCAGCCATTATTTCCAGCTCTGTCTGTGCTGTTCACCACCGCAAAGCCACAGAAACGACATATGTCGTACGCTATACGGCTGTACTGGAAGGAAGCCGGGATCGAGCTCTGATCACGTGTTGATCACGCGTATGAGTCATTACAGTTTTAAATAGTTGTAGTTTAGTGATAAGAGCCATGCATGATAAAGGTTGAATCAACCAACTTGACACCATTTTTTTACGGCTGTCATTTTGCATTCACCACTCGTACGCTTAGCGATCCAATCGACTTCAAATAAGATGAAAAAATAGTTTTGACGGTTTTTTGAATTTTTACACTATCCATTACCGGCTTATCGTAAAATAATATTTTATGGTTTGCGACTATTCTTAAACTGTTTATGTTAATATTTTGCCTCTAAGAAGTATATTTTGAGTGTCTGCATCAAACGCATTATTTCGCGTCAAAGCTGTGAAATAGGTTTTCGCCTTGTACTGGGTGTACTCATGTAGAGCAAGACAGAAATACTATAGTCAAAATCACGAAAGATGGCTATTACGTCATACCATAAATTGTACTGAAGTAATCAATCGACGTACGTCGATGATAAAATCACGATGTCAGGAACATAATGACAACAAATCAAACAAATTTATATTATAATTTTGCGAAGTTAGGTTATTTCACTGATTATTTTTATTTTCATTTTATTTCGTGGTTTTGAGTGATACCTTAATAATAATTTTAGTGGGGAGTTTTTCTTTTGAAAAAAACAGTTATGAGTAGAATACCTTAAGACAGGAACACCAAAGACCAAAGTATTATTCGAAAACAACCTAACCTACTTTAACATAACCTTACTATTCATCTTTCAAATATGATCGATCATGCAACATGAAGACATCGTCTATCTTTGTCGGATACATGCAAATTAGCAATACAGTTTGTTTAGACAATAACATTATGTCTTTCTCTGTCTAACATATCAGAAACTTCATTAAAAATATTCACAAATCGCTGTCTTTTGTCTTTACTATAGACTAAAATGATGTTGTAATCGTCATCTTTCGTAATTTCGACTATATGAATCCCTCAGTTATTGTTAATAAACGGGGATAAATTGAATAAGGCAAAGAAACGAAAGTAAATCGTTTTCATCAAACAATACAATGGCAGAATACCTGATATTGGAAATAGTGCGATACATTGCATGAATTCTACTCTGTTCTTCTGAAATAGTTGTCGTAATCCTAGATTCTTGGCTAAAAGCAAATATCTAGTTGCGTATAATATGGAAATTCCTGCTATTATATCATTGCCACTATATTTATCCAATAATCTACTTAGATGTATATTAATTTATTTTATATTCATAGTTTTTCTGCGTATTGAGCTTCCTCCGTAGAATCTCGTGGCACTAAAATGAGATCGTATAATTACTACTTACAACGCTAAAGTACATTTCCTAATAACTTTCAGATTCAAAGTTAAAGTGGATAAAGTTAAATTTTGACTTCGTCTGGTTGGATTAAAGTTTCGATCAGCCATTTTCAGTTTCCATCAGAAAATTTGGCTTGTCTCCAATATTTGCAATCCACAAAAATCTCCACAATTTTCGGCAACTGTCTGGAGCACTAGGATTGTATGGAACCCACGCGCTTTTATATGTTTTCACAGGAAAATACGAACCTAATGTAAAATCTCAACAACTGTCGTCTTAAGCCCTAGTATGAACTTGAATCCTGACTACTGACTACCAAATTTTGGCGACGAACGAATCGAATACTTGCTCCTCCTACCTAAGTCGTTGGACGTGACCCTGGTTCTGCCATAGTAAAAATCAAATATTGGCTGAAGTTCAAAGCAATCTGTCATTGGTTTTGTTTTGTGTATATATGTTACGGGTATTTTGTATAATTCAGGTATTCTATACAATACCTAGGCAATGTATAGAAACCCTGGGTTACTCAGGCAATGTATGAAATACTATGAATATTTTTATCCATTACATACTTTACCTAAACTGAATCCAAATTCAAGATGAGATGTAAATAATAACAGTTAGCGCGTGATCTCTCGGTAACAGGTGGGGACAACGCCTCTTATTGGTCAATTCGCCATTAAATTTCAAGCGGTCGCCTGGCGGAATAATGCGCGGGGCAGGGGCAGGGCAGCCAGAGTTGCACTCAGGCCACCGTCCGTCGCGTGTATCACTGCGTGCTCGTGTTTTCGTATTCACCTTGCTTGGTTGTTGCTGTTGTTGTTGTTAAGTGTATTTGAGTAATTTGTTAAGTTTCTGTTTCTGTTAAATACTGTCATCTTTGTTTTACAACACGTTGGTGGTAGTCCATCATTCGGAGGTAGCCCTGAATGCGGCCCTGTACGCCGTCCTTGCTTTTGGCAATCACGCATCCATTCTATCTTTGGTTTAAATACACTTTACGTAATGAATACAATTCCTAGGAAGTGTGTGAAGTACCTGATGTTCCACGGGCAATGTGTAAAATAAATAGATCTTGGTCTAAATTTATCAATGTCAACCGGCATACCTATAAAATAACGGGCAACATGTTATTTGAAATCAACTTTATTGAAATTAACAATTTTTTTTTACTTTTCTGCAGAGATTGTGATGTGGGCGTGGTTTCGTCAACTTCCAAATTCTGGGATATTAGACCCCCAAACACCAGTTTATGGAGTAGCACCCTTTTTATTTGGTACCTTACGTTTAGTTGTTTTGGTTTGGGTACTACCCCGTCCATTTTCTTATGGGATTTTAACCTTCAGCGTGGGAAGGCATTGCGGAGAACCACCATTCACACTTCTCCAGTTTTGTTTTGTAGCTGCGTTGTAGCTGTTTTGCAGCTAATATTGTAGGTGTTACCGGCAATCTGTATAATACCTAAGTAATGTATAGAATGCCTAAAACGTGTAGGTAATGTATGAAATATTATTTCTTTTATACTTTGCCTAGGTATTCTATCGAATACGAATGCGCAGCCGGTAATGTAGTATGTAAAAGACGCAGTTGCAAAAAATACTGCGATAATAAAAAGTGTTCTTGTCTTAAAAGTAAGATTTTGTGCACTTCAAAATGTCACGATGATTCCTCATGTAAAAATAAAGAAAGGTGCTTTTTTGTACCCTTTTCATAAAGCTTATTTTTAAGAAGAACCCTAATTGTTAATTTTGATGAAGTTGATTTTTATATACCAAACAAATAATATTTCATACATTACCTACACGTTTTAAGTATTCAATACATTACCTAGGCATTGTATAGAATTATACAGATTATACAGATTGCCGGTAACATATACACCGTGAATTTTAGCTTCTTTATATCGATATTATTCAGAGAGGTTTTTAATAAGGTTCCGTCCATTACCGCAATTGGAATAACTGATGTTCGTGAACCTTGAAGTACTTCCAGATAAAATGCGAAGTCATTTTTTGCTAATTTTTGCAAACTCTTGAGAAATACAATCTTATATACTACCACATTATGGCAGATGGTCGGAAACGGTTGTTCAACTTTTTAGAATTTTCTCTTTGAGTAGGCTTAAAATCCTCTTCAAATACCTTCCTAGAGACAAATTGATTACTGATTTGGATCGCTTAAACATATATGACACGCTTCTAGACTCGAATGCTAGACTTGTTTTGAATTTGTCCTTGAAATGACCTTCACATTTCGTTATAGTGGCTAATTTACCTCTGATTCGGACTAGTGAACAGGTAAAACTAAATGCCATGCGGTTGGGATCAACTGCATGGCTTCTTTTGAAAATGTCCTTGATGTGATCTTGAAATGATTTGCACTCATAGAAACAAACTAATCCCAGATTCTAAATCAGCGACCCAAAAACTCTATTGTACTGAAAATCGTATAAATGCCGTAGAAATTGTATTTTTTGTCATGTTGTGTGGGCCGTGAAATTATATAAATATGTTTTACTTGACAAATGACATTGCAAACATTTATTTCTGACAGACAGAATTCTAGTTCTTAAAAATTGAGAACTAGACTCCGAAAGCCATTATACACAGTGCAAAAAATCAGCAATATTATGTGTATCATGTTAGGTCGAATTATTCCCTGACGATCTAAATGTCATTCAAAAAGTAATTAAGAAAAATTAATTTCTATACAGGAACCTCGTAGGGCATTTTTATAGTAATTTAAGGTATTTTTTATGTTGTATTTGCATTCGAGAGATTTTCATCTCATTCTGGGTCACCCTGTATCTGCAAATTTTATAACCAAAGGTCATCAAAACAAAGGAGATATTAATACGCTACTGAACGCTAAATATTTATTCTTAGAACGATAAATAACATTAAACTAATTCGTAAATAGACAATTTAGTCTAAATTGACGGTAAATAAGCCTTGAATGCGCTTTATGTACAATATTGTGACAAGTGGAACATTCCATCTTTTATGACGTGTTAAGATGCGTTTCAAGATAACTTTTTCTATGGAATCATCATGACAAATGAGATACTTAACTGACACAGCGTCGTCCACGAACTTTTAAATTTTCTATTTATGTTTATTTTTGAAGAGTGAGACATTCTGAGCTTCCTCGTTTTACAGGAAGTATCTTCATATCCACTTAAAGAAATATTCTGTTTTTTGTTTGCATTATCTTATTCAAAAGTGAGCCCTTCTAACGAATATGCTTGCTACCAAGCCAAAAGTTGCCCCCAAAATTGTTTGAAAAATTTTTTAAACGAGTGTTTTGGTTCAATCCGAACAATAAAAGTGTTTGCATCTCAGAGAACTCTGAAGAGATGCACATCCCCTTAAAGTACCAAAATATGTGGCCTTAATATCTAAATTAAGTACATTCACATTTGTACATTGACCTCCAATTCTGACTTCAGATTCTCCAGAACACGCCGCCTTTCATATTTTGTGGGTGTGTGATATTAATTAATCAATGATACTATGTATTAATTGCATATTCAAATATCCATGTATAATCCTTATAATTTCATCTGGGACGTTTAAAGCAAAGATCTATTTTATTTTTTATGTTTATGTATTTTCAATGTCGCTATCGCATGTTATTTATAAGTTTTGTCAGAGTTCTTTCCAACTGAGGTAATTTAAACAAGCAATGTGCAACATTTTATCAGTATGCTAAAAAAAAATTGGTTGATCTTCAACCTTTGTACTTCTACCTGATGAATGACCGCGGAATATTTTTAACATCGGCGAATCATTATCATTGGTGAATATAAGCGATTCAAAGATATACCAGGGTCAATATAGAAGTAGATACTCTGAGATATAGCATTCATGTTCGACAAATTGGCCTGACTACGCCCTAAAGTGAATAGAAAGTTGAAGAACGTCGAAAAATAAAAGAGATTTTGAATGAGTATTAAAAACAAATATTTTGACACCACACAAAAATCATCACGAAGCTCTGAAATCGTCGAAAAATAAAAAAGATCCAGAATTTTTCGCTTATTGACAGCTATTGGACCGATTTTCAAAAGCCGTTTTTTTCCTTTGTCATAGCAGTAACCTTGTATAACAATTACCGTACTAGTCCAAGATCCCAAGACATTGCATATTTTCTGAAAGACAAAACGTGGAGCATTGAATAGCATGTATGGTATATAGTACTTTTCAGACAGCCCCCTACTTATTTTTTAAACGGGTCAACCTAGCAAGCTAAAATTCTGGACGATGGAATTGGCGTATGAATACTATAGTTTAGTGTAGAAACACCAGTTCAAAATATCGTGACGACGACTGGGCGCCATCTTATAAATGTTTTTTAATGGAAAGGTGGGCCATGTGGTACTTTATTTTGAAGATCCGTATGAGTACTTTATAGCCCTAGAGTATAAAATCAGCATCTTTCAAAATAACGGACTAGGAAACTGTCAAAGTTAAGTGTTTTTGTATTTTGACTCGTTTATAAGACAACAACTAGTCATCAAAACGTCATAGTTTCTCACACCAATCATCTCAGTTTGGATAAGTTTAATGGCAATAGAATATGAGATATTCACTTTGAAAAAATACATAGATTTTAACGTTTTCAAATGAAATGTTTCATATTTTATTACATGTTCGAATAATAATACCATAAAAATAATAAAAAATACCATTATTGATAAAACACAAAATTGAGTCAAGAACAACTCCCATATCTTTTTCTGATAACGAAAAAGTACTTCATCGCGTACAGTATAGTCGAAGACACACGCACTTTTTTCTCTAGTAAAACCTACTAGGTTACAGTTTCTTACATTAAAACCAAATTTGCTTACTTGACACTATGTCTGAATATTATCCAATTCCATCTATAAGGTATGTTAGTCCTCCATGCTTGTAATAGATAGGAAAATTTTCAAATCGTCAGCATGAATAAGTTCATTACAATTGAGAGTATCACAAGTCATTTATAAATAATGTGACATGCAGTGGACCAAGATTTGATCTCTGCGGCACCCCCGATGTGCAATCATGTTCACAGGAGTTGTTACCGTTATATACAATTCAAAAGATAAACCATTTTAAGAGGAGAAGATTGATATGCCGTACTACAGTGTTTTGAGAATTTTACAAAGATGATGATTTTGTATTCTGGGGTCAAAAGTACCACTGACGTATCCAAGGAAAAGTTCTGGGAGGGGGGCACTAACTGTCTCAGCGCTTCACCTGGTGTGTGAAACTTTATTGAACGTATTAAAAAAACCACTTATAAATAGGGAACACAATTTTGATAAATACATTGTTTTTCTTTTTAAAACCAACACTGCACTTTTTTTTGTATTTAGAGAAGGTTCTCGAAGTTGTCCATTTATTATTTCAGCCGCATTAAAATTTTGTTCGCGAAGTTGTGCTTCAGTTGTTATTGGACCAACCCCATAAACCATCCCTTTAAGTTCTCCCCAATACCAGAAATCCATCGGATTGAGGTCAGGAGATCTTGATGGCCATTTTCGAGGATCAGGAGCATTTCGACCGATCCAGCGATTTGGATAATGTTCATTCAAATACTGAATTACGCCTCTAAAAATGTGTGGTGGTGCCCCGTCATGAAGAAACCACAAATTATGTCTCCGTTGTAATGGCATGTTGTCTAAGGTCTATTCCAAAAGTTCTGGTAGGTTATTGGCTAGAAAGCTAAGATATCCTTCTCCTGACAACTTAGGGGGTAACTAGAAAGGGCCATTTACCTGATCGTCAAGAATACCCCCCAAATATTTATTTTAAAACGTTGTTAGAAATGACCTTCACGAATGGTATGAGAATTTTCTTGGGCCCACGTGTGAGTATGACGGAAATTTAATATACCGTCCCGCGTAAAAGTACATTCGTCCGTCGCTAGAATGTTTTTAAAAAAATCCGGGTTTTCAATGTGCAAAAACCACTGACAGAATGTTAGTCTGCGAGGATAGTCTTCTGGCAACAAGGCCTGCACTCGTTGTACATGGTAGGGATAAAGCAAATTTTCCCGTAGGATTCTATGGACTATGGTATGCGAGAGTCCTACCGAGTGCTGATATCTGCATTGATTTCCATGATATTTAAAATTTGTTCCTTTTGCTCTACAGTAACCTGTCTTTCCCTAGTGCGAATATTAGTGGTCTGAGCACTTCCTGTATCTCGAAGTCTTGCACAAATGTCCTTCTGTCTGGGTGTACCCGTTGGCGAAATCAGTCGCGATAAATTTGAGCTGCAAGATTTGAATTCTGACGAGCTTCACCGTAAACTAACAACATGTCGGCGAACTCTTGATTCGAGAACATTGTAAATAAACACGTCGACGTACGCGAACAATAACTAACCACTGTTACCATTTGCGATCGATTGACGGTTCGATAAGTGTGATGAATGACCGAGGCGCTGTTGTCATGTGTGTTTTAAATACTTAATTTAATGAAACTTACTTACTTACTGACTACAATTTTTGGCTTAACTTAGAAAAACTGAATGCCATTTATTTGTTAATTACCCAATTTAAAAACGTTTTAGATTAGATTATAAAAATTAGTTATATTGTGGTGATTGTGGTCGATATAAAGCACTTAAATTTGTAAACTATAAAGCCATTTAGACAAAAATCTATTGACTTTCGGACCATGGGTCACATGAACTTTTTGACTTGTTTTCAATAATGACTACCATAACGTTTACACCCGGTATAAATAAAAACGTATTAGGCGTGGGGTTCACTTGATATAAATAAATCAGCCTTCTACCGATCTTAGATGATACGCAGACGCTGAAAGTACCTATAAACGCTTTTAGAAAATAAGTAATGTCTGGCAGCTCTGGGATCTCTTTCTATACCCTCTGGGTAAGAATCAGTGGACAAGCAATATACGACACACGCTGCCATGTAATTAATATTCAAAAAAACATAATAAGTACTTCCTTGCTAAATGTTGGGTATATCTCGGAATGTAGAAAGATAACTCAATGGTCCCGTTGGCTTTGTCTTATAATAGTCCATACTGTTGGCATTGCACTATACAGTGTGAGTCTTCATAAAGTGCACATATCAAAATCAGGGAAACTACACTCTATTTCATCGACGGATAAATCATCAAAAAAACATGAATTTGATTTTTTATGAATATATGAATATTTTAAAATTTTTAGTAGCAGCTTCTAACCATATTGAAATAACTCGTTACAACTTTTAAACTAAATGTCCTATCATATTGGAATACATTTTGTAGTGATTGCTGGTAAAAGGACGTGCCTGAAAAGTGAAGAATTCCAGGAAAAGTAATGACATCCATTTAGAATAAAGAAAATTTTGATGAAAATCTGTTTTTTTTTTTCATTATTTTTACAATAATTTCAAATTTTCTATAAATATCGTCCCTTGTACCCTACCTTTTTTTATTTGTAAGTTATTCTACATGTTATCAGCTTTATAAAAGTAAAAATTGCACGTTTATTACTCAAATGTAACAGTTTCTATGAGTGTTTATAAAAAAGCCCATGCGCATCGTCTTGCTAGGCACCATTGTTTATCATGTAGATACCTTTTTTTGGTGATTCAATGTAGAGTCGCGCGGGCTGAAATACGAGTGGGGAGGCGGACCCAGTTGAAAAACAATTGATTGTTGGGCAGTTAGGCAGCTATTTGTGTTTCTCCTGCCGACTTTATCAGTTTCGTTTGCTACATATCACGCTTTCGCTTTTTGGTCGCGATGCCACGTATAAGTGATTTCCCTCCGGCACACATTGCCGATATCCATTCTTATTATGGAATGTACCGAGGGAGTGCTAGAGCTGCTTGCACAGCTTATCTAGCTGCATTTCCAAATCGACGCCCTGTTCGATCAGCCCGTAACTTCCAAGAAGTACATAGAAGACTGGCTAACACTGGGCTTGGTTTGCCTCGAGATCGCCGCGAACCAGGTGTTATTATTCATGTTGCTATCGAAGAAGCCATTTTGGATTATTTGTTTGCTGACCCGACTACTAGTACGAGACGTTTGGCGTTACGTCATGGCGTATCCCAGAAATCGGTTTGGCGCATCTTGAGGAAAGCAGGGTTGCATCCATACCATTATCAAAGCGTGCAGCACTTGCATGAAGATGTGGATTGGCGTCCAAGGTGCGTTATGTCTACATGGATTTTAATAAAAACAAGAGACAATCCTGAATTCCCGAAAACAATTCTGTGGGCAGATGAGTCTCAATTCACGAGAGACGGCATCGTGAACTGTCGTAATTTACATAAGTGGTGCCCAAAAGATGAAAATCCTAGGCTGAAAAGGGCTTCAACATTTCAAGTGAAATTTTCTGTAAATGTGTGGGCCGCACTGATTGACAACTTTTTGATTGGTCCAATAATACTCCCGAGGACATTAAACGGAGAGAGATTTCTGGAGCTTTTGCGGACTGAACAGCCCTTGCTGTTGGAAGAAGCGCCGCTGCAAACCCGTCGAAGAATGATGCTTCAAATGGATGGATGTCCTGCTCATTACTCGCTGATTGTCAGGTCTTTTCTTAATGAAAATTATCCAGGCCGCTGGATCGGTCGACAAGGACCTGTTGAGTGGCCGGCGCGTTCCCCAGATCTCACACCTCTCGACTATTTTTTATGGGGGACAATGAAACAAAGGGTCTACAGCAGTTCCATAAACATCGAAGCGGAACTTGAAGAAAGAGTTTTGCGTGTTGCAAACGAAATCAAAAATGATCCCGAGATGATTCGTAGGGCAACTCATCAAATTTCACTTCGCGCTACAATGTGTTTGCAGCAACGGGGTGGCCATTTTGATCATTTGATGCATTAAGCCAAAATGATTATCCTATTAGACAAGTCTATTTGATTTTATTTGTTAAAGATAATGAATGATTCATGTAGGTTAATACTTTTGTTTTATTCCTACTCTGGCGTTGAACTGAGTTCACTGCTTTTGGAAACGCTGATTTAAAAACTTGTATCTAAGTAATAAACTTGCAATTTTTCACCATTTGGAAGCTAATAACATGTAGAATAACTTAACATTTAAAAAAGGTAGGGTAAATAGGACAATTTTTATTGAAATTTAGCAATTGTTTTAAAAATCATTGAAAAAATAGTGAGTTTCAGCATATTCCTCTTTATTTTAAATTTATAGCATTTAATTTCGTGGAAATTTTCACTTTACTAGTACGGCCTATTATTTGCAATCACTACAAAATTTATTCCAATATGATAGGACATTCAGTTTAAAAGTTGGAACAATTTATTTAAATAGGGTTAGCAGCTGACTCTAAAAATTTTAAAATATTCATAAAAAATCAATTATTGTTTTTAATTTTTTTTTGATAATTTTTCCGTCAATAAAATAAGGTGTAGTTTCCTTGATTTTGCTATGTGCACTTTATGAAGACTCACACTGTATAAATAAGACTCTTTCTGATGCGCTCCTGTTTAGGATATGATAAAGTTGTTATTCTTTACTCTGATACGCGACCAATATAAACAAGTTAATTGATATGAAATCAAAGCGTACGATGAACAAACGCATAACCATAACGCGGTTATCAACAAGTTGAAGGCAAAGTTTAACGGTCACAAAACCTACCATTTCCGAACGAAGATTCCATCCGACAGGTCGTACGTACGGCAGTACCATCTGGGCAGTCGTCAGTGAACGTACTATCTAACAGTATCTACTAACCTCCAAAATGGCACTCAGTGAATTTTTCGGCAGGAAATACAAATTGTCTTCCAGTGAGAAATTTGACGAATACATGAAGGCTCTAGGTAATACAGTGAATCATTTTGTACAACCTTTGAACCTTAGTATATTTTTTATGAGTACTTAATCGAATATTCATGTAGATAGCAATTGTTTCAACGTGGTAAGCGGTACTTAAATTAATCGAATTTTCATTTTCTTTTTTAAATGTAGGTGTCATTGTACTCTTTATGTTTTTCGGTTTTTGTGGTGTATGGACTGAAAATATTAATATTGATGAACATTGTTTATACGTATAGGTTATACCGGTACAGTTATCTAGGATGACTCGGTATCCGGTATACTTTGATATGAATAAAGATAGAATTTGGTTTTGAAAACGTTATATGATGTATCTATTGAGAGTCGTGCCTATAGAAAAAGGTGTATTTTTTGAGTTAGTTCTTCAAAAAAGAGATGTGTACTATACTAAGTGACATATAAATCCGAACACCCAGTTTAAATGGTTTTATTTTAATAAAAGTTGGTGAATGTATTTATCTTACTGTAAATAACAAGTGAAAAAATTTTCAGCCTTATCAGTTGGACATTCCGGTTTTTATACTGTTTTTTTTTAATTCACTAACGCTCTAAAAATGAATATTTCAGCCGCAGTAAAGAATCAACGTTGGCGGATTTTGGTTCTTGACATCCTTTACGATCGGTTACGATGCCTAGAGTACGGAGACCTGTACGATTTCGTCAACTTAGTGAGTTTGATAGGGGCCGTATAGTGGGACTTCGGGAAGCTGGACTTTCTTTTCAGGCAATTGCAGTTAGAGTGCAAAGAAGTGTAGACACTGTGGTTAGGTGTTGTCAGGCATGGCTTCGAGAAGGCCGTACGCAAAGAGCAAGGGGCACTGGACGCCGCCGTAGAACAACAGACCGTGAAGATCGCCGTCTAAGATTATTGGCCTTAAGGGACCGTTTCTCCACTACCAGGTCCATTGCAAATGAATGGTTTGCAGAACACAGAAGACCTATTGGCATGCGAAGTGTTTACTGACGAATGAGAAGTTTTAGCTTGTTTTCATACCGGCCACACTGGGTCCTCCCTTTAACACGAGAACACCGACGTAATCGCCTTGAGTGGTGCAGACAACGGTCACTCTGGGATCAGGAATGGAACAGTATTGTCTTTAGTGACGAGTCTCGATTTTGTTTAGGCATGCACGATGGTCGTGCCAGGGTTAGAAGGCGACGTGGTGAAAGGAGGAATCCACAGTTTTTTGTTGAAAGACATGTTCATCACACTGTTGGAGTTATGGTTTGGGGTGCTATGGCTTATGGTTCCAGGTCACCTTTAATCTTCATCAGAAGTAACATGAACGCGCAGCGTTATATCCACGAAGTTCTAGATCCCCATCTTTTACCCTATCTTGACACCCTGGCAGATCCAACTTTCCAACAAGATAATGCCCGACCACATGTTGCAAGAGTCACAATAGACTTCTTTCAACATAATGATGTCACATTGTTACCATGGCCACCAAGATCTCCCGACTTATCCCCAATTGAGCACGTGTGGGATATGATTGCTCAATTTGCAACGTCCTCCTCAGACTCTAGAAGCACTTCGAGAGGAGTTGGTGGTTGCCTGGAATGAGATACCACAGGAGGACATTGACCACCTGATCAGAAGCATGCCTAGGCGCGTTGGAGAATGCGTAGCTCAACAGGGTTCATCCACACATTATTAAAGGTCAAAGGGCTTTAAAGCAGTGCAATCATTTTGAAATGTTTATCATTTACTTATTATGCTTCATTAAGTACCTATACAAAATTTTATTAAAATAAAACCATTTAAACTGGGTGTTCGGATTTATATGTCACTTAGTATATATAACTATTAATAGCCATAACAGTCTTCGAGAATTTGCATGGGAAGTAAAATTCGTAGAATAACACTTGGATGTAAACTATGGGATGTACATTCTAAAAAAATTTGATGTTGAGATTCCTAAATTTCGCACTCTAAACCCACGTACAGACCGGGATTACAACGCAAGCCAAGGCACATGTGGTTACAGATTTGGAGGTGTTCAAATCGGTGTGTACGGCGCGAGCCAACATAAGCCAACTGTTTTCCAATGTCGGCGTTCGATTGCGTTCGCTCCTTGATCGGTCATCAAAGGGAGGATTGATTTGGTCTAGTAGTCTTTTAGTATTTTGTCGTTTGATGAGAGGAGACTCGTCGCTCGGTATGTACGCGGCTTTAGAATAACTGTCTACAACTTGAAAAATTACAAAAATAGAGATTGAGTTCATTAAAGATCCATTCAAAATAATTACAAACCTCGCTGGAATATTCTCCGAAACTAAAGATATAGTAATGTAACAGAGTTTGAAGATGTTTTAATTTTGTTTAATATATCTATCTCGGCCGTCAATGCACTGATTTTCAAAAAGTTTATACTTATTATCTGTTCAGCGATTCCTGAGTTTTGCGATGACGGATAAATCCTACTAAAATCATTATTTATCGATGCCTGGCAGTTTTTTGTGGAGATTTCTCCACAGTATTGCCAAGATGAAATGAGATACCGTAACACCATCTACGTCACAGCTATATGTCTCCTCTCCGCACTACTTAGAAGCCTAATTTGAAAAGAATAGTGTCTCATAGATGGCGCTGTCGCCAATTATATTAGCATATAGCACATATTTGACTGGAGAGGAGAAACACAGCTATGATAGATTCTGCTCGATGAGACTAAGGTATCTCATTTCATTTCGCATAATTTGGTTGGCTATCTTGATACGTTAATTAATGCTATTACTCGTAATCATGTTGTTTGCCTTCACATCTTTGACTAAACATTGGTACTGATGTCCGAGAAACATAAAATACCTCAATCCTGGATGCCGGAAAATCTGATACTTTTCGGACTTCGTGAAAATCATTGAGTATGAAAATCGATTAGCATATCCTTCCTGAAAAAAGCCAGCCATATTATATAAGCTGACGCCCAAAAAGCGATCTGAAAGATACTAGGGCCATCTATGAGGCAGTGGAAGAGCACAAATACGAATTTATAAATCTACTTTGAACAGAGAGTGCTTGGTTTTGCTACTGTCTCATAGATGGAGCTAGGTTCTCCAAGAAAGGCTAGAGAAAACATTTATAAACCTCTTGAAAATAATATTATACCAAATTATCAATCAGGTTTCCGCGAAGATTACAGCACTGCAACAGCACTTTTAAATCTAATAGATGAAGTCATCAGAGCACGTAATTTCAAAGGCGTTTGATTGTATAGAGATAGACCATGATCTCTTATGTGCTAAGTTGAAATATCAAATCATACTTGAAGGATCGTAAGCAACAAGTGCCAATAAATAATAGCGTTTCTTCAGTCCCCAATCGATTTTAGGTCCGATCCTGTTTTTAATGTTTACATCAGATATTCATAAAGATATAACATATATATCATTCATATGTACAGATGTATGCTGATGATACACAAATTATACGTAACTGCAATCCTGACTTTTAGCGCACACCAATAATGATTTAGAATCTATAAATAACCGCAGAGAAGCACATAACTTGAAATTAAATGCAAATAAATGCTCAACACTAATATTTTGTTCGGAACATGACAAAAATAAAACTAAAAGAGATTTCATTATAAGTATGAATAACGTATAATTAGATTTTTGTAATTTATCTAAAGTTTAAGCCCTACTTATTGACGAACAACTTCGTTTAAGAGAGCGCTTAAATACTTGAATTCTAAGAACTTACATTCGAATTCGAACATTGTACAATAATAAATTTATTTTGAATTCTACATTAAAGGAACAGTTATGCGAGCCCTTGGTTCTTTCTATTCTCATATAGGCTTTTGTAGTTTATTTCCATTGTTTGGACATAGTCAATAGAAACAGAATTCAAATAGTTCAAAATAGTTGTTAGGTACCGAATTCATGGACTGAGAAAAAAAGATCAAGTTTCTCTGAAAGTTGAGAACTTAAGTTAGTTTAAAGTTTCCGTAAGTTTTAAATACTATTTGATAGTTTTTATACATAAATTAATGACTCAGTGGATATCTCTTCTATACCTAAAAAGCAAATTAATTTTTATATCCAATCCCCATAATCTAGATATAAGCGATTACTTATCTGTGGATGTGCTTTCCCGCTCAACAAGTCTTCTATATAAAAGCTTTATGTATGGCAATTTTTCAATTCAATGCACTCCCTTTGGAAGTTGAAAAATTACCAATATAAAGATTTAGGGTAGCACTTAAAAAATATTTTCTTGATATACGCATGTAAACGCATGAGATAAAAATAGATAGTGTATAATGTAAAAATATGTTAAATTTAAAATCACTAGTGCGCAACGGCTACTGAAGCAAGAATAGCTTTGAGCTAAATCTCGCTTTTTGTGATTTATAGTAATAAAGACAATTATTATTATTAGTTATAAAAAAATATTTTTTGCGGCTGCAAAAAATTAGTCAACTTCGTTTATTAGATTTCATTCAATAATCGATTTTTATGGTAAATGCAATTGAGAGAAGTTGGAGGTCAATCTAATAAAAAAGAAACGTCATTGCAACAACAACTACTCGAAATCATAAAATTATAAGAACAATAACCATGATAATGGCAAAGCACTTCAGGGAAAATAATAATAATTATTGTTGTATATATGTTCATGAGCCTAATCAGTGAATAACCATATGAAAAAGCGATAAAGCGTTGCAATTATGCATAAATAGGTACATATTGTTTTATTATAATTGTCAGTACGAAATGCAGCATATAGGCATAGAGTGATAAAACATTAACATTCATTAAAATGTTTTCGAATCAGCCAAGTTATGCAAACAAAAATACTATTGTACAGGGTGTCCCATAATAAGGTATCCGGTCTCTCGGGCCACAGAGGACACTTAGTTCCTTTAAAAAAATTCCTACTGGACGCTAGTGGAAATCGGTCAAGCTTTTCTGAAATAACCTTATATAATGACAGTGTATAATTCTACGGAATTTTGATGGCGATGATGTCATGCGCGCCCATAGAATTTTTTCTTGGAGAATATGTCGCTCTCGATGTCGCTCGACTCCAAGGTTGGAAACTATATATTTCCGTGTTACAGGAGTGGGCCTGGTAACCCGCAAAATGGGCAACGCCGTCTCCCCAGTGGTCGAACTGAAAAAGGAAGGCGACGAATATGTCCTATCCTCCACATCGACCTTCAAAAACGTCGTTTTGAAGTTCAAACCCGGAGTGGAGTTCGATCAGGAGACGCCAGACGGCAGGAAAGTCAAGGCCACGATCAACGTAGATGGAAACACGTTAAAGGAGGTCCAGAAGAATGCTGATGGAAGCACCACTACCATAGATAGGACGTTCACCAACGACGAAGTCAAAATGGTCGGTATTTTCACTTCTTATACTAATATAGGTGCGGAAATATGTGATTGCAAAAAAATTTAGGTATCGGATAGAGGTGCGCACCATAAAAAAACTGTCAAACACAATCGTTATGATCTTTAATTTCACAAAAAAATTTCAATTCATCGGCAAAAAATAGATGGAAGCTTGCTGACTGTGATGGTCATTAATATAGATTATAAATAACAAGCTATGAGGCAAGATCCCTGAGGTACCCCTGAAGTTGCAGTAAAAGAGAATGATGTGTGAACCCCATACTCAACCCTTTGAGTCATGATTCCATAAGTAAAACCAAATCGTTAGATAATCCTACTGCACTTAACTTTGACAAAAGTGGGAAATGATCAACTCAATCGCATGCTTTGTGAAAATCAGAATAAACCAAATTGCTTATCTATAACTTCGGAGATGAACTGTGTTATGCAAGCTAGATTGTGCTCCTAAGAGATGTATGCGAGTACACTGTGGAAAATACGACAATTTCAAAGAACTTAACATACACTTGAAATAGCAGGAACTTCAAGAATGGAGATTACAGAAAACATTCATAAACCTACTGAAAATAATATATCAAACTATCAATCAGGTTTTCGAAAAAATTATAGCACTACAACAGCACATTTAAATCCAGTAGATCAGATCAGAGCACGATCACGTGTTGGACTACTGAAAAGCGATTCGTTGTATAGCCCATGAAGTGCTTTAACGACTACTCCGTGAAATTCTTCAAAATTTAGTTGCAGGATGGTAAGCATAAATAATAGGCTTCAGTCTCCAATATCATATCAGGGGTTCCACAAGGCTCGATTTGAGGTCCTAATTATACATAACTGCAATCCAATTCATCTGCTGCTATGGCACATATCAATAAATAATGATTCAGAATCTATATATAATCGCTCTTAAGCACATAACTTGAAAGTAAATGCAAATGAATGCTCTTTTTTTGTTCAAAACAGGACAAAAATAAAATTAAAACAGATTTCAATATAAGTATGAACAACGTAAGACTAGATTTTTGTAATGTATCTAAAGTTTATGACGAAGTCGAAATGGTTGGTATTTTCACTTCTTATGCCAACATAGGTGCAGAAATATGTGATTACTAAAAATTTCATACTATTCCACACTACTTAACTCTTTCAGGGGCAAACTATTTTATAAAATTTATTCTCTATTTGGGCACAAAAAAAATTTTTTTTATTACTTGTTTTTCACATAAAATGCTATTTGAGGATATAAATAATACTCAAAGCTTTTCATATTTTTTATTTTTACATGTAATTTTTCATATATTTGGCAAAAAATAAGTGGTGCTATATATGTACCACCGCAATATTCCTATTTATTTCTGTGAAAGTCCTGGAAACAGGTTTTATTTTTATTTAAACAAAGAGGCACATTGCAAACGCTGCATACCCAGTCCGTTCTTACTTGTTTTTTTTTTAGTGCTACAGTAAGCACACCGACGTCGAGTACCGAGTTCAGGTTGATGAGATGAACCTTCAAATCGAATTTCTTCAGAAACATATGGTTTGTTTTTTTTTATGGCAACAGGTTCAAAGGTTGACAAAGAAGATCTTTTTCTATCTACCAGTTGTTGTACAACAAGACCTTGTATCATACTTCTTCGGAAATCTTTCATAGAAAGTGTGGGTAGCTGTAACTCCTTATATAATACAAATGCATTAACAACAGCAGCATCCAGGAAAAAAAAGAAAATGCGATGCCACCATTTATGGCTTTTTCGATCTATTTTGTAGGAAGTAAGATTTTGGTCGAACTTGTCGACAAAATTCATATTGGCATTGTAATCAGAAAGGGCTTTTGGACAAGGCACTTTGGTAATTGATCCAATCTTTTCTTTTCGGTTAACTTCAAGAGTATCACGTGGGTCATGGAAGTTAGACAGGAGAAAAACGGAACGCTTGTCCTTCCATTTAATAACAGACAAATCACTATTGCTTGTAAACCACTCGATATCACCTCTTTTCATGTTCTTATCTGATTTGAACTTCGGAATATTCCGCCTAGAAGAATTAACAGTACCACAGGCATGTATCTGCATATTTTTTAGATCTTCCATTAGCTCGACTCCGTTGAAAAAATTGTCAAAATAGACCAAGTGATTTTTATTTTCGAGACCCTCGCATAGCTGTTTCACAATTCTTGAGCCCAAGTTTTTCTCGACATCACCACTAGGTTTTCCTGTATAAATATCAAATTTTAGACAGTACCCATTTTTATCAGCCAGCATCCACACTTTGTATCCCCTTTTAGTAGGTTTTTTTGGCATATATTGTTTGAGAGAACTTCTCCCTTTGAATTTTATCATGGATTCATCTATGGCAACTTCACGACTTGGCAGCATACATTTTCCAAATGCCTCTGACATACGGTTCAATAATGGCCTTACTTTGTACAGCTTGTCGTAATTGGCTTCGCCTTTTTTTGCCATCAATGAATTGTCATTCAAGTGAATATTTCCAAGCAACCAACTAAATCGCTTTACCGACATTAGATTACTGACATAAGAGTCATGTAGATCTGGCGCGCGAGACCAATGGTCCCTATAACTTGGAAGGCGCTTTATGCCCATAAGTAAATTTAACCCCAAAAATGTTTTAATTTCACGAACATCAGTTGGTTTATGCTTGCTGAACTGTTGTTGAGCATACAGGTTCGTTTCAAAAACAATACTTTCTATCAAGGAGTCAGAAAAAAATAATTGAAATAATTTGTACGGTGTTGGATCTGTCATATTCGTTACACAATCTGCTAGACCAGAATGCGCAGTAAAATCTGGAGGTGGTGTAGGAGTTTTCACATTAGACCAAACTGGAGACTTTCTTCCAACTGATGAGGCAGATGAAGCTAGCTGCAGTTTTCCAGCGATAGTTGACAAAGGTATATCATCTTCTGAGTCACTATATGAACATATCAACACGTTGCTTCTAATAGTAGTTTCTGTATCACTTTCTTGGTCGTCTATGCTATTGGCTAACGATTCACAATCAGATGGAATTTCTTCACCGTTTATACGACTTTGTTCCATTTCTGAATAAATGTTTTCGAGTTCGGCGTATAATTCACCTTCCGTCATATCGACTAGTTTAAATGGCAAGTCAGACATGTTGTAAGTCTGAAAATAAAAAAAAAATAGGGTGTAAAATAAAAACGTAATGTGTGCGGTGGTACGCATTGAGTACCAGTAAATATAAAACGATAGAGGTTTTTTTTCAAATAAATATAGGATAAAATCATAACAAAACAACTTTAATAAGATAATTACATCGAAATCATACAATGTTACTTACTTTTTTAGTGTTTCTCCACTCACAGCTGGTATATATTCTTGACTAATGAATCATAACCTTAATTTGCTTTTGCATGCGGTATTCCGAACTCCCGCGCCATTGTCGGTGCATGCGCTCTTTTATAGACACGTGAACAACTTACTTTGAGCGGTGGTTCATGGAATGAACCGCTGCTCGCTCTGTAAATGAAATTTTTAGCAGTGGTGCTAAATATGTACCACCGCCTCATTAAAGCATGCTTTGAGGTGGTTTATTTTATATACCATCGCCCTTGAAAGAGTTAAATATTTTCTAGTAAAAACGTTCAAATTCTCTTGCAATACATGCTGCGTTATAAACTGTAAAAACAATTGAAGAGTGGTAATTCAAAAGCAACTAAGTGCCAAAAAGGTTTTGTTGAGAAATTAAAGAAAAACGTATCAGGTATCGATAGAGAGATAGACTGCAGGCGAATTTGAAATAATATATACAACTGCAGATTCTTGACTGGCACATAGACTGTTTGCTATACTATAGACCTTAAAATAACTGAAATTCGAAACTATCTAAACCTAAATGTGGCACTTGAACGCTTTTAAATTACCACTCTTCAATTGTATTACGTGCAAACTTTATACGTTTCCTATAGCTACAAAAATTAGAATAAAGAACTAAATGAATAGCTACTGTAATAATTAAAAGTAAACCACATAACCCAGTATGATAATAGTGACAAAGGTCAGTGGTAAACATTAAAATAATGAATATTGGCTGACGTGAGGCTATATCACACAAAAATACAATAATTTCACTAAAAGTTCATGCCGCAGGCATTTCTTATAATCAGAGCTTTTATTGAGTAGCTGTTTCCATTCGTCCGAAACTCTTCAGCGACTCTCACATGCTGTGATAACAATGATTTTATTTCCTTTATGCATGGTTTGAGATTGGGAGCTTAAATCCTATTTTATGGATTCAAATCCCGTACAAAACATCTAGTTGTCAAGAATTGACAGGTCCCGAATAATTGTATATAAGCCCTTAGTAGACTACCATCGCGCATGAAAAAACAAAGATCATTTTTTTAAAGCTACTCGTATATTTGTATTACTGCCAGAAATGCTAAAGTATATTAAGTTTCAATCGTTTATAGCAACGAGATGGGAATATGAAAATTTCTGAGAAAGTTCTATATACTGAGTTTTTTTTGAGAAATTTTCCATCCAAAACCCCTGCGTATCTGATGTGTTCTAGACGAAAACTTATTTCTTGGATAAATCGGGTGTGTCGATTCCGAATCGGACATCAATTTCATAATAGGAGATGTGTATAGTTTCATCCACTTGTAATGACTGATAATAATGGAAATTTTGTCCCAACCTTTGTTTTGGTTTCTATTGAGAGTCATGTTCAAATTCAGTGCCCTTACACACCTAACTTTTTAAAGTTTCATTCATTTGTGACAACTCGCGATGAAAATAGAGAGTTCAAGTACAAGGTATAATATACACATTTTAAGATTAACTTTGAGGGATTTTTTTAGATTTTTTACAAAAAACATTTTTTGTTGCAGGTTATGAACATCAATGACATCACTGCTACAAGGATCTACAAAGTCCAAGCTTGATTTTATTCCATTTAGCTTGATATATCTCTTCCTTTCAACTGTATTTCCATTCATTATGTCAATATATATTTTTTACAGGCATATACATATTTTGTAAGTTTTCTACTCTATGTACTGCTACATGCTACATCACTTGTTTTTTTATTAAGGTTGTTATTTAATCTAATTAAATAATTTATTTGAAAACTAGTTTTTATGTGATTTTTTTGAAAAAGAGAACCTGATATATTTTTATTCGTGCATACTAAGGGTTAACGTAATTAGTCAAGTCAAACATACGATTTTCAGGTACCAAAATATCTGTTGTCTAACAAAAAGGCCTAATTAAAGGTATTCACTTTTTGCAAATTTTTACTCGTATAAGAATTAACGCAGATAGTCCAGACAAACAGACACTAAAAATTTTGTGCCAGGGTAACAGAAACGGCAAGATTTACCTCGGTGGTTTAACATACCCACCAACTTTGGATCAGGGGCAGGGAATCTAGTCGATTGTATATGGCTCACACACAGTAAAGATTCAGCATCAGGATCGCAGAAGTAAATTCTATATCGGGAGCACATTGCCATCCATACCTCCTCGAGTTTGGTCCTTTACCCCTACATTTTAAGGGTCAACTCGGATGATCCAATAAAAAATGCGATTTCGCGACACTGAAAATTCTATATTAGGATAACAGACACCGCTTCGGTGATCTAATTTTCCCGCTAATGATAAATCTTAGCCGACTCAATTTGAATATTTGGAACAAGAATCTAGTCGGTGTGCGATTCAAACACAAAAGAAGCGACGAGAGGTAATTTGTACAAGGCGGTAGAACCTCCCTCTAATCCGACATATATATATATATATATATCAGGGGTAGAAAGTCTTCTACATATCTACTGACATTTCTGTGATCCTGATAGTAATTTTTTTCTCGATCAATAGTGAAAATGCGATTATCAGTATCTAAAAATTTTGTATCAGAATAACAGAAATGTCACATTTCTGCATTGATTCAGTATCAGAAATAAAGAGGAGTAATTGTACGAACCGTTCGAACTTCCCACAATTCTATAACAGAAGCCAATCGCCTTTTCTGTACTTCGTCGCGTTTCAGTGCTTGCCCATACCCATGTAATTTAAGGAGTAATGCAGACCTTCCAGTCAAACATGCGACTTTCAGACAATGACAATTCTGTATCAGGACACCAGAAACGGTAAGAGGTAGTCATCCCAGTGCTCAGAATTTCCTGCCAAGTTTGAATCAGGAACGAACTAATTTCTCCATACCTCCTCGCACTTCTGCGAGCCTGATAACAACTCTTCACCGGCATAATTTGATCATTCCAACAATAATCTAGTCGATTTGTGCGATTCACAAACACGGAGTAAGGAATCAGGATCTAAGAAACGACGAAAGGTGAATTGTACAAGGTGGTCCAACCCCCGCTAATCCCACATATATCAGGGGTACACTCTCTTCTCCATATCTGCTGGAGTTTCTGTGATCCTGATACTAAATGCCAACAATTCGCTATATACAGCAAAAATCTGTTCAGAGTGAGGATCCAGCATCAGAAGTAAATAGATGTAATTGCAGGAAGCGTTTTCCCTAATTCCATATGAGGAGCACATCGCCTTTTCCGTAAATCCTTGCGTTTCTGCTTGCCCATACCCGTCCAATTTAAAAATTAACGCAGACAATCCAGTCGGACATGCGCTTTTCATATACTAAAAATTATGTCTCTGAATAACAGAAATATCAAGAGGTATTCACATCAGCGTTAGAATTTTCCCGCGAACTTTGAATCAGGAGCATAGTAAATTCTCATATATCTTCGCGTTTCTGCGATCCTGATAGCAAATCTAGCTGTACGATTCACACGCAGTATAAGAATACCTTATCAAGATCGCAGAAGTGACAGCAGGTATACTTTATCTGAAGTCACTTGAAACACTGTGAAATACCGGGTGCGTTTTATATATCTATATTTAACACGCTCTGTTGCTGCAAAAATCGCCAAATTTCGCAGCAAATAAGAGATCAAAGGCAGTTTCACCGGTCCACGTGGAGTAAAGCACGCCTATGCGTGGACATAGCCAATGAGAAAGCGTGTATTTCAGAGCTCGGAACAAGTGCAGGTGGCTACTGAAAATTGAAACAGTTTAGCCAGTGCCGTGTAGCGGTGAATAAACGTGTTTTCTTTAGTCTGTCCGTGTTTTTTCATAGATTTTATTAGTTTGTGTGTTTTTGACTTTTGAATACTCAGTTTACTTGTTGATTTAATTGTTGTGTTGATTGTTCTTGTGTGTCCTAAATATGGCTCTTTGGAGACCTTGGGAAAATGCTCCAAGCCACGAGGAGATGGTTGATGAACCTGTGCAGGCAGAATTCTTTCATAAAGATTTAGAGGAACAGACCCAAAGAGTAATCCTAAATATGTATGATTGTCTGAAAAACGAAAATCCAGATTCCTCGCAAAATCAAATTTTAAACAGAATTTGTATCCTGACAAAAATAAGTCGGTTTACCATTTATCGGGTTATAAAAAGGGGAGATGTAGTCAACCATTCCTTCCACAGAAAGCGCATAGGGCAAAAATTAAAAAGAATAGACGTGGGTTTTCAGGAAGATATTCGTCGTATAATATACGGATTTTATAAAGAAAATTTGGTGCTCACGTTGGAAATGATACGGGATAAATTAAAAGATTATCCTGAAGATTTTTATAATTACAAATGCTTAGACTCACTGCACTGTATTGTAAAACTGTGTGGTTTTCAATACAAAAAATTAGATAAAAGAATGGTGATTATGGAGTCGTCTCGAATCGTTGAATTGCGCCAAGAATTTTTGCACAAAGTTAAAATCTATAGAGAGCAGAAAAGAAATCTGATTTACCTGGATGAAACGTGGTATGATACCCATGATGTTGTGCAGTACGGCTGGGTTGACGACAACAACAAGTGCATTTTAAATGCATCACGCAACCGTGGAAAACGAATCATTATTCTCCATGCTGGCAGTGAAAATGGATTTATACCTAATGCCTTGCTGTTATCTGCCAAAAATATCAAAGAATCATGTGCCGACTATCATGAGGACATGACCTCCGACTTATTTGAAAAGTGGATAGAGCAGCAGTTAATACCAAACATTTCCCCAAATTCAGTGATTATTATGGACAATGCGCCATACCATTCCCGACAGAAAAACAAAATTCCGAATACAGGCACAAAAAAACAAGACATTATTGATTTTATGAAGGATAAGGGAATGGAAATATCACAAAAATCAACCAAAGCCATATTATTGGATCTTATTAAAAGACAAAAATTTGAAAAAGAGTATGTTGTTGACAATCTGCTTTAGCAAAATGGCCATGAAGTATAACGTCTACCTCCCTATTACTGCATTTTTAACCCGATTGAGTTGGTCTGGGCTGCTTTAAAAAAAAAGTAAGAAAACATAATCAGACCCCTCAATTAAGTGAATCGCTATTGGCCACAATAAGAGATGCAGTATCTCATATTGCTGCCACAGACCTATGGAAGCAGTGTTCTAGGCATATTATTGAAAAAGAAAATGAATATTGTGTTTTGCCTCCTGTAAATCCCGTTGTAATTCCTCTACAAGATGACTGTAGTGTACTATAATGTAAGTCTTTATATACCTACCTGCTATGTAAATATTTGCCTATGTCAAACGTTGGAATTCTTGGAATTTTTCCATTTCTTAACTTTCAGTCAACATAAATTAAACTCCCAATATAAGTATTTTTTATCCCAAATCAAAAAAATAAGAAGATAGTAAAATCCATTTATTGTGATATAAAAACATTATTATTATCGTTCTAAATAAATGCCGCACACCTATGATACGTCATGAAATTACAAAGGACGCGCCGACCAAAGGTTTTTATGCTATTTCAAGTGACTTCAGATACACCATACCTGTTTAAGACCAATTGTCAGAGGCATGATTCTAACTGAATTTCGACCGTTAAAATTAATTTCAATAGTTCATTTGATCCGCTGACAATTTTAACGCAGTCATGATTTGAATATAGAAAATCACTAGAATCGAGTGTCAAAATCATCAAACCGGATCATTTATATGACGGGAAGGCCACAATAAAACCGATTTCAGTAGTCGACATTCATTTAGAATCGGGCTCAGAGAGCACATTTCCTTTTCCATATCTTCGCGTTCCTGCGATACTAATTGCATAGAAATATTTAGACAACTGAATTATGAAATTTGAGAGGCATTTAAAGTTGTTTCAAAGTTCTTAAAGCAAAAAAATTATAAAATGCTAAAGAAACTGGAATCTGGTAATATGAAACCTGGGCAGCAGACATTGAAAGAAAATCCTTTCACGTTTTTACAAATTCAGCAAGCTAATAAATCCAGTTTGTCTACTTTGACGGTGTCTGAGAGCCGAGCACGCCCCTCTACGGCCAGATTTTGTAGCTACTAGGTGTGTTACGTGTAGTTCTACAACCAATGGTTGGAGAGATTCTGTAACACCAACTGTCACAATGGTAACATGTTCAAATGTAGGAGTTGTAAATAGACTTTACAAATATGTATATGATTTTGGACGTTTTGCTTTGTGTTTTTTTTTCTTCTTAAAAGGGATCAAGTAATTAAAAAGGTGAAATAGAACTTTGATAATATTCATATAGTCCATGTATTAAAATAATTACAAAAAAAGGTCTAACATCCAAAATTTATTTATTCAAATTCCAAATTTCCAATAAATAAACTCTGGTTTAACTCTTAACTTAGAACTTCATTCTATGGGGATATTGCGAACTCCTAAGTCCCCACATTGCTGAAAGGTAGATCTTCAGGAGCTTGCGGTCAGGATGTGTCTTGATTGCCTCCAAGATCTGGGTATCAACTTCCTTTTGGTCAGTTTTCCTCTGCTCACTCACTTTGTATCCCTAAAATGATTGAAGACTGAAGTTGTGTGTTTCTTATTAAAACTAGATTACATAATTTGATGAAAATTTCATAATTTCTCCTTTTAAGTCATCTATATGTGCTACTTCATTAAAAGCTCATTCACGATAGTCTCTCCACAATGAAGGTGTGATAAACAAATAGTAAACTTTAGAATACCCCTGCTACAAAAAATTTTTACCTCAAACTATAAAATATTCATTGATAAAATTTTGTATTTTAAACACTTCGCTTGAAATTGACCTCACCTCCTTTTTGGTTTGCAAAATATCTCCCTCTTCTTTCTTTGCCCTCTTTTCTCTCTTCCTGGCAAAGTATTTGTCATTTATATGTTCTGGGAGTTTCACACCACTGATGTCAATCTTAGTAGCTGTGGCAATGACATACCTCTGGCTAATTCTCCTTAATGGACAGGCATTGATTCCAAAAGGCCCTGCAAAAAATTTGCAGATAAACATATTTTCCAAACATGGTAAAATCAATAATCCATCTTTGATACTAATTAGTTGATTGTTGAGTATGAAGATTTTTTTCAAAGTATAATCCTTGATGAAAATTATAGTCAAGATAGAAATACATAAAACAGTATTTTTATTAGGCATATCATCATTTCAGTTTAAACTGCTATAGTAGCTGACCCTTATTTTTTATGAAAAAGCATTTACTAGTAACACCTGATGTATAAAAAATAATTTGTGCAAATACTGTAAACACTCAAACTTCATGGAGAAGATGGTCAAAATTTACTAAAATATCGAGTGTTCCAGCAGATCAAATAATTTTGTCCCATATATTTACCTGTTACCAAGAGGAGTCCAGAGTGCAGTTGCTTCAGGAAGATGACCCTCTTGCCCTTGTGAGAACCAGCTAACACGATAAGGATTGTACCAGGGGTAATTGTCTCTCTTAGGTTACGTTTATGTTGGCTGAAGCATTTCTTTGCTGGCCTTGGCTTGATCCTGGAATAGATTAAATAGTTCTACAAAACCATGTCATCATAAAAAGTAGTTGTCAGATCAGACAAAATCTGACATATACAAGGTAACTTAAAAAACTGTTGCGAATATTTCTAGGATAGAAAAAATGCCCTCTTACTGAAACATGCTAGATTATAAGTTTGAAATCACAAAATAACCTGCAAGTGGAAAAAGGTGTTGATATAATGTATAATGCAGTTACTTATATTGCTTATACAAGCAAAGATCTTGACTTATAGAAAAAAAAAATGGTAATTTCTACTGATTTCATTAATTTTTACTGGAAAAGACAAAAATTTTAATCTATTTTTACTACAGTATAGCTTTACCAAATATTAGCTACAATGTCATTTCTAAAATATCTATTGCATTGTTAGTTCAGATAAGGTAGCTAAGTCTCTGAGATGTTTGCAAGACTTTTAGAGAAAAGTTAGTTTGAGATATCAATCCATATAGATAAAATTATGTTCTACTTTGAAATGTTTCTCAAGTCAGTCAAGTTTGATAAAAATAGTGATGCACTCGTAGAGTATTGGCACTATTTTTTGAATTAATTTGTAAAATACCTTATAGTGACAAATTTCAAGTGGAAGATGGAATTATTAGTGAAAATATACATGTGTGAACCTTAAGTACAAGTATGGGTACTGTTGCATCTTGTAGAACTTTGGATTTCACTCTTTTTTGAGGTAGTGAGGTGGTGAATGATCACTTCTCATACCTTCTTATGTATGTGTTCAAAAATATATTTTACTACTACCTCATAATGCACAAATTTTTTTTCCATAATTATTCCCTTAATCCTTTTTTAATTTACTGCTTTTCCAGTTTTCATATTTTTCCCTAAATGCAGAGCCCGGCAACACTGCAGGCAAGCGCCTCTCATATGACATATGCACAGACATCATACATGGCAGATGGCCGTGAAAATAATAGGGGAAATAGCTACTAAAGATGCTGTGTTTTGGGGAAAAAAATCATGAAAAGTGGCTTCATCCACACTTTTTTTGTTTTAAAATAATCTAATAGACTACCCTCTATAAGTTTCAAGTGAAAAAACAGTGAAATCTGAAGTTCTATAAGGCCCAACAGTACCCAAGTATGATGCTATCTTGAGGGTACTGTTATCAAACCAATACATTTCTCCAACTTATTCGAAAAAATAATATAGTGGATCAAAGGATTCAAGTATGTAGCCTCTGAATTAACAATTCTATGTAGCCTAATAACAAGAATAAAGCTAGGTACTGATAATATTAATACTACAATAGTTGAAAATCAGCTCAAACAGACAAATTAACACACTGCTACTTACTTATCCTGAGTAGGATAGTATGCCCTCCTCTTCTTAACCAAAACAAAACGTTTTCCACCGTTTTTATCTCCTCCAATAGGTTTTTCGATAACGCGCGGTTTCTGTGACTTTTTCGAAGGTTTTACCGTCTTGCCAATGAACTTGTAAAGGGCCTTCTTGTGGTACATTCTAGATCTTGAAAATCTAACGACTCCATTGCCCAAGTCATAGTTTCTAGGCTTACCAGATTTCTTGCTTTTCTTGGTAGCCTCGCCGGGCTTTTTCTTTTCCGTCTTGGCCGCAGGTGCTGTAGGTGCCATCTAAAAAAGATGATTTTAGGTTAGAATCTGGAAGCCCATAATCTTCAAACGAATTTATAGGAAAATTAGGAAAGTATTTTATGCTTAAATCAATTGAGATATAAGCATGAATCAAAACCAAATCCTAAATAAGCATTAAAATTATGAACTTCAATGAAATTAGACAATTTAAAAAGTGGCTCTGATCAGTGGTATTTACTATTTGTATTAATTTTTACAAAGAACTTTACAAAAATTCCGCATAAGGCCGACATGACAAAGATTGGTGAACATTAATAAAACTTAAAAATTCAATTTCATACCAAGATGATAATGAAAAATAAAGATTTTATGAAAATAAGTTCACTACACTCACCTCGCAAGATGTTTACCGTAAAAAGAAGGAATTGCGCTTGCTCAGAAATGTCAACGTGACAAATGACCATGACAGATCTGGCAAAAACAAAAAATCACCAAATTTGTTTCACTGCCCTGGAATTTGTTTTTCAAATCTGATTATACGGAAATGTCGCTATCAAAAATTTTACATTTATCACTTTTTGTCATGTTCTAGACGATCTAGTTTTATTTATTTTGTACCATTGACGACACCATTTGTTTCATGTCTTTTACTACTGGCAACACTGAGTACCTGAGTTATTTTATTATTTTTATGTTGGCGGTCTACTAACTTAATACCCAAAAAGATAGCTAAAATGTCACTTGTCATTTCTGTCAACTTTCTTTACATGGCTGTTGCCGAATCCACCACGTGTGTGGAAAATAGATTTGTTGAATTTTGAGTGTAAATACGTGAATAAAAAGTAAGTATCCACTCAAAATTTACTACTAATCCGTATTAATACAATTGCGGCATTTAACAGACTGTAAATAATAGATTTTTCTATTTACCTTCCAGATGCCTTTAGCGATTGATTTGCTTCATCCCTCGCCCGAAAAACAGAGGAGGGCACACAAAAAGAAGAGGTAAGTTGTTTAAAATGTATTAAACATGGTACCGCATCAGTTAGAACAGTATTATTTCACATATTTGCTGAAATATGCGACCTAGAAAGTACGACGTGCATGCCGCATGCAGGCTCGGACATGTTTGATTTTCGGATTTCAAAGGTTTGTAACGCAATTTGGTTGTAAATTCATTAAATACGGTTTTTTACACTTTCCGCTACCGCTATCAATTTGAATTAGTCTTTAATTAACATAAACCATGCTGCAGACTATAAAGTCTTTACCCCTTATAGGATTTTCAAATTCACAATTTTTTCATGTAATGTTTGTTTATATTATGCAATTGTTTGAAACATTTGAATTACATTCCATTTACACATGGAATAATTTTATTTCAAGGTGCATATTGAGCTAATAAACTTATTTCTGAATCCCATATTTTTATGAGCAATTTTTAAATGTTGAAAATCCATACAGTCAATTTCAAATTAATGATTTTTGAAAGTGTTAGGGATCATTTTGTCTTTATGACTATTTTCATAGATTTGTTTCTATTGTGCGATAGCTTGAAACATTTCTGTTGTTGTTTTTAAGAAGATACAGACAGCCATACATAAATCCTATTTTTCGTCATTTACAGGTATTGCTAATATCAATTATTATATTTTAAACTATTGTTTATTTTCGTGACTAGCCAATATTTTTTTCTTTTTTTGCAGATTGGTTCAACACCCCAATAGTTATTTTATGGATGTAAAGTGCCCAGGTTGCTATGCCATCTCAACAATTTTCTCACATGCACAGTCAGCTGTCCCATGCAAGGGGTGTTCCACAATCCTGTGCACATCAACGGGTGGTAAAGCTCGACTCACTGAAGGATGCAGTTTCAGGCGTAAACAATATTGAAATGTTTTATAAAGTTAAATTAATGTACCTTTAAGTTACGTTTTCTAAATATACGCTCTGACTGTGTCCAAACAGTATTCCATCTATTGTTTTATTTGTCATTTTACTACATAGTGACATATAAGTAGGCATCTACTTGGTGTGTCAAATTTTTTTAATGTAGATGACTGCAATGCATTATCTCGTTCCAATTCATCAACTAGCATAGCATATTTTCTTTTCCTAGAGTTAAGACTATACAGGGTACTTCTTGTCTGTTCTTTAGCAGGAAGGTGCCCTAGGTGGTTTTAAGGCATGGTTCATATAAATATAGGTCTGGAAGGCATTCATTTTTTAAAATATGGAATGTTGAGGTTATATTTTAGAAATATATTAAAATTTTGTGCATTTAGTTCTAACAACATAACCAATTATACAAAAAATATGCCCAAGACCAGATCAGTGGTATTGAAACTAGGAAAATTTGACCACTACTGAATAAAATAATTTACTACGCCACTGACTTTTGAGATGTTATTCAATTTTTTGATAACTTTTTATCAGGCTGATGCTTAGGTAGACAAAATTTGTGTAAGTATTCAAGGCAAAATCTGTATAAGAAACTCAACCCAATCTGCTTTGAAAATATGCTGAAGTTGATGAAATCTGGTCTCACCAAGGCATTATTTAAACAGCAACAATGCTTTGTCTTTATTCAATCTTGTCTCAGTAATTTATGACAGTTTGTAACTTAAAAACCCATATTTTTCTTAACCCTTGGTTGCTTCTCATGGATCTATAAGATCCTGTTAACTTTAGAAACATTGGTTTCAAACAATATCAATTATCATATGTTCAAACTGTGCAAGAATAAGTTCTGCCATATTATTGGATGATATATGTTTTATATCAATTTTCTTAATTGTTCAAAAAAATATATATATGAGGGTCAAGACAACCCTTGATTTAGAGACTGAAATTTATTTTAATAAATAGTGCTTAATGAAATGTGGACACTTGTTAAGAAACACTATTTAAGAATATCCTGTATGTATTCTATATATGTGAGAAATTCATGGGAATGATCATGAACTAAGACCTGAAAAATAAAGCGGAACAAAAATAAAACAACTATATGTCTTGATAAATATTTTAAATAAACATATTCATAAAATACATTTACACTCAAAATTGGAATGGAAATCAAAATAATACATCCTAGTATGTAAATAAAACAGATATGAGTAAAGCTGTGGTAAATATATGTCCCTACATATACTTACTAAATTCAAGTCAGTTCAAGTGTATATATAGCAAGATTTTTTCTTGCACTGAGCTCATTTAAAATCTTATCTAGGAGAAATAAAGTACCAATATACGCATTTAACTCTTAACAATGGAATCATAGGCTTGGAATACGTATGGCGCCACCTCTACAGATCTAGACTTCAAACTAAGTGTTGCTGTAGAAACTCCTGGTTGCAACTTCAGTTCTAGAAGTACCCAAATATTGTTGGTCAGTTTGAGAGACTGATACAACATATCTTGCCCTTCCACATTACGTTTTGCAATAGTGAAAATGTTATTCAATGTCATTTTGTTGGAGATACTGTCAGTAGTGCCTTTTACGTCATTTATAGTGTACTGGACCTGCAAATAAGGTATTAAGGATCACATTTACAGACGTTCCAGCATAATTGAGCAACGATATCGCCTTGGATTTTAAACAAACAATAACCTGCCAGACGCACTTGTCGGGCTTCTGCCTCCCATCCCAACTCTGTCAAACTTTGTACTTCAGAAGTGGGCGGTATGACCGCTCCTTTATTGCTAGGATGTCGAGATCGTGGAACAATCTACCTGAGGAAGTTTTCCCAGTTCTGCTAACCTTACGCAGTTCAAAAATTGGATTAACAAGGCATCTTTTAGTTATATCAGTCTCAGTGCCCTAGTATTTAGGTATCTGCCTGTGCAACGGCTTCAGTATAAAAAATTTGGTAAATCTTCGAAATTTGACAGATTTTTCGGAATTTTCTAAACAACCAATATTTTTAAATTTTTCAGAATTTGAAACCTTGTAAATTTTAAAATTAGTATTTTTTTTTATTGTAATAGGGTGATCTAAAATACTGTTTTATTCTTGCCAAAAATTATATTCCGAGTGTTTTCACTTTTTTCTATGAACGAGAAGTGCAAAAATTGCACTCCAATATTCGACTGTAAAATTTTGCAACAATCTGTCCAGTGTATGGTTACGTTCTATTGGTATTCAGAACGAAAATACGAGAGATGTCTTTTAAGTTTTGCATATCGAAATAAAACAACACGATGACATGACTTTATTGTTTTCGAAGTATTCTCTACGAAGATGCATGCGCTCGAACCAGTTGTCTTGGTGGAGGATGATTCTTCTTTCGGGGTTGATTTTCCGAAGCTCGGTGATGACTTTTGGCAAACAAATGGTGATATACCAATCCGCAGTAACAGTTCTTTGCTCATTAGGAGGAATTGTTGCAATATGACCCGCTTGTGACACAAATGTCGGTAACACTGTTGTTGGCTTTTCTTCACCTTGGAACACGCAAACAGACGACTATCGTTCTGGTTCATAACAGTAAATCCACGATTCATCACCACTAACAATGTTGTACACATTTTTTGAGTTTCCTTAATTGAAACGGTCAAGCGTTTTTTGACACCAATTAACCCTGGCTGCTTTCTGCTCTTCAGTCAACAGGTGGGGTATCCAACGAGAAACTAAGTTTCTTACTCCTAATTCTTCATGTAAAATTTTTTGAATTGAGGTCTTTGAGATCTGCAAGGACGCCTCAATTTCGCGATATGTCTATCTTCAATGATGAGTTTCCGCACAGCATCGACGTTTTCCTGGATGACCGCCGATTTTGATGCACCCACCCTGGGATCGTCGCTAAGACTCACCCGTCCACGTTTGACTTCTCCATACCAACGGGAAATTGTCGACTGATGTGGCGCTTCGTTGCCGAAAACAGACAGTAACTCAGCAAGGCATTCTTGTTGCGATAATTGTCTGTGAAAGTTATAATAAATTATGGCGCGAAAATGTTCTCGGTGGAGTTCCATTTTTCTAATGACTTGGTGACACTTAAAAATTCACTGTAGTGAGAACACTGCACGTATTGTTGTGAAACTTTGAATTTAAGTTTACTAAAGAGTGAGGTTAAGATTGAGTACTGACGTTCAATCCGCGCGGCCTACTATGTTTCTATATGCAAGACTTAAAAGACATCCCTCGTAAAATCCTATTGGCCGAGTCCTCTGATGATTTAAGTAAGCGCTCTTTTTAATTATAATTCCAAACGCATTTTATCCAATACACGAGCGAGAAAATGAGGATAGGCTACATCATCTTTGGGAATCGGATGGAATCTATTACTGCTTTTAAAAATTTAACATGACAAAATATTTGCTGGCATTAGTTGCAAGAAGAATGCAAAAAAATGAATATTCCCAAGTAAGTATAAGTTTTAATGAAAAATTTACCTCATTTGCACTAGGGATGTCTCTCCATGTAGTAAGGAACACCCTTTTGTCCAACGTTCCATCCTCTGTGAAAATAATTTGCAATGGAATCTGACAGGCGTAGTAGAATACGTCCACGTTATTCTTCACAGCAACCTACGAAAATTATATTTATGCATATTTCAGAATTTGATGGATTGAAAACGATGGGTCTCAGGTAGGTCAGAGTTGGGGAAAGTTTATTCAGATTTCATCTTATATATTCAAATACCTGCAAGGTGGTAAGAGGTTCCATCCTCTGCACTGGTCCCGTGGTAGCCAAGGCCATAGAATATTCCAAGCTTTGACCAGGTTGTAGTTGAGGAATTGAAAGTGGAGAAGCAGGTGTAATACCAAAACTGTTTTTGTTAAACTGGATAGCAAAACCTGTCATTGCCTGCAAAAAAATTGTGTTTATCTATCAACAAATTAATAAGTCTTAACACATCTTCTATTGGTAGAATTTGCCAAAAGGAATTATTGAATGTACATTTTCGAATTCGTATCAAAACATAATCGTAATATTTTTTCATCACTTATTTGTACCTGCATAGCCTTATTAGTAAATGTCATATCCATATACATCTGTCCAGCTTTTCTAGAGAAAGTGCCGTAGATTTCCAAGCCTTTCCCCTTTTCAGCAGGCAGCCAACATACTTTTGGAGGTGTATACATTGCTGGTGTGGATGGAATGCCAAAAATATCGCCCAGCAGCCCTGTTGTTGATGGGGTCGCACCCCCTGTCAGATCTGGACCGCCCAACTAGAAACATACAAAAAATATTCAAGGCTCATATCCGTACTTTAAGAAATGATACACCAAATAATGTTCGGAATACATCGCCTGTCATGTTCTGTCTTGCATATTTTTGTTCTTCTAAGACTCGTAAGGTATCACTCATAGGTTGAAATGGACATGTTTCATTTCCATGGCCAACTGCAGACAGCCCTGTTTCGTGTCTTGAAAATTTAGGGATTTTGTATCTTGAAAGGAATAACTGATTACTTACCAAAATGTCTAGACCACCACCAAGTAAATCGACGTTGCTAGTAGGTTGAACGGCAGGTGCAGGAACCACAGGTGCTGGAGCTCCAAGATCCATAGACAGAAGATCTCCAATAAGACTTTCTTGATTAGGAATCACTGTAGCCTCTTGCGTGGTAGAAGCGTCATCCGCGGAACCTTGCCGAGCAGGCAGAGATTTTCTTATTCCTAAACCAATAATTTTTTAAGTCACAAAATTTCGACAGACAGTCTTTTTATTCGATTTTGCCTTTAGCAAAGGAGGTATTGAGGCACCGCTCATTTAATGCAGAAGCAATAGAAGTCGATGAGCGATAGTAACGTTTTTGTAGTAATGAATACGAATGATAATCAATCGAAGTTGCACGCCCACGCTTCAAACGTGACACATTACCTCCATTTATCGTTCCAGTGCGTGGGCTGTCATTTCATTGTATGCAAAGGAAGGCAGCACATTCGTTTTTTTTACTTTGTTTCCCCTCCCTCCAACGGGCGTGCACCTTTAAGTGACATAAACATTACAACTTACCAGTTCCTTTTTTCTGAAAAGGTTGGACGTAGAATAGTAACTTTACATCAAAAGTCTTACCGAAAATAGGACATAGGCTAGTCCTGTTCTACAGATTTTAAACTTAATATTTTTGAAGCAGTAACATATCTTATATTAACATTTCCCTCGACAAGACGTGAAAGCATAATTTTAGAATGTTTGATAATGAAATAAAATTTTCTGAAATCGTTGAGATAATATTGTACCAAACATCTCACCTTTTAACCATAAATAAAACAACAAAAAACTTCTATAAAATTGCATTAGTTGAGTTAAACTACTCCTAAATTTAATAGGTCTAATGACTGTCGTATCATCGTTGACCTTAGAAATAGCAGCTCTTATTTTTAAAAATAAATCTAAATTTGGAACATTAAATTTAAGTTAAGCTATTAGACGAAAGCAAGATCTTAAATTAGAAGTACTTGTGAAAGACCAAATAATGTATAATGGTCTAAAAATTGACATGTGCCTTCCTGATGCTATCAAATGAATCACCCAGGATATGTGTTGATGAAAAGAATGCGGAAAAAATTCTGGTTGTTATTTGGTTATTGCCGCGTCTAATCATCCGAGTTCCTGTTTATGTTGGTAGTTTCCGTTTTAAATTATAAGCGAATTGTAGATTTGGCAAACCCTAACGGGCAACATTTTGAACTCTTATTAAAATAAAAAGTGATATTTTCGTGTTTTTGTTTTCTATCTGAACAAATTAAGATAAATAAAGATCTTTCTAATTTTCTTGAAAAGGAATCTACCGATTTTAAAAAATCAAACGTCAAAATAAAGGACTTCGAAAGACCTTTCAAAAAAGCTATTACTCGATACCACTTGTCATTCAAAATTTTCAAGGGGTTGACCCTGGGGAGCAGAGGATGGAACGGGGTGAAGTATTTTTTGGTTAAAAAGTTGTCCCTATTGCCTTTTCTAGGCAATTTTTCTTTTAATCAGTGGTTTTCGATAAATCAAATGAACACCCTGTATATTGCTGTATCCTAATATAAAAATTACCCTGATATTAGACCTGAATTGCGAGACGCATGCCACCCCGTTCAATTTGGTCATAAGGGCACTTGCTCTCAGAGGAGCTGTTTAAGTGCATGCAGTTCCTCCCTCGCTCCTCAAGTCATTCCCCTTCCCAGAGATATGCTGCAACCACCACTGCCCCCATTTCCTTAGGGAGATGCCTAAGAGTGCCCTTGACCATGTGTGGGCTCCACAATCCATTTAGTTAATTGACATTGAAATAAAGAAAAAAAAAGTAAAAACAAACCTGCACTTCTTCCCTCAACAAAAGCTGTTGGTGGCTTATGATAGACACTAGCCAAAGATGATATGTGGCAAATCAGCTCATCTAGCAATGTGGGCTCCAATAGATCCGTTTCTTCTGAAATCAGCGGCTTATGTGCTAGAACCACTTCTTTTGCTGCTGCTGGATCTGTACTCAGCAATCTACAAAAAATATTAATTATTCAAAGTCAGGTTGCTTAACAACAAAAGTATACCTCCAATAGATGAATCCACGATCTCTTAAATCTGGATTGTCAGAATCTTGTGTAGCCAAGCTCAAGACATGTTGTACCAAACCTTGGGTATGCTGGGGCCGTTTCAAAAAAAGCTTTACTACAGCCGTTAGCAACTGAAGCTGAACTTGAGCATTCTCGTCCGCGAATCCTAAGAAAACAGAATGAGATTGCAATTTGTACAATTTTTATCTTAAAAATATATATACCTTCTAAGAAACTATCAAGGAGTTCATCAGCATTATCAATTCTTTCTGCGTACTCTCCAATAATCCAAACCATACTCGCTCTAGCTTCGGGCTCATCCAGAGTATCCAAATTCTCGCATAATGTGCTAATGATGCTTTCATATTTATTGGGATACTTTCTGGAAAACCAAATATTAGAATTAAATCGCGCGCGCTTTATCGGTCTAGTAACAGCAGAGGTACGAACTAAAATGTGTGCCGGCAAACGCATCAGTGTTACCAAATTTAAAAATAGATTTGGAGAGATCCGTCTTGCCAAAATAAAATCGGAATTTAGTGACATCAGTGCTGTTAACATAAACATCTGAATTATTGATTTCAGTGTCGCCAAAATATAATCTGGTTTCATTATTCAGACAGTTTAGTGATTTTTGTGTTTATAGTAGCGATAAGTGGCGGCATTGTTACAACTGACGTTTGACGGATTGTGTATCTATCGGCAGCGCAAACGTCAGAATTTATCGATTTTGTGGTCACTCGAAAATCAAAACCCGGTCAGATATTTTCAAATACAATTGGTAACAAATAACCTTTCAATAAAAATTGGTGGTAGACACGTTGGTATTAAAGCAATATAGTTGCTATCAACTATTACTACATTATTAAGGCGTGGCAAGATGTTGGATGAAAAACTACTTCAAGAAAGATTGGAGCAATTCAATCCAGAACCATTAGTACCTTTGGACCATACCTTGGGAAAAGCAGAAATAGAAAGCGACGTAGTACCAAAAGATGAAAATACAATAGATCTTGTAAAAGTCAACTTTTTGAACTTCTTGGATAATGATGGTATTAAGAAGTCTTGCGAAAATACTATAAGAAAATATGGAGTAGGAACTTGTGGCCCCAGGGCATTTTATGGTAAGTTTGCATTTGAAATCTAATTCATAATAATCCAACAAATCTGCAAATTATTTACTACATAATTGACTTTTGTGATATATTTTCAATCTTGTATCAAATTAAAAGCCCTCTAAGGTAAAACAATGATTCAACCTTTACAAAATTTGTCATTTACACACATTAAATGTAATACTCTACTTTGCATGCATCAGTTGAGTGTTCAGGTTCATTTGATTATGTATAGAGAAACCCAGTAAAAGATATTCTTGTCACTTCCCTTCAATTACTAGTTTATTATTTCCAACGCTAGACCTTCAAATATCCACTAAACCTTACTATGATAATCACCAAGCTTTCTTTTTAGGCACAACAGATCTTCATTTGGATTTGGAAAAAAGATTAGCAGAGTTCCTCAAAACAGAATCCTCTATTGTCTACTCTTATGGATTTGTCGCTATATCCAGCTCTATCGCAGCATACTGTAAAAGATCTGACACAGTATTCATTGATGAAAAAGCCAACATTGCAATCAGACAAGGCCTCCAATCCTCCAGGTGCAAAATTGTTGAATTCAAACATAATGATCCCAGCAGCTTGAAAGAAGAAGTTTCCAAAGTGACCAAAAAAGAAGGCAAGAGGAAATCCAGAAAGTTTTTAATAGTTGAAGGAGTTTCTTGGGCTACAGGCAAATTATTACCTCTTGAAGATTTCCTCAAAGTAGCAGAGGCAAACAAGATGAGGATATTCTTGGAAGAAACATATTCTATAGGTGTATATGGGAAACATGGACGAGGTCTAACAGAACACTTTGACATAGACCCAGCAAGGATTGACATGATTATTGCAACCCTAGAAACATCTGTTGGCTCAATAGGTGGATTCTGTGCAGGATCAGATACAATCATTGAACACCAAAGCTTGTCTGGATCAGGGTACATCTTTTCAGCATCATTATCAACATTTTTAGTGCAAGCTTGTATAGATGCTGTTAATATAATGGAAAGTACCCCACAAGTATTTGAAGATTTGAGGAAGCTAGCAAAATATGTACACAACTTCCTTGTAGAAGTAGGATATAAGGTTGAGAGTGATCCAGAATCAGGTTTTAAGGTATTCAAAGCAAGTGGCAATGAGGAAAAAATATATAGCTACTGTAAGGAAAATGGAGTTCACCTCATATATAATAAAGAAAAGTATTTGGTCATGAATCTAAATGTAGAACTTTATAAAAATAATAAGATTCAAAAAGTATATGATGTGCTGAAAGAAGCCTCAGCACTGTAGGGGCAAGCTATAAAATATATATTAACACAATCTGTTTATGTTAGTATTTTATGGATGAATGTTTATTATATACATATTTAAAATATTTTATTGCTGCAGATAACAAGGTTAAGCAACTATTATCTATAAAATGGCACAGGAAATGGACTATTTAAGTTTATAAATTTGTTAAATATTCACAATTTTAATGAGCACTTCATATGTATTTCTATCTTCACCAAATATAATTTAAAATTTCGAATGCAGTTTTATTATAAGCCAAACTATGAGAAGAATATAGATTATGCACCAAAACAAAGTTTTATATATTTAGGATGTGTATGGCTTGAAAATGTTTCAGAGCACTTGCAAATATTTTTAATATTGCTAAGGCCCCAATACTCTCAGCAGCGGCAGGGTGTTTCAAAAGACAAAACATTTAAGAGGGCCTTATGAAAATAGCTTCATATGAATGTGTGTCATAATGTTTTAAATTTTGAAATACAGAGAGACATTTCAAAAACAAATTATAGCATGTATGATGCAACCCTAGATGTTTCAATGAAATGTTGATCACAGCCAGTAAAATTGAAGGAATTTGCTTATGTACTATGTTTTTTCATTTATTAGTGGTCATTGTAGAATTGAAGCTAGTTTATAGCAAATTTTGGGGGAGAAAACAAATATATGCACACATTTTTTTAGTGTCCACACTTTCTTCAACTCACCTGAATATGTCCTTTATGACCACAATAGCCTCCTGCACAACATAGTTGACCTTGGTTTGGATGAGATCTAGCAGTGTTGCCACACACCTTTCTGCAGATGGTTCAACTTTGATAGCACATCTACCTATGGCTCTGACTGCTTTTCTCACAAAATCAACGTCAACCTACAAAAAAAAAATAATTTGAAATTTGAAGCAAAAAGAACTACATCTCCATATTTACCTCTGTAGCATATTCTTTGAGTTCACTGAGCACTTGAGCTATGTTCACCTGGGAGGCTAGACGTATCATTATGTCCAATTTTTCGAGTTTCACATAGATTGGATCATTGTACTTCACGAAAAATACCTATCAAAAACCATAAATAATTTTAAGACAATGATACTTTTTGATGAGAATAATTACTTTTGATAGACCCACAACAGCAGGATCTCTAAAACTTCAGAATTGCATGAAGAAATAAACACAGATTTTAGACTAGAATATTTACTATACCTTCATCTCATGTTTGAGAATATCAGGCTTCTTCTGAACAATCAAATTAATATTTCTCAAAGCCACATACTGAACTTCAGGTTCAGAGCTCAGTAAAGTGACTAGAGGTGGTGCCAGTTTTTTGCTTAAAGTATTGCAGAATTCTGTATCACCTGCTAGAATCTCCATCATTTTGATGAGCACCTGAAATTATAGAATCTTGTGGTATGGCCACACAGGCATGAAAATAATTGGTCCCGCTGACAAATTGGCGTATCAGATTCGGAACCTTTGCACCCAATTTATCTAAATCACATTTTCGCTCACATTGTAGATACAGGATTTTTTAACATCGTTTCATAGCACCGGCAGTTTACAGGATTTGAAACAGAAATATCAGTTTTGTACTTGATTGTCTTAAAAATGCAATGTCCGCACTAATGACATTTTTGTCCGAATTTTACCTATTTTCAAATATTTAACTTTTATATGAAAGCATAGCCACAACACTGCTTCTAATCCATAATAAAACACTGTAAGACACAGAACACATTTAAAAATGAAAGTGTTATATCACTGTGCCAGCAACAGAAATACAAGAGGCACAAATCATTACTATTAATGGATGTTCTACCAAAGAGCCGTTCATTGCCAGATCACCGAGGGCTTGAACTGGCACGTACACATCTCGTCGATAGCGGCAGCTGCGGGGAAAACGCTAGAATATTTAGGGCTAAGAAGTACTTTTCTCCACATGACCTTCTCACTCAGTACAAGGTCCAGAAAAGACCTAGCCTCGGGTATTGCTCACATGTACGACTGATCGATGACTTCTCGAACGGGCAGTCCCGGGACCCTTTAGCACCGGCGGGCCGTCGGCGATGTATCTCTCTTTCTACCGCTACGCCAACGAGCTTTGCTCCTCAGAGCTTTCCTCCTTGATGCCACCGCGTGATGTGCTTGTCAGATCCTACCATCCTAATCGTGTCGAATTTCGTACATCCATAACTGGCCGATACGATTGCTCATTTGTCCCTAGTGTATCGAGATTGTGAAACTTTCTGCATAAGGAGGCTTTTTCCAGTTCTACTACTAACCTTAGGCAGTTCAAACACGGGTTAACAAAGTTTCTTTAAGCCCCTCTTAGTAGCCGCGGTGCCGTGCATTTAGGCTCCTGCTTGCACAGTTGCTTCAGTGTAAAAAAATAATGTGAATTCAACTTTCCTGTTTAATGAGAGCTCAGTGTTGCAACACTTTTACTTTTATATGTTGCATTATAGATTTGAAGCAGGAAGTGTTACGACTTATGCAATCATATAAAAATAAATACTACATTCAAAAATGGATGAAATAAAAAAAAATTATAAAATTTTGAAATGTATATGTCCTAAAATATCTAAATACAAAAGTTTCATAAATGGAATCAACTTGAAAATTGAGTTATTCTCAGGACCGAAAATCCCACTTATTGACCCTTATGATTTTCATTTTCTACAAGCGGATGAAACGTGGTATATCTAGGTGATTTTGGCATCGTATTCGACATGGAAATATTTCTCAAATTATTTTGTAGCATGAATGTAAATTCTATACCATTTGCCATATAAAATTTCCATTTTTAGACGCTAAATTGCAATATTATGAAAAATTATAGATGCCCCATGGAACCGAATTTGGAAAATGAATGAATATCAGATTCGGAATCTATACACCTGATTTATCTAAGACACAATTTAACAACCAAAAAGATAATAGTGGCTTTTTGCAAAAAAGCTAGTTACTTACAGAATTATAGATATTCCATCATCATCTTACCTTGACAGCAGACAACACAACAGCAGCATTTGCATGAGCCAAACGAGGTGTGATACGTTCACAAATACTCTGGGCTTCCCTCTCGTCTCTTGGGGTGTAGTTAGACAAAGAATCCAAAATGAAGACTTGCCCCCATTCGGTGCATTCGTTTAAGGCAGTTAACAGTTTATTGATGGTATTTGTTGTTAATTCTGGGAAATTAATATCCACTTTATTTACAACAAATATTTTTTTATTTTTAGAATAGGTGGTTAAACCTGTTTTCTTTTTAACAAACCACTGTTTTCCTAGTTTTGAGACTTTGTACGAAAAATGAAATGCCGCCTGTTTCAGTCGAATTAACTAGCCAAATTAGAACACTGCTGTAGAAAAAGTGTATAGTTAAATTGTACAAGAAAATATACGTGTTTCGTAAGTGAATCTCAATATTTAAGGAGTCAATTTTTGGGTTCATTTTAAGAAGAAAACTTCATATGAACATATGTCCTAAACATCTTAACTTTTAAGATACAGATACACTTTATAAAAATATTTCAAGACTTTATTGCAACCTAATGTTTTCGAATGTTGACATCACAAACATAATTTCACAAATATAATTTTTTACAGCAAGTTTTGATTTCCTGGTCTAGTTATACAGTGCAATTTAACCATGACTCATATTTATCCTAATGAATGTTTCATATTATTTTTTGTACTTACCAACTAACGGTTGGCCAGTGGGACTACTTTCATTGATTTCTGAAAGAGCTGCCACTGCATTTGCAACTACCATTGGATTGGAGTCACTCAACAGCTCTTTCAACTGCTCTAAGAATCCTTGATCCTCTACCAAACCTACAACATTCAATTTAATTTCTCACAAGGGAATACAACTCAAATAACAGGATTATTGAAAACATCCTCAAGAATTATCACAATGAGGGTATCAAGACTTGAAACTCTTTTTGGTTAAATGTATCATATTGCTATGATTCCTCAATATCAAGCTTAGAATATCAGTATTCTAAATTATATAAAGTGCTCAATCAAATCATCCTAAACGATATTACATTGAACAAAATTCGCTTTTCTTTAATAACTTCATCTTTGCATGTTTATTTGAAGATATTTCGAAGGAGCAAGCCTGTCTAAAAATTAATGTTTTGTTTTTGAATGTAAATTAAATTATAGGCAAGTTAAAGTATAGTCCAAGAAATCAAATGATTATTCTCTAGTTTAGACATTATTTTTAATATTTCTCAAGCTGTGTATCTTTGAAAATCATGTTTCTCTATTACCTTTTTGATAATTTCTGTACATGACCGAAACAAAATTCAAATACAAGCTGTTCTTAAAGACCATGCAACAATAAGCAAATTTTCATAGTAACACATACACCAAAGCCTTAAGACAACCGAGATATCAAGTTTCAAAAACATCTGAATGGGCCAGCCCAGCTCTGCTCAACTTCAAAAGAAAAGGTAAGATGCACGTCGATATCCAAATCACGCACTGCGCGGTGTGTACGTTAACTTAACAAACTGGGTTTGAAAAAACCAAAATTGGTACAATCATCTAAATTTGTTGTTGATTAATTGTGTCTTCAAATTGATATTGATACTTGGCAGGTGTGTTCAGATTGTATATCTGCACCTATATTACGTAATTCAAAAAGAAACATATCCATTTTTTATATTATGTAGGTTTTTTTGACATTATGTGGATTTTTCTATAGAATATTACCTTTGACATTCACATCACGCTTACTTGTAATAGGGTCAGAATTAACTACTTTTAATTTTACCGATTTTTTGGAAATTATATAGGTTTTTTTACATAATATAATAAGCCTGCCAAGTTGTATAGGTTGATGGATACAGTGGAAGACCTAGACAGCCCCAAATGTTTCTTTAGGAAGAGGATAACAAACTTAGTAAAACCAGTATTAATGAGCAAAATGTAACCCAGCAGTACTTGAAACTTCATACCAAATGTATAGTGGGGGCTTTTCGTCAATTTCTTTTTTAGATCTTTACTGATTTTTTACAGCATGTTCGGTTTATTATTTCAATCCTAATTTATTTATTTATTTATACTGGATCAACCCCATTACAAAAAAAATATATAAATCCAAATATAATAATACCTAACTAAGAAAAACAGCCAATAAAAAAAATAATCAGGCTAATTCTCTAATAATGGTCTAAAATCTAGACAAAGGAATGCCTAATATTTCAATATAAATAACTGGTTCACTATCCAATTAAGTGATGTAACACTGAATGAGATTTTGTTAAGGAGCTCATGGCCCAGCATATGGCCATTTAACAGTTTAAAGACAAACAGTAAATCAATATGAATATGCCTTTGACGTAGATTCTTCAAGTTCAATATATTCAGTGCATCATCATATATATGATCATCAGGAATTCTTATATGAAGCTTATAAAGACAAAATCTAATAAGTGTATTCTGCCCTTGGAGGGCTAGACAATTATGCATATAATATGGAGACAGGATCATTGATCCATTTTTTAACAAAGACACCACAACTGTGTGTACAATTTTTGACAAGTTTCTATTCATATCTCTCTACAATTATGTAACACAAAACCCCAAGGACTTTAGAAGCCTTAGGTACAACAGCGTTTATATATATATATATATATATGTGTGAAACTTAGTTGTTCATCAAAAAGTATACAAGATCTTTTATGACATTGCAATATTTTATATTATTGTTTTCTATAGTATAAGAAGAGGTCACCTTCTTATATCTTTTGTAAAAACTAATGTGGTTACATTTACCAATATTTAATGAAACATCATCATTAACACACCAATCACTCAGCCTTTTCAAGCCATTTTGCAACTCCTGCTCAGAACAAACCTCCTGATGAAATTTTAAAACATCCATAAATAAATAAATTTATTGTTTTCAAAACAAACTGGAATGTCATTTATAAGAATATTAAAGAGTAATGGAGAACAATGACTACCCTAAGGTACTACACCACAGGAAGCAATGATATGGTAAGACCTGGCACTGCCTATTCACACCTGTTGAAGTTAAAATTTTTCAGAAAAAATTAGTCCCAACTTTCAGGGCAGTGTATTTGGGGTTGCCTCAAACTTACCAGATGAAATGTCATATAACTTAGCCACACAAACTGCAGCAGTTTTCCTTACATAAGGATCCTCATCTTTCAAACATTTCCTCAATGGTTCACACAAATACTCAGTAATTTTATCTACTCTGATACATCCCATTGTTCTTACCGCCAATGCTCTTATCAGAGGATTTGGATCTTCACAATCCTAACAAAAAAGTACATGAGTCAGTAGGTATATTTTAGGAAAATACTTGGTTAAGTAATGCTAAGATTACCTTAATGAGCTGTGAGGTGGGCAAATCCTTGCATAAAAACGATAATATAAGAGCTGTGCATTACAAGCATAAATGACATGTAAAATATTTATGGAAAATAACTTACCTTCACAAATGTGTTAACTGCCATAATTGCCATATCAGGTTGAGATTTTGCATAGTTCATTAAGTAGAGATAGACCAGCTTTTTCAACTCCAAATTGTCTGTCTGCATGCAATTCACAACATCCGGAAACAAAGCAGAAACATCTTTTCCTACAGTCATTGAGGCAATAACCTAGGATAGAATTGCAAGATTTATATCTTTGAATGGCTAATATTATGATAAATATACCTTCTTAACAGCCTCTTTCTTCTTTTCCTTCTTATCGTTGTTCAACTCGGATTTTAACTCAAATATTTCACCCTTTTTGGTGGTAGTGAAGTATTTTGAGTCTGTCATAGTTGATAATCTGGAATCAATAACGGTAAAAGAATTGGAACTCGAGGCAACAGAGAAAAAACATAAATGTCAGCGATGTTTGCATATCGCAAGGAATAGTACACTTTACACTAAAAGCCTACCTGTTTTATCACAGTTTTCCTCAAAAAATTTGTTTTCTTTATCCAATAATTGCCTTTACGCCTATTTTTGTTAACTTGTCAATGTCAAATGTCGTGAACAGAAACAAGAAGTGTCAAGAATCAAATTCAAGCGGATAACCAAATGGAAATGGTATTTACCATTTTGGGTTGGTATTTACCAATCCGTTCAAGCGAGTGTAGTTATCAGTTTGGTTATAAGATCCGTGACGTCACGAATCAGCTGTTATATGTCATAGTTATCACCGCAAAATTGTGGTATTTACCCAACTCAAGAGTAGTTTTATATTTCTGGTTATTATTTGAAATGTGACAAGTTAGAATTTTGCCGGGTATTGGATATTGTTATTGTACTTCAGCTTCATTTTTGAGAAAAAAGATACAGGCTGACTTCAGTTTCACCATAAGCACCTTATTAGTTATACTCATTACGGTTGTTGGGGACACTTTAAATGTAGTTCCTGTGCTTAACAAAGTATCCGGTGTAGCCATATACCACAAGAATATTAAAATATGGCCATATAAACTCACTAGATGATATCCACCTGTATACGGTTTTGCTAATTTCTTTTTTCATCATTTCTGCTGAATCAATAAATGTTTTCTTTGACATGCGGAAAAATTTAGAGAATTGAAAGTTATCACAGCTACAAAGCCATGGTTCCATCATTAAAAAAAAATCTGAAAAAAACATTTCTCCCATGAATATTATGAAAGGTTTCTTATTTAAACTTTCCATATACAGTTGTAGACGAAAAAGCACCGATTATTAAGTGATAATAAAAATAATTAGAGATTATATACGCGCTTTTCTAAAATAAACAACTTGTAACAAAACCGCGGTTAAAACCAACGCGTTCAAGCGATTCGTGTAACTGACGTCATCAACCCGTGTGTCATCTTGAACCATATTATAACCGCGGCACATAACACAGAAATTTTGGTTATTCGCTTGGATTTGATTAAGAAGAATTACGGATTTATCACACGTTGACATTAGCGAACTTGAATTCTATTTCTCGGTATGTATCTAGTCGCAGGTCATAATATAGTTCAGTAGACAGTAATCTCAATACTTCGACAACAAATAGATCAATTTAATACATTGTGGATGAAAGTAGGTTATAAGAGTTTAATTATTGGATTATCACTAAACGAACTCTACCCGCTGGCCACTATTTGTCACCCCTTTTCGATATCACTTTTTCAAGGGACCGTTTTCTATAGGTAACGACCCCTACGCTTACTCTGTCACGTGAGATAGGTGGGACGCCGTCCTGCTGAAACCATGCCATGGAGTTATATCCATCAAATTCTTTGAGTTTTGTGTTAAAAAAATCCCTCCCCTATATAACCTTCTGAGTAAACAGTTATATCATGACCGCGATCGTTTTCAAGAAAATAAGGCCCAATTAAATATGTAGCTTATATTGCTGCCAAAACTGATCTTTTGGTAATGTAGTCTTTTGATGTTCAACAACGGCAGCTCCAAACTCCGGTATCGACAGTTTTGTTTATTAACAAAGCCATTCATATGAAAATGAACCTCATCTGAAAAGAGGATGTCACCAAATTTAGAGAACCGTTCAAAAGTAAAGAAAAGTAAAGTTCAACGCAAAGGTATAACCAGTTATTGTAACACTGAAACTTATCCTGTGGTTTACATGTCGATAATACATTTATGATTGAAACCTTTACTGCAGTAAAGAAGATCTGTAAATACATGTGCTTTTACTGGCTAAAAATTATATGACTCAATTACTTGTCATATTGCTAAATTATTATTGATTGCTTGGCTTTTATATACATCTTACCTTAAATAAATTGTTTAATCCGATAGAATATCACGGTTCTAAAAAAAATGTCCTGTCTTGGTCTTATCAATTTACATTGCAGTCAATCCTCAAAAAATGACAAAAACCTAAAACTCCATGAAAATTTATATATTTATTGTAGGTTTTAGGTTCGCTGATTATACGGTAACAGGATTATTACTACATTTTCGAAATGGCGGAACCAGAGTCGGGATCTAGTAGAAAATTGTTGAACTGTACAGTAACAAAAGTATTTTACTCCAAAACGATCTATTTTTTCGTCACCATTTCTACAGTTTAAAGGTACTGGATTTCCAAAAATAACAATTCTGGGCGATGTGAAAAAATAGCAATGCTGTACTGAATGAGTTGATTGCCTTCTACTAACACCATCATGTCAGAATCCAGTCGGTTACTAAGTCACTATATGTGACATCAAAATCGATGAATTGTTTAAAAGTTATTTGGGTAAAATCGATTTCCAGTAGTCCAATATGGGTCTGTGTTTCCGTAGGAACACCCCGTATGGCATCTTCTAGGAATAATGACATTATTGTTGTGTTCTACGTGCATCGGAGACACTGCTCTTCTATTCTTTGATACTCTGTAGATTTACTCACTGGAGATTATAAGCACTTACTCGTTACGTAACGAGTCGGAGTCTAATACGAGGGTAAAATTAATGGTCCGAGCGAAATATTTGTTGACTAAGAAAAATCTGCTATTGGGAGTAAAAATAACAAGGCCACACAAGACAACTATTGAAATATACTCTACTAGACTATCTGTAGCGAATTTTTTCTCGAAACCGTTGCACAACAACAGCGAGGTACACCACTCGGACGCTTCAGTCTCTCGGCAACCATCGGCGCAGCGGAATGTCCACGCGTTCACAACTCCGTGCAGAGCTCTATTCGGTTTATCTACTTTTTTTTAGTAGTGGTGTTCACTATAGGGTTCTCGATTGCGTCTCAGTGGTGCTTTGGTGTTTTAGTGATGTGACGTGGGTGTCAAGTGTCTCCAAAGTGGAAATTAGGTCTACTTCCAACTCTTCTGAGGGAATAGCATAAATGTGCAGCAAACTAGGTTAGCATTGCATACTCAACTTGTGTGTTAGGGTTGACATCATATGTTTTTTTTTTAAATAAATTGCGTACAATGCATACACAGAGATTAGTCATATACTGAGGTATTTGGGAAAAACTAAAATCTGGCCAAATCGTTTTTACTTTTGTCTGACTTTATTTTAAGAAATGTCAAAAAACTAATGGCACTATTTAGGCACTACTACAATGAAAAAATAGAAGAAAAAACGTTTGCATATAAAAAAAAAACAAAACAAATGTAACGTGATACATCGTTGAAGTCGTAGAAAAAGATGCTATTAAATACAGTATAGTTCTTTTTGTAAATGTTGTGCACCTGCACAAGATGTAAAGCTACTTACCTAATTTGCTATGTTGAGGAGCCTTTCTTCCCGAAACATGCACATCAAGATCATTTACCTAAATACATATTTCATTTCAATTTCACACTTCACTTCTTTGTTTAAAAAAAGTCCTGCAACAACTTAATCCTCGTCTTCCAAAGAATAGAAAAGTTCGCAAAAATAAAAAACAGCTTATTTTGTTATAACTTCTAAATATTAGATGTATCAAAATTGTCCGATGAGCTGGCAACGCCACAATTCTAGATAACAAGAATCACAAAGTCAACTGGCAAAACGTATGTCTATCCCGGGGTAACGACGGAGCATTTAGTACGTCAAAGTGGCAGTTTTCCATTTCTCTTTTTCAACTTTTTAAGCGTGGCTTGTCTTGCGTGGCCATGATATCTTCACTCGGGCCAGGTTTTTAATTTTGTATTACTTTTCCCTCCATTTTATGCGGCCTACAATGTTAAGTTGAACATTTTTGTTAATGAGTTTTTGGTTGTTCATTAGTTCATGTCACAGCTTCCTATTTGGCAGCACTGGCGCTGGCGATTGGTGCGTTAAAGTCAAACGTCACTCAAAAAGTGTGGTTAGAATTTTTGTTATTGTGTGATTGTGTCTAACGGTGATTACTTTTTAGTATTTTGTTTGTGACAACTGTTATAAGGTAGATCAGATATAGTCGGGATTTTTAATGCCTTCAAGCTTGTACTAACTTGATTTGCAGCTAAAATGAGTGATACAGAAGAAACCTCTGAGGGTGGACCAATTCCCAAAAAGAGGCATCATGAAGAAGCTGACCAAAATGAAGACTCACAAAGTACAGAACCGAAAAAGAAAGTCTTACCACATACAAAGCTCTTTCTGGACAATATGCCATCAGCAAACTCCTATGAGAAAAGTTATATGCACAGAGATGTTATTACTCATGTTCTTACGACTGCAACAGATTTTGTGATAACTGCTAGTTGTGATGGACACATAAAATTTTGGAAAAAGATGGAAATTGGGATAGAATTTGTAAAACACTTCAGAAGCCATTTAGGTAAGGACATTTGAGTCTAATATCTGTCAACCATTGATCTCCATGTTTGCCTGGCTGATAAAAAAGGCACAGATATTGAAAAAACATTTTACTGACATTTTGTTCACTATAATGATTAGATAACAAAAGACGACCAAGATAGCTAAAAATTCAGCAAAGTGTTTAACATATATGGTTTTATTTATCAAGCAACAAAGCATTGGGATGGATCCTCTAGACAACCATAGAACAAACTGGTAATACATCTTTCATCCGTCCGATCACAGATGACACCCTAGACAGCTGTTTCGTAATTTTTGACAACTAATTTGATCTTCGGTTGCAGGTCCAATTGTGAAGATAGTATGTAATGTTGAAGGGACATTACTAGCTTCAGCCTCTCTAGACAAATCTTTGAAAATATTTGATGTAGTTAACTTTGATATGATAAATATGTTGAAGCTAGATTATATTCCAAATACAATAGAATGGATACATGCTCCTGGTGACCCTATACACACTATTGCTGTGTCTGATAAAGAATCACCAAAAATTTACATTTATGATGGGCGAGGTGACAGCAAGCCTTTGCTGGTGTTGGAAAAAATTCACATGGCATCAGTCAGCTTAATGAGACACAATCCCAAGTATGATGTTATAATCTCTGCTGATAAAAAGGGAATGTTAGGTATGAACTTTACACCTTATTTATGTAATATTGAAACATAAATCAAAATTATTCTGCTAGAACATGCCTAATCCTATGCTCCATTTAGATGTTCACATATAATTTCCATCATTACAGAAATGCTGCCAAGTAGGATTATAAGGGGTGTTGAAGTTTAAAAATAAAAAACATTTTTTTTAATATCTACAAAACTGTCAACTGGAATAAACTAAAATTTATGTGGATTTACCTAAGTATTGTCCACATTCAAAGGTCTACTTAAAATTGATAAGCACCAGTGGCGGAGATACAGGGGATTAGTGGCATTATTTTTACAAATAAAAATAGTACGCCACTGTTTTTTTAAAATGTGCAATTTTTTTAATTCTACCTTCAATCAGCTACAAACCCCCTAGTCTCGAACTTGCAATAACAATCTGAGAGTTGGCAAAACTGGCACCTAAAGACAGTGGTTGGCAGGTATATAGATGTAGGCATAAGTGGTTGGCAACACCACAGTATGTATGCTATTTTAGCACAGACAAGGCATTCAATTGGATTGGGTATCTTCTGGTGGAATATGTAAATCAATGATTGAAGTTAAAATATTTTCTAAATTTTAGAGTATTGGTCAGGATACAAGCAAGAATGTATATTTCCAAAGAATGTTGCTTTCGACTCAAAATTAGATACAGACCTGTTCATTTTTGCAAAAAATAGTACTTTTCCAACAGGTTTGGCTTTTTCACCTAATGGTAAAAAGTTTGCCACTATATCAACAGATAGAAAAGTCAGGTTATTCAATTTTGTTACAGGCAAACTGGTAAGTATTTTTAGTATATTATTTAAAGTTCTTGCCAAGTTATGGATAAGTGACAAATAATGAATTAATTTGTTTGTCAAAGCTGTATGATAATGATCAGTTGAACAAATCAGAACATTTATATAAAACAAATCTAAGATGGAAGCAGTTAAATGATACCGTTGTTTTTAGAAACCAGTTTTTGATAAACTATTTTGAACGGATCTAAATACATTGTTAAATTCTCTAAAATATAGCAATATTTTTAGGTAAAAGTAATTGATGAAAGCATGTCAAAGTTCATTGAGTATCAGCAAAAAACTCAAAAACTGCCAAATATGGAATTTGGCAGGAGAATGGCTCTAGAAAGGGACCTGGAGAAATCAGAAAGTTTTGAGCTGGAGAATATCCTCTTTGATGAAAGTGGTCACTTCATAATGTATGCCACTTTACTGGGAGTAAAAGTCATAAATTTGTACAATAATACCTGCTCAAGGATCATTGGGAAGAATGAAAATTTGAGATTATTAAATATAGCACTTTACCAAGGTGAGCTATGTCCATCTGTCAACTTTGATATTGAATCACTCTACAATTTGGAAAGTATCTGCTATACCAAGGATGAAAAAGCTATATGAGTTTTGGAATTTGTTCCAGTCAAAATTGCTAAAACTCTGTTTTTGACGTTTCAAAGGCCTGCACGGTTTTAAAATTTGTTTGAAGTGATTGTGAATGATCGATCGAGGATTAAGAGGGTATAGAGTTGAAAATATTGCAACTTGTGTATTATTGAAAAACGTTGTATTATTACAATACCTTACAATACAAATAGTCTTTATTCATCAAATCATCCTAAAATAACATTACATGCGTCAGAACAGGGACGGGAAAAACAGAATAAAAATACTACAAGGTTAAGTCACAATATAACAAAAATACAAGATATGTGAGATTTTTTAAAAAATTCACAGCAGTGTAAAAACATTTGTTTGTTAAAAATTTCTCAACCTCTCTCATTAAATTATAAAGAGGTTTCCTTTATACATTGAGAACCAAATTTGTCTGACGACGTGACTTCATTGTGTACAAGAGAGAAGTGTGTATAGACATGTGTTTTAGAAAGAGATAGAAGCCGGCTAAATAGAGGAGCTAGCTAGCTCATCACCTAGCAACGCTGACGCGGCAGTCTGCCGCATTGCCAATATGTTACACCAATTCCTTGAACTGAGATGTATGCTGAAAATATGCGTTAGTTTATTCTCTATGCCCAAATAATGGTTTTATATTGAGCGTACACATTTGTGAATTGTGTTCAATCTGTTAAGGATCGATTCTAGGTCGGGGTCGCCACAAATTCTGCAACATTGCATCATTGGTTCGCTTGGCAACACCGCATCTCGTTGATAAGTTGTATTGCGATATGGTATTTGTTACATTTTCAGGCCGGTAGCTGTCGCACAACGTAACAATTACTCAGGATGTGCTGGTTTTATCACCATCGGTGGAAATCAAAGGTAATTCTAATATAAATTGAAACACTGAGTCGTACCAAAATTGATATAAACAATTCTAATCAAAATGAAAACGTCCTTCTTGGGTTTGACAGTAACCTAACCTATTGTGCGCACATTTTCTGGTGTAACGTATTCGCCACGCGGCAGGTTCCTTCTGCGACACCGTTGCTAGGCGATGTGGTGATGACCTTCGTTCTTCAGCTGGCATCGATCTCTTTCTAACATGTCTTTGATGTTCCCTGTATGCATGTGCTGGAAGCGTGAACTGGAGATTTTTTGTGAAAAGTGATAAAACCTGTAACCAAATTGTTATTTTATTTTGTATCATAGCTGTCATTGTCGAAATGTTTTTCTAACTTGTTTTTGTTACAAACAGTGTCAACTAAAACTTTAAGGGTGTAAATCCAGGCTACTGTTAATAATTTGTGATGCTTGAAAATTCCACGGCATGAATGATGTGGTAATTTGAACTTTACGCGAATAATGCTTTTCTGCAATATAAAAACGCGCATGGATCTGTTTTTCTTGTCGCCAGATAACAATACCACATGAACTGACAGAATACACGTGTTAAGAAGCCATTATCCCGGTAAACGACGCACCTGCTAGACGCAATAGTCAGTCATATTTTCCATAAATTTGCCATTTAAACAGAAATATTAAAGATTTATTTTCTGTAGTTTGAGATGTAGAGGTCTGCAATACAGTGTACTTAAGTAAACAGCCTAGTCAGTCTCAGTCTTTCAGACTTATGCATAGGTACTTTTTTCAGTACTGGAATCTTGAAATTTTGCGTACTTCATTTTGATGCTGTTGTGAATGGCGGAAATTGCACTAAATGCAAAATTGCATCAGAACGTGTAACTAAAGCGTAGTTCTTTTAATCATCATATTGCCATAGGGCGTTATATTAATTTGTTTTTTTTCCTGTTTTATGCCTGCTGTGTGTTACAGGATCTGCGAAAAAATCTAAAGCCGCCGTTACATTAGAAATTGAGGCTTCAAACAATCCCACCTTAGAAGCCATCCAACCAGATCCCACCCTCGTCTGCACAGCTTACAAAAAGGCCCGATTCTACCTGTTCTCTCATAGAGAACCCGAAGACCTCCAAGGCGACCAGGATCGTGACGTTTTCAACGAGAAACCTTCAAAAGAGGACACGTTTGCGGCAACGGAAAACCCTGCGGTGCAACGGTTGTACGAAAACGCCATAATCCATACTGTCTTTGGAGATATACACCTGAAGTTGTTCATGAAAGACTGTCCGAAGACTGTTGAAAATTTTTGCGTGCATAGCAAAAATGGATATTATAACGGGCATATATTTCACAGGGTAATCAAAGGGTTTATGATTCAAACAGGTATGTGAAACTACTACACTGGTTGGTATGACCGTTCCTTCATGTGGGGAATACTGAGAATGTGGAACAATCAAAAAGAGCAATCCCCGATTTCGTTATTCTTAACCAGTTTTAGATTAAAGTAACCAAATTATGTTTGGTATTTACAACAAGAACTAGAAATAACTATAACAAGTTGATAGTTGACATAGTGCATGTCTTTGAAAATTCCCTCAAAATTCTAGATTTATCTTAAAATATAGATTTCCATTTTTTATTTTTTTGTCTGGTAATAACAGCATTTCGAGGTGGTAGAACAGTTCATTGAAATCAAATAATCATAATGCAATTAAGGTCAGATGTAGATCAAGAAAAACCTACAGGATGTTCAAGATGAGGATGAATAGAACTGACTTCGGGAATGGTTACAGTTACAATGTTGGTCAAATGATCAAATTATATTTTACATACAGTACACAGAATTGAGCTATTTTTTCAGATTTATCTGGCTCTAGCTCAATTCTGTAAATTTCTTGTAAAAGATAGATCTGTCACGAATCTCAACTATCCTAATAGTCTAATCAAATTAGCAAATTTCCCCGGAATAATTATAAAGTCTGGTTTTATTGGTGCAAGTTGTTCAAGGGGGTATTTAAAACATGTGGACGCATAACATGGGTACACCAATTTTTTTGAGAAAACATACGTTACTATACACATTTTAAAACAAAGCAGAGCTGTCTATCATCTTTTGTTGTAACCCATCCTTTTTTTGCATATAAATAGAATGTATCTTCTGGAATGGTTTGCGATTCATATCGGCAAGGTAAACTAGTCTATTTTACTTGACCAATCTACTCCAATTTTGTTGTGGTTATTTAGAAGTATGAATCCTTCGAATTCGAATTTCAAATATCTGCGAGAAACCATCGTCGCATTACCAACAAGTGCCAAAACCTGCAGTTTGTCTCGGTTTTCGGCCATAAAATTTTTGCTATTAGTCGATCTTTTTACGTGTGATCTCATTTTGTAGGTCTCATAAATACCAACACTTTCGATTGAATCCCAAAAGTTACAATTTCTCATTCTTTGTTGTCGAATAAAAAGTGTTGCCACAAACATGGGTGTACCCATTTTATGCGTCCATGTTTTGAATACACCTTTGAACAATTTGCAGGAATAAAACCAGACTTTACAATTATTTCGCAAACCAGGGGTATTTTCGTCTAATGTGATTAGACTATAAGGCGAGTATTTACTGTGGTCCGTAATTCGTACTACCAGTATTTACTGATGGATCCTTCAGAGTCACTGGATTTCTACATAACGTCAATAATCACTTACTTCCAGGCTAGACAATCAATAAATATCACATTCCATGATGAATCTAACGGATCGAAGTGAATACTAATCGCCTGACTAACCGTTACCGAGATCTAGAGCTATTCATTCTCATCTTAAGCATTCTGTAGTTTATTCCTACTCCTTTTCTGGTGTCCATTGCATTGTAATTATTTGCTCACAATGCGTTGTTCCATCATAAATGATTTTGTTGTCAAATAAAAAGAGCAAATTGAAAAAATACATATTTTTTAGGTCGAAAATGTTTGTTTTATACTCATCTTTTTTCCGTTCCTATGGTTTTCATCTTATTTTTCCATATAGTCGTTTCCGTCCTTCAATGTTGCCAGACATATGAGGCATTTGACGTAGTTTGCTTGAAGTATTATTATTTCATGGGAAAAGAGACGCACAGAGTCCAAGTACTTGATTCATTTTTTTAGGAGATCCTACGGGCAACGGAACTGGCGGTGAAAGTATATGGGGAGGAGAATTCGAGGACGAAATTAGGCCACACTTGAAGCACGACAGACCCTACACAGTTTCCATGGCTAACGCAGGCCCGAATACCAATGGCAGCCAGTTTTTCATCACTTTAACGCCAACGCCGTGGCTGGACAATAAACATACAATTTTTGGCAGGGTTGTCAAGGGTATGGAAGTCGTGCAGAACATCAGCAATGCGAAAACGAATGCAAAGACAGACAAACCATATGACGATATCAGAATCATATCCATCACTGTTAAATAATAAATTGTTAATTACTGTAATTTATAATTTAATATGTATATAAATATTTTAAATAAATGTATTTCATAGAAAACTACTACATTCTGTTTTGTCAGTTTGAATAATTTAAAATCTTACTCAGAGCCGTCTTCAGCAAATGTGAGGCCTGGAGCAAAAGCTTTTTGCGAGGCCTTTTTTAAAGAGAGTGGGCTACTGTGAAATTTTTTTAAAATTCTCGTGCAAAAAAGTGTTTCTAGCATTTTTGATGAAGTCGTTTCATCTCAAAACACGCCAGTTATTTATCTATTTTTTCCATTTGCCATGGTTATGTATATTTTTATTTTTGATATAAGTATACAGGGTGACTTCGAAGTTGAGTCATTTATTTTAACAGTGAGTAGATCTGATCAAAAGAAATGTTTTTTTCCTTTACCATTTTCCTGGTAAAATTAAAGTAACAAAGTTATAGCCCTTTGGAAGTTTGAGTACCGCCCTGTCTCAATAACAATATTATGTGGTCGTGCTTGGCGATAACGGATATAATCCGCCGTATCGGTTCATCGCATCGGAAACAAAAAAGCGAAAGAATTTGGAACGATGTTTTTACAAGTATCTCATTCATTTGTATACAATCAGTGTCAGTCAATGGTGGTATCTGTTGCGTGGCTCAAACGAAATAAAAAATGGCACATGTTTATGCGGATCGGTTTCCCAATCGAGTGCAACCAACCCCTCGTGCCTTTGTTAATGTAGTACAACGGGCTCGTGAATCAGGTGACTTAAGACCTCAGAGGGGACATCACGATCAAATTCAGGTCCGCACTGAAATACTTGTCGGGAGGATACTTTATAAAACAAGGTAAACATTTTTTTTTATTTTTTTTTTATTTTTACACATATTTTGGTTTATCTTCCTTCTACAATCATTATCTGAAAATTAATGACTCAACTTCAAAGTCACCCTGTATATTTCACTCTGTGTAAAGAATTGAGATAAGAAAGAAATATGATTTATGAGTATGGTCTAAACTCTTACACATTTTTTTAAGCAATGAATCATTAGAAAAATTATAATAAAGTTTATGTCTGCCAGGAAATAAATAAATTCGTATGAGAAATCTTTTTTTGTAGTGAATAATCAATCATAAGCACAAATTATTACAAAAATATTCATATTATTTGCACCTCGAACTCAAACATTCTTCTTTTCTTTATCTGTCCGACTTCTTTGGACTTTGGCTCTACACCCAGAGTTTCACTAAGTTCTCTTGCTACCAATGTGGCCGCCATAAAACCTTTAACTCTAAATTACTGAAAAAAAACAACTAGCCCTTGAACTATGTGCGATGCAACTCCAAGGCAGCGCGTCGACAAGCATGAGTCACAAACGGCATGCGCGGGGTTCGGTGAGCTGTCAACCCGGACACCGCCGCCACTATCAAACGATATTTTGCATTCTTTTGGTCACGATTATCTCGTTCTTGGGTTTTGAATATATTTTAGGCACGCATATCTGTACAATAATATATTATTTTCATTCAAAACTTATTTGTTAACGCGAGTAAGGCCTCGCAGTGCGAGGCTTGGAGCGGCCGCTCCACCCTTACTTGTATTATTTGATCGCAATTTAAAGAAATGTCTGTCATGTTTATATGCTCAAGGTATTTTGTAATGGCACAAGTTACTGTAAAGTTTGAATACACCCTATTGCTTATCACTTGAGATAATCGATTAACATTTTGGCATCTCATGAGAAAGATACTTCCTCGTATTCTTCCAATTTTAATCAGAAAAAAATTTATAGAAATGTCTAGTAAACTTATTATATGAATCTTGAGCATTGATGCGTATTATGTCAAAATTTAATTTAGCTCTTAGAACGTTGTTTCTGTCCTATTGATGTTTTCTCATATTATTTCATTTGGTAAAGAAAATTATAATAGAAGTGCTAAAAAAATTGACCGTATGCAACTTTAGTAACATTAAAAAGTTACATATGTGGAGTTGGAACACAATTCTCTTATCAGTTTAAGAGATATTTAGCAAGCAACTTGGTAAACCCATAGTGTTATTTCAGCGATCAGTACGGTAGCTTAGCGCGGTATAGGTACAGTTCGATTTCGTTGCAACTATAATCAAATCCGAACGAATAACCAAAATTTCTGTGTTATGTGTCGCGGTTCAAGATGACACACGGGTTGATGACGTCAGTTACACGAATCGCTTGAACGCGTTGGTTTTAACCGCGGTTTTGTTGCAAGTTGTTTGTTTTAGAAAAGCGCGTATATAATCTCTGATTATTTTTATTATCACTTAATAATCGGTGATTTTTCGTCTACAACTGTATATGGAAAGTTTAAATAAGAAACGTTTCATAATATTCATGGGAGAAACGTTTTTTTCAGATTTTTTTTTAATGATGGAACCATGGCTTCGTGGCTATGATAACTTTCAATTCTCTAAATTTTTCCGCATGTCAAAGAACACATTTATTGATTCAGCAGAAATGATGAAAAAAGAAATTAGCAAAATCGTATACAGGTGGATATCATCTAGTGAGTTTATATGGCCATATTTTAATATTCTTGTGGTATATGGCTACACAGGATACTTTGTTAAGCATAGGAACTACATTTAATGTGCCCCCAACAACCGTAATGAGTATAACTAATAAGGTGCTCCACTTTATGGTAAAACTGAAGTCAGCCTGTGTCATTTTTCTCAACAATGAAGCTGAAGTACAATAACAATATCCAATACCCGGCAAAATTCTAACTTGTCACATTTCAAATAATAACCAGAAATATAAAACTACTCTTGAGTTGGGTAAATACCACAATTTTGCGGTGATAACTATGACATATAACAGCTGATTCGTGACGTCACGGATCTTATAACCAAACTGATAACTACACTCGCTTGAACGGATTGGTAAATACCAACCCAAAATGGTAAATACCATTTCCATTTGGTTATCCGCTTGAATTTGATTTATGTGTTACGTGTGGTTGATCGGTCACCAGTTGAAGAGAAAGTAGCATGAGAAAATATTGGTCACCCCCTGTAAGTAACCGAGAAGAATGCCGTGTCATTCGCATGACTAATTTCTGATTCTTGAATTGTCAGTGCTGTGTTGTGTCTGCTTACTTTTGACATTTGAACCACTCCCTGTCAAAGTGACACGTCAGTTCTAGGTTATATGCAATGGCAATTTGTTTATTTTTCATACCTTAGCTTAAAACTGTATTTATCCAACGACCAAGATGTTTAAAAAGTTGAAAGAAAAAATTACCGAAGAGGTAAAAAGCTCTCCTCAGCGTTTCGCTGAATTTACACAGTCCGTTAGTGATAGGCTGCAAAACTCATCTACTCCTGATAACTTATTTTCAATAGGAGAAGACGGTATGTACAACTTAGTTACACTTTTTCTAAAGGCTAATGATAATTATTCTAGACGCGAATACCTCTACAGACAGCACAAGTCATGGATTTGCCAGTGTATCGCTTGTATCACCATCCCAAGAACACAGAAGCCGAAGGCTCTCTAATTCCTCGTTAGCCAGTGATGTCTCATTCTTGCCAAGATACGAGGCTGGTAGCATGTATCATTTACAGGTATATCAGATATTTATTCAATAATCAGGTACCAGAAGATAGCTTGTAGTACAGTCTTGGTACTATGGGGTCAGCAAAAAAAGGTTAAAAGTGACCTAGTTGCCAGACTGCCTCCTCACTACTACTACTACTAAGGCAAGCCCTAAGCTTTTTCCATTAGTTCAGTGTCTCCAGTATTTCACATCTTTAGTATTGAACAATTTTTATAGTCTTTACTAATTTAAATGACTATTCAAGGTGTAGTTCTAGAGCAAAGTAGAGATGACATACTCAATATTGTAGCTGATTGCTGAAATACAGTAATTCTATAATCTTTTGACATTTCTAGACCCATTTTTATGCAAAAAGATACCTATGCAACTTGTGTGGTTTGAAGATGTGATTGACAAAATAAATTTTAACATTTTTGTTTCTTCTAGTCTGACTTGGATGTGTCAGCAAGTGAGCTGGAAGATAATGTGTCAACTGCATCCTCAACACTAGGACACCTAAATAAAGAGCAGATTTACTCAGCATTTCAGAAATCTCAATCACAGTATCATAAATATAGGGGGAGATACACAGATTTGGCAAGGCATTACAAAGAACTGGAAAAAGAAAATACTAAGATGAAGGTAAATATATTTCTCAATTGCTTTCTGATACACTACGATTGAGAGCTTCATTCAATGTATGTACCAACTTCCAAACTCCCAGTGTGTTGTTATTCATTATTTTCATTTGTAAATTCACTTTTCTCTTAAAAAGGTATGTATAGAATATTATTGCTAATTTTGTATTGAATTGGATGGTTCACTTTCTTACCTATTTAAACATGGAATTAGAATATTCTTGTATCTATTCAACAAGATATCATCTTTGCAAAGAGAGTGTGTTGAGTGAAGCTCCAATATTATGGTTAGGGTAGGGATGACACCATAAATATAAGCTAAAATATTATTTTTTATTTTAATTTTATTAAAAGATTCGATAATTTATAATGGTTTGAAAATTTGGTTTCCTGATGCTGTAATAAGAATTGTCAATTTAAAGATGTGAACCTAAAAACATTCTAACAAATAAACCATATTATACCTTATCTTGAGGTAAATGACATTAATAAACTATAAGCTCATTTACTTTGCCTCAAAGCAAACATGAGTATTAGATTGGCATTTATATCCACCTGTTGGTGCTTGCTTAGGCGCCGTGGGGGGTTTCCAAATGACACAGGGAGTAAATGAGAGTTGAATACAGTATCAATATGCTGCACTTTAGCATTAAATTGTTGAGTCTTATTAATGCTTTCACTGCTTTGACTCTCGAAAATTCAAATGAATTGTACCTTTTCCAGTCTGTGCTGGTCGAGACGCAAGATAAAGCAATAAGAAGGGTAACAGAATTAAAAGAGCAGTGTGCTTTGGAACAAAAGGCAAAAGCTCACTTAGAAAGTGCATTAAGAGATGAGCTTGATGAAAAAGAAATTAAACTTAAATTGTTGCTATCAAAAATTGATCTTTTGCAGAATGAGAGCAATCAGAGCTCTTTAATAAGCATAGAACCAAAGGAAAATGATAATCATTCTGAAAATTTAGAAAATTTGACGAAATATTTGAATGATGCTAGAAAGGAAATAGAAAACCTGAATGAAAAGATTCAAGAGATGAAAGCAAATAATATAGTTTACCAGAGTAAAGAACAAGAGTACAAAAACAAAATTGCCAATTTAGAAAAAGAGCTTGACCAAACTTATGAAAGAGAAAAAAATACAAATCTGCAAGTCGCCCAAAACAAGATGGAATTGCATAACGAAATTTTGAGCAAGGAAACGGAAATAACTAATCTGAAAAAGGAAATGGAAATTTTGAAACAAAACTTAGAAATATACGAAAATGATAGCAAACAAAGCAATAATTCTAAGATGGAAAATCTACAATCACAAAATAAAAAACTGATAGAAAAATTGGAGCAGTTGAATCAGAAATGTAACAGTTTGGAAAGTGAAGTACTTAAAGTTGGTACTTACAAAATTGAAATTGAAAATCTTTCTAAAGAAGTCAATGATTTAGAGGCATTAAATGAACAGTTATCATCAGAGAATAAAATTAAAACTGCAGAGATAGAGGAGTTATTAACAAAAAATGCTCAACTTTTTGAAGATACAGCAAAGGAAAGGAGAGAATTTGAAAACCAAATTGAATCCTTGCGGGAAGATGCTAAGAAAGGTTTATTATCTCTAGAACCAAAAATGAGAGAAAAACTTCAAAATGAATTCTTGCTGAAGGAGGATAGTTTAAGAAAAGATTTAGAAGATAAATTTAATAAATTATCTTCCAACAACAATAGTCTCAAAGATATTAAAATACAGATTTTCCAAAAAGATGAGCTCATAAAAAATATCACTGAGGAATTGGATAGCATTAGGGAAAGTCTTAGCATGAAAATAGAGGACTATAATAATTTAGAAAAGAGTCATATAGACCTTATTGAAGACAGCTCCAAACTCAGAAACAAGATCGAGCATCTGGAAAAGGAAAAAATGAGCATGGAATCATATGACGAAAAAATTGTCAGACTTGAATCCCATATAAATACTCTTCACAGTGAATTGAAGGAAAGCAAAGAATTATTGGAGAAGAAAGATAAAGAAATCGTTAGGCTGAGTAAGGAAAATTTGGCACTTCAACAAGAAGTTGGCAGAACTACAGAAAAATTGAGGTTGTTAGAAGAAAAGGATGAAGCAATAAAGATAGATACATCAGAATGTAAATTATTAGAGTTAAAAGTCAGAAAGTTGGAAGAGGAGAAGCAGACACTTATAGATGAATTTGAAATGGAAAGGAAAATGTTTAATGGCATCTTGGAGGATCACAAAGAATTAAAACAAAGGGAAGAAGACATTGAGGTTCTTAAGAAGCTATTGTCAGAGAACAGGGAAGAAATAAGTCATTTGAAACAGAGTCTAGAACAAGAAAGAGCGAAGAATGTTGAGTTGAATGATAAGAAGTTACACTTTGAAAAACAGGTGGAAAAGTTATCAGAAAAACTAAGGATTTATCAAGAAAAGGAAGAGGCATCTGAAATGGAGAAAACTGAATGTGCTTTGTTAGAACTAAAACTCAAAAAGCTGGAAGAAGAAAATAACAGACTGTTAGACTCATTTGACCAAGAACGTGTAACATTTTCGAACGACTTAGATCAACTTAAGAGACAGTTGAGCTCTGCAAATGAAGACGAAGGAAAAGATGAGAATGCGGTCAGTTTAGAGGTGAAACTGAATGTTATTAGAAAGCTGTTGAAGGGAAAAGAAGAGCAGAATGTGATATTGGGTAAAGAAAATTTGAAGATACAGCAAGAAAATGAACAGTTGACTAAAAAGCTGAGGATTCTTGAAGAAAAATATGAAGCTATAGAAGTTGAGAATACAGAGTGTAAGCTCTTGGAGTTGAAGGTTCAAAAATTGGAAGATGAGAAAGAACAGCTCATACAGGAGTTTGAAATTGAAAGAAAAATGTTCAATGAACTTCTAGAAAATCATAAACAATTAGAGGAGAAAGAAGAAATTATAAGTCAACTTGAAGATAAGCTGTGCAAAGTCAGTGAGGACTTAAGGAGTGTTCAGGAAGAATTAGCAAAAGAAAAATGTGAAAATATTAGAATAGCTGAAGAGAAAATAGTTTTGGAAAAACAAATCAGTAAACACAAAGAGAAAATTAGGATATTAGAAGAAAGAAAGGAAACGTTGGAAGTCAATAAGACAGAGTGCAATATTTTAGAGATGAAATTGCAAAAACTTGAAGAAGAAAAAGAAAGGTTACTAGAGAGTTTTGAAAATGAAAGGAAAACGTTTAGTGCTGTTAATAAAAAAAGCAGTGAACATGTAAATAAAATCAAGGCATTGGAGCAAGAAAACCTGAATTTAAAGGAGAGTATTTCCAAAACTATAGCTGAAATGAATATTTTAAATGAAAAAATGAGACTTGGAGCACAAACATACAATGAAACTGTAAATTGTTTAGAAGTTCAATTAAAAGATGCTGAGCTAGAACTTATCAATCTGAAAAATAAAAATATAGAATTGCAAGATGAACTGAATCGTAAAAATAATGAAATATCGGAATTATCCTCAAAACTTGCGGATCTAACACATGCTATTGAGAGGCAAACTTCAGATTTCAATAATCTTTTACAGCATACAAAACAGCTTGATGAACATATGGAACAGATGAAAAATGCAAATGCCATATCTATTAAACAAGAAAAAGAAAAGCAAAATCAACTAACTTTGCAAATAGAACAGTTCCAAAAGCAGTTAGATACTAAAACTCAAGAATATGAATTATTAAATGCAAAATTGAAAGAAGTAGAAGAAACATGTGAAAAAGAAAAGAAATTGTGTGAGGAAAAGATGAGAATTATAGAAGATTTACAAATTAAGATTTCTGAGCTACAAAAAATTGAGGAATCTCATTCAAAACTAAAGAAGGACCATAACATACTTAGTGATGAGGTTGAGAAATTGAAGGCTATCGAAAATGAAAAGCTGGCACTTGAAAAGCAACTTAAAGTAAGAATAGAAAGCGAAAAACTACATGCGGATGAAAAAGTAAACTTGTTGAAGGGGATTGAAAACCTCAGAATGAGAATTGGAGAGTTAAGTTCGGAAAATAATGAACTCAAAGTGTTATCTAGTCAAGCTACAAATTCAGATAAAAAGATTCGTGAATTGATAGAAGAAAGACAATCTTTACAAAATCTGAATGAAAACATCCGTAAAGAAATGTCTGAGTTGAGTAATCGTAATCAACAACTTACCACAGATAACAGGAATGTTGTTGAGGAAAATCAAATGTTGTTGAATGACTTGTCGGAAATGAAAGTAAAGGTAGAAGCTTTGGAGGATGAGAAAGCGAAATTTGACGAAATCAAAGATGGATTGCAACAGAAAATAGACGAGTCTAACAGCTATGTAGATGAAGTCAAAAAGAAACTTTTAGAAGTACAAAATCAAAATGGTGAGCTGGTGAAAAATCAGTCAAATTCTAATGATGTTGATATTAGTAAGATTCAGAAAGACTTTTATGAAATCAAAGAAAAATGTGACAGTTTGTTTTTGGAAAATAAGAGCTTGAAACAAGAATATGGAAAATTGGAAGAAAAATGTAATAATTTCAGTAAAATCAAAGAAAAATTGGAAGCACAAATAGTCGAGCTTGAAAAGCAATATAATGAACTTCTACATGAGAAGCAACTTTTGCAGGATGAGATACAAGAGTTGAAGATATCTCCAATCAGTTACCAAGGTGCCACAACTTCAAAATTGGACAATTTGGAGCTTCTCAATGACCCATCAGAACTGAGTAATAGTGAGAAAGGAAGCTATTTAGAAGAGATCAGTATTCTCAAAGACAAACTCACAAAGTACAAATCTCTAGACATAACAAACAAAAGTTCAATAGAATTCTACGAAAACGAGCTGCAAAAGTTGAGGAATCAAAATGACAAGTTGAATAGGAGGTTGGATGAGACGTTAGTGACATTGAGCCATTGTGCAGATTTGTCCAGTTCTACTGAAATTGAGTATTTGAGGAATGTGCTGTTCAACTACATGATGGGTAAAGAGAGTTTAGTGCTGGCCAGGGTTATTGCAGCTGTGTGCAAGTTTGATCCTCAGCAGACAGAGTTAATTTTACAGAAGGAGCAGCAGAGACAGTCGTTGGTGAGTTTCAAACATAATCAATTCTTTTTGGTATGAGGTGTATTCAAAATGTGGAACTCAAATTCAAGAGGTGATGATTTGAATGATTTCAACACTATTTTGTTCTGGAACAATTTTTGAAGTAGCGATTTGTTTTGAAAATATAGGTATATCAAAAATTACATTTTTTATCGACAAATCACACGTGATTTTAGGTCAATTTACTTGACTCCATTTTTTTCTTACAAGCACCTTAATCTATTACAGTAGCATTAATTATTCATAGTATTTTTTTTTATATAATTTGAAACATGTACTAGTTATATAGGGTGCTAACAAAGTACTTGGTCAAACTTCAAGGGCTGATTGCTTGTGTGGTTTTGAGAAAAAAGTTGATATAAGCATAAATCAAAATACAGGTCCTAAAACTTTTCTCGAAACGTTCGTTTTTTGACAAAATCGTGGTAATCCTTTGGTTAGCTTTTTGGTTATTATAAGATTTCGTGAAACAGAATGTACAATCACCGCAAAAACTAATATCTCGAAATAAAAATGATTTTTTTAATCAGCAAATTGACCGTCTAAACCGCCGGATGCATTATTTTTTAACGGTTTGGGTTTAACTGACGTGTTTCTCTTCATTTTTATCCAACTTCCAGGTGATACCTTCGTACCTTTTAAAACTTAATATATTTTAATGACTTTTAAAAGGTTTTCCCATTTTTAACTATAAAAAAGTTCACACTCTTGAAAACAACTCCGAACCTACGTTTATATGAACTTTTTTTCTTGGGATCACTCATGCAATATAGGATAGGTACATTCTTAATACTCTCTATATCAAGCGACTGACTCATTTTTTTTTTCTAGCTAGGACAACTTGGCCTTATTTAACAATTAGAGGACCCTTCATACTTAGAGTAAGAGTAAAATGACTGCCTGTGCTGAAAAAATCAGGAACATATATAGTTTCATACAAAATAAAATTTCACACATGATTACTTCAGCCTCTGGTATTGTGGAAAATAATTCTTCATCCCATAATTTATCTTATAAGACAATTTTAATATCTGCTATAATATTGAAATTAATAATACTTTTTGACTTTGTTGAAATTCTATTTGTAGTGAATGTAACATAAGAGATGCTTGGATCAGGCCTAATCCACTAATCAAAATTTACTGATAGGAGTTCTTATTTGATTCTGTGTGGGTAGATATGGCCATTAACACATGCACTAAGCAAAATTTAATTAGCATTCCATAGCAGTATTTTGCAACATTCATCAATGTACTATAGGGTTTTTTATGTATCTATTTATTATTGTTTTAACATGTATCTGTCATTGTAAATAACTTGTTGTATATTGTTAAAATAAAATACATTTTTATCAAATATTACAATTATATATTGCAGTTGAAATACAAGAACTTATAAAAGTTAATAAAAAAGGATTAATTCTAAATAACATTGGCACTAGATAACATTCTATTCTGTACAAGTATTTTTCCTAGTAAAAAATGTAGGGGTCTTTGCAATGAATGGAAGAATGCGAAACATTGCAAAAAATACTGGGATATAAAACTAAAACAATAAATTATATGATCAAGTTAAAATATAGAAATAGTGCAATGGCTATATACAAGTGAATGTCTTTACTATGCATCTTTGCAGTGATAATCCCATGACAATTTGAAGCAAACTTCCATATAAAACATTCTATTACAATTAATTATTATTCTAAACATTTCCAAATAATCATTATCTAAGTAGAAACTATAATTATTGTATCAATAAATAACATAAATCCAAATCTTAATTGTTACACAATATTACTTGAAGGGGCATGTCTATTTTTTTATGTAAACATACTTCTGTAGTTACATCAGAACTGATTTACTTTTTGAGATAGGTATAAACAAGAAAGTTGGAATTATGAAAAATAGAGACAAATCCTCTGAACTTCAAAAAAAAACCAGAAATATATATTTTATGGAAAAAAGTTTGACTTGTTTTTAAGGTCTGAGCAAAAATTTTTAAAATATGATAGTAAAGGGCTAGTGTAGCAAGTACGAGTATCTTATTTTCAGCAAATTTATGAATTTTACACAAAAAGATCTGGAAAATTTTATAGAATGGTCCTCTATACTCAGACCTGTTATTTTCCAAATTTCTTATATTTAAAAAAATACTTCTTAGAGATGCAATATTTTCCATAAAACATATAATAAATATTTTCATATAAAAGATGTTTTTGGAAACAGTTAATTTGTGTTGTATTTATCTTTCATATACCTTTTTTTTTTGTATCTCAAAAATAAATGTGTTATGGTAGAATTACTGATGTATTTTTATATAAGAATGATGATAGAGCCTCATCTGCATCATTTTATCAACACACTACAATCATATTATCGAATTAACATTTCCTCCAAATTTTACAAATAAAACAACAATTATTAACAGAGCAGTTTTATCTGTATCTCTTGATTTTAAACTTTGGTGATAGAAGCTTGTCATAGCAATTGCAAAAATGGTAAAGATTGCTTTTAAAGTTTCACTTATAATCACTTGTGTGTCATTCAAAATATCAGCACCTAACACCCATTGGAATATCAATGAATGCTATTAAAAATGTTTTAAGAACTCTTCAGACACAATTCTAGCTCTTGCATTCATAGCTAGTTTCATTTCCGATATCTCCTTATCAATTTCTTCCATGAAGTGTATCACAAAGTCAACCAACTTGTGCTTGTACATCTGCTCCGTATGGAAATTTGTTATAAGAAAACTGATGTCGTATCCTTCGATAGGTTTGCGCCGCAGAACGATGAAATTTTCAGCCCTCATCATCATAAATCTCATGAATTTTTTACACAGGATTTTCTCGATTTCATCGGCTTGTTTCACGGCTATACTGATTCTGATAGAATTTATCGAAGACTCGATTAGCACTTTTTCTTTCTCATTGCGAGAAATAACCACGGGGGTAAGCAGTAGCTCCTTTGAAGTCCTAACCTCCACTTCAGGCTTGTTATGTCTTTCTACAACTTGTGAGCAGAAATTTTCTAGGCACATTGCAGCTGTGAGCGTGTGGCGAACTGCGGTTAAATATGGTTTTAGTGTTGCAGACATTTCGCCAAATTTTCCAGTTCCGGCTTTGTGAAAAAGAAAAATTTTGGCCACACCTCCACTGATTACAAATTTTGTAGAACAAATACGAGTTTGTTTTTTACTTTGACAGTTTCGTGACGTTAAACCATAACTCTGTGACTCGTGACGTCACAAGCATCATTGAGAGAAAGAGAGAAAATGCAATGGAAAAGGTACTGAGTACTAACAAAGACCTGTATTAATATACACCATCTTCAACCATAAAAACCGTATATCCATTACCAAAATAAGAAGTTTTCAGAATGGTATTTCAACTTGAATCTCGATTTTCCTTGGCCCGAATGAAGATAACATAGCCACGCAAGACGACTCTTGAAATATACCCTACTATGCTCTGTATATCCATAGCGTTTAGTTCATTTTTCGTTGTTTTTATAGTTTGTGAGAATGAAAATGGCGATTAAGAATACTGTTAACATTTTACCGCCTGGATCACACTATGCTATGATATGACAGTGTTGCCACTACATTTGTTCAACATCAAAAATGAATCTTCTACGAATTTAAGGTTTGGCTAACCTTCAAAACAGAAGTCCCAAAATGGTTTGCGAAAAAATTGAAAATGATAAGCAAAGAAAAGAATCATGTTAAATGGTGATTTTTCGTCAATTTTCACAATTTCAAGCACTACTAATCGGTGAAAAGTGAACAAAATGAAACAGAAAAGCCATTTAACAACTCACAATTTCTTCAAGAAGGAGGTAAGAATTTATTTCAGAGTGCATATTTGGTAATTACTAGTATGTAATGTATACTTATTATACCTCTAATTATAGCCAGTCATACCATGATTCAATAAAATATAGCTAATTTTCAAAATGATGTAGTGATTACCTCATCAATACATTTACAATAAAATCCATAAATTGTAAACACAAGGAGTGATTTGTTTACTGTGAATTCTCTTTCAAGTAATGTAGTGAAAACCCACAGTAAAAGTGACATAGATAATTATGAAATTTGATGAATTTACAAAAGTATAGATTTTGAATTACTTTATTTTGTCCCTGATTTAGAATCTTCCAAACTGCAAATATAATCAATGGTATAGATAATTTTGTAATCATTTTGTTATTTGTTTCCCACATTGTTTGAGTTACCTTTAAATAAAAAACATTTGTGCTATAAAATAATCTCTAATAATCAACAACCTTGAGAATGTGTAGCTGTATCAAATACAATAAATCTTATATAAACTTAATTTAAATGACAATCTGTCTCACACTGTTATCAGAGGATGTGTTTTGGTTTCTAATATGAATGATCACACATTTGGTATTAAAATCATATGACCTTTAACTTTGACTAGAAAATACATTAATACATTGTTCAATTCAGGGGAGGTTATTTTCTGTGATTATAGAAACTGATCAGGTCTAAGGACATCTACATGTTTCAGTTTGATAATGAGGTAATATGGTTAAGAGTTTGTTTGACATTGCACAATTAATAGGTGTAATTTTCCAGGATAAAATCAGTTGGAATAATTAATTCATAATTGCTAAAAGCACCATATGTGAATGTTGGTTAATTTTGTCCAGATTACATTTTTATTATTTATTTTTCACTTATACCATGTTTGATATAAATCTAAAACAGGTATTTTGTATAATCATATACTAGATAATATTTTATATGCATTTGTGAATCTCTCAAAATCACCAGAATTTGTCAAAAAATAATATAGTGGCTAAGGAATATATTGGTTAAACCTCATACAAAAACGTTTATAGTATAGCAAAATGGTATCAAAAATTAACTACAGCATTTTTTTTAAGTTCATCATAATTGTTGTGACAACTAGATGTGATTTTATTCCACATGTTATATTAATATATGTGTGAACATTTTCAGGAGGTTATGTTTAATAAACAATTCTCTTTAAAAGAAAAATTATTACTTCTGAGAATTACTGGTTTTTATGATGGAAATTGTATGTGATCATGCAAAATTTCAGCATAGTGTTGAGCATTTCAAAAAATATGGTGATCATTTATACAATTCAATGTTTTATTATTTAAATAAATATGGTGAGTCACAGTAAACCTAAATGAGTTATCTTGATACATTAATCTCCCTCTCACATATATATGCAATCAGCCTGTATGTGCAGAAGTCTGTATAAGCTCACCGTCATATGTTTCATATCAAATCATGAAGCTTTCCTTGTCAACATACTATTATACCACATTATATTTATCACTGTCAGTATGACAAGTATGTTTGGCATGAGTGTGCAATTTTAGTTTACCGTTTGTTGCCGTACCTGACGTGACCGCCAAAAACCGTGAAAAGAACTAACTATATATTTGTTTTATTTTCAGCATAGGAAAGTCAGAGATATCTACATCTACTTGCCACTAGCAATTTTAGCTTTGCTGGGCTCCATCTTGACAGTAAGGGATCTAGAATGGGATAGCCACATTTCTACTGGAAGAGGAATTATTTTATTCTTTTGTGGTTTGGTCTTTTTCACCAGCCTTTATCTAGCTCTGAATGTCTTGTTTCTACATACACCTCAGGGTCGACGCATCTCCAAAATTTATAAACTGACTTATGGAGATGTCATTGACATTAGCAACAAGTAAGATATCATTAATTTATTAAGTATAGGTTGAGTTATGGTTCTATTAACTTTGGTGTTATGATAGCTGCCACAAACACATGCTGTGAGAAGAATGCGAAAGGGTGTTTCCATTAGATCGTTTATTGCCAGTGAGTGGCTTTAGGGAGCTGCAGTGCTCATTTAGAATAATTTCACAGAAATATTTTGAAACTCATTTTTGTATGGCATGCTGCATGTTCATTGTTTATGGATCTGAAATGCAAGAAATGGTACTTCAACATCTAGGGAATCATGCTGTTTGTCTTGTGAGGAAATAATATGAGACACGACTGTTTGCCAATGAGTTGGTGAAGTGAAACATCTGCCCATTTGAGATCCAATAAAAAATCATGAGAAAAAACCTTGAAGTAAAAAATTAATGATCCATCAGTAAATTGAAATAATTATCTTTTCATCTATACCTTGAAGACAGCTACCAACCACAACCAGTTCACTCTGTCTCTCTCCCATATGTACGAGGTTTATCCAAAACACTTGTTTACTTGTAGAATTAAAGTACATGAAGGCTATATAAAAACGGATGACACTTCAAAATTCGTGAGCGTGTATGGGAAGGGTAAAATGGGAAGAAGTCTCAATATTACACAAGTAGGTTAATCAATTACAAAAGGAAAGTAAAGGAATTAGCCTATATAATAATATTATATAATAATAATGTGTTCTTTATTTTCACATCATATATGTACATATCACACACACACACACACACACACACACACACACACACACACACACACACACACACACACACACACACACACACACACACACACACACACATGAGAAAGGTAATAATATTGGGAAACCTCAAGGAACTCACCCTAGAGGTGTTCTTCCACTCAGCACTTTCCAGTAGTAGAATATGTGTAAAAAATAGCCTAACCTAGTTGCTCATAAAGTAATCCAAAACTAGCTCCTTAAAATGTGAATTGCATGATATGAGATAGTAAGAAAGAGACTTGTATTACCAATAGTAAATTTGAAGCTTCTTTGAAAAATAAATGACCTGCAAGATGGTATATTGATTAGGTTTTCAACATTATGGACACTGTTTGGTAGAGATAAGGAGGGTTCTTATAGTACAGAATTTTGTCAAATAAGCAGAGAGCAAATAAGTATGTGTATTCTAATTAATTCCTTCAATTTGTTCAAAATTAAACAATTGCCTTCCTACTCATCTGTGGAATATGACCCAATTTGGTTGAGTATCCTTGAAGGAAAGATCTAAGTAATATTCTCCAAACTAACTAGTGGATCATGATTTTTTTACTTATAGGCTTTTTCTAATGGTTTGTTATTGGATATCAATTGGGCAGGTATTTTATTTCTACACAAGACAAACAACATTGTTCCCTTTAGAGGACAAGTACTACGTCTCGCATTTCAGATCCATATACACTCCACATGCAGTCAAAGACTCCATAACAATTATCAAGTGTATTGCGACAACAGTTCTGGGTGTTTTTTGCGGCGCTGGACTTTTCTGATTTTGCGCGGTGCCAACTTAAAATTGCAATGATGGCTTCGCACAATCCCAGCATGTTACAGGTTTAGACTATTGTAGTACACTGTATAGGAATGTGTAAGTAAAGGAAAAAACTAACGGAGTTGCACCTGGAAAACAGATAAAATATATTGTTGATTGTACTTGGAAAAGGTCAGCATTTCGAGCGAATCAGACAATAAAGAATTTAAAACGAATGTGGTTTGACTCGTCAAGACAAACATATAGCCACTATAGACTCCATTAGATCAATGTTGGACCTTTCTTATTGGAAATAAGTGGTTTTCTACTTGAAATAGCCTGTACTAAACTGATCGTTAATTCAGCTTTTTTTATCCAGGGAGGTGTCGGCAGTACAAGCCCTTTTCTGTTGCATCACTGGTGTTACCTGTGTATGCTACTCATGTAACAGAAATGCTTTACGTAGTTCGCACTACATTTCTGAAGCGTACGGATGGTTCGGAGCGGCCTATTTCCTGTATGATATCTGGTCCATGTACATGGTATTTGCAGCCACGCATGTCCAGACAGACACTGGTAGCAACAGCTATTTTGATAAGGTCGTGCGTAAGGCGTTTATGATACTGGCATATCTGAAGCACAATGCCATGATTGTTGGACATCATATATTCATTGGCGGATTTGGGTTTTTGGTTATAACGGTAAGTGAAATTGAATAACGTATCGATCTGTTTATGGTTAAGACTCATCTAGTTTGACAGGGTTAACCAGAAGAAATTTCTAACGACGCAGATAGCTCAGCCAAATTTGAAATATGGTCAAATAACGAGTTTTTGTAGCTTTAACCCCTGAAACAGAATATTAAAAAAACCGGGATACATTAGGCACTAGGATTTTTGACGAACTACTGTTATTGTTTTGTCATGCAAAAATTTCGGATATTATATGACATCACAAAAAAAAACCTTTTCACTCATTTTCGCAAGTCTGACTGTGCGATTGCGTATCCTTGGCTTGATTATAACTTGGAAAATACTGCTCGGATCTTGATGTATTTTTCACTCAATGGTACTAATAGTATAGATGCACTCTGTGCTGTCTTATTTCAAAAGGTTACTACTATGCCAATGACAAAAAACATTTTTGAAATTTGCCCCAATATCGGCGTAGCTAGGGGCAAAAATAATGAATGAATAAACATCGCATCTTCTTTTCTTTGTCGTTTCAGGGCGATATTTACAAAAAAAATTGTACGTGTTGAAAATTGAGGCGTCGGGAGGGTGCATCGCTACGCCGCGCCGGTGGTTCTACTATTAGACATATTTCAGAAACTATAGATTTCCTCGTAGATTTGTCTTTGAAACTTAAAATGAAGGAGTAATATTTTCAAAACATACTTTGCTGGATATACTTGCGTCGCGGTCTTACCAATTGGTGTCTGTGTTTCGTAGTCGCTGATGAGGTGCCGTGGTTGCCAGATGGTCGGTGGGGCAACGGAGGAATTTCTATGGACTTTTTGAATGACCCTGTTAGACTGACTTGATCTGCTTAATTTTTTTGTTATACATGTTCGTACTTGACGCTTTTTTAATAGATAGTAAATGGTTGTAATCTGTTTCAGAGTCTCAGGGGAGATTTTGGCGACTGCTTCTTTGGCTTTGTGTACCTGATGGAGGCCAGCACTCCTTTTGTATCCTTACGTGGCATTCTGTCCAAAATTGGCATGAAGAACCATCCGGTCTACGTGATGAACGGGCTTATTATGTTGGTAGTGTTCTTCATCTGCCGGATAGCTATGTTCCCGTACACAATTTATGTGTATTCTAGAACCATTGGTACTGATTTTATATCGGTAAGTAATGAATTTGGAATTCAATATCATTATAATCTTGTCACTGAATAAATAATAATACCAAGAAGTTTGCAATTGGCGTCAGTTACAATTAAAATAGGCGTTAGAGAAGCGCCAAAAAGGGATCTTAGCGCTACCTATAGAGACAGTAGCAAAAATCAACAAATCTGAATCTTGACAAAGTAGATGTTTAAATTCATTTACATGTTCTCTTACTGTTTCATAGGTCCCTTTTGGGCACCTGAATCTGAAATTTTAAATGAGAAATTGTCGATGTTTGTTACTCAGTCACACCAAAGTAGCGGAACGGATCGGGATGAAATTTGGTACAGAGATAGAATACAGCCTGGAATAGCTACTTTTTATCCCGGGGAATAACTTTGAAATATTTATTTCACGGGCTACATCTCAAATGGCTTAATGGATTTTGAGGTTTCTGGCTCGGAAGCGCTCAGTTGCTGTTCCGATCGAAATTAGTAAGCATATATAAATAGGGCATTTACATCGTGAATTTACTGCATTATTGATGCGAAAGTGTATACATTTGTATAGAGTACATGCATAAATTGAATCTTGGACATGCAGTGCATGATAGGATTTCTGTCACTGTAACTTTGAATTATGTAAATTTGGATTTCAGAATGTACGTTATGAAACTTTTAGATGTTCTTCTTAGAGTAATGATAGATTTGAATTATTTTGTGTGTGTATAAGATGCCATTTTTCGCGTAGCCTGATGGATATATCAATACTAGAGCTATCCTAGCAACGATAGAAATACCCTAAACATCGACAAAGGACCTATTGATCAAACAAACGCTACTGTTTAGCACATATTTAAAAAATGGAAGACGAAAGCTTAGAAAGAAACGTTTTCAAAGATGTACTCAAGGAATGCTGCAACAGGAATTTACAAGTGAACGAAGCATTTGTGGCATTTTTGGTGAAACTGCATTTACTCAATCCAGCTTGGAGTGATTCAGAAGATGACCCACCAAGTCTGAGAAATCTTGTAGAACATTTGCTACGTAAATTGAAGAACCAACATTCACCATCGCTGACGGCATTGAAGATTCAATTTTATTTTTCATGCAGTATGGAACTATTTTATGAATCTGTACCAGCAAATAGAGAACAACTAACGAACAAGTTGTTGCCTCTGAAAAATTATATTCTTTCAACTAACAATAGCACTTCACTGGAGGATATGTTAGATATCAAGAAAAAGATAATCTACTACTGTGTCTTAAATAGCGGAATGGGTAATCCCAAACAAAAGTTGGTATATAATGAAGCTATGTCCGCCTTGAATAGTGTTATGAAAGATGACGAAATACTGGAATTTCTAAAAACACCGTTGAGTGAGAAAATTGCCACATTGGACCAACTTGTCGATATCACGGCTGGCATAAGATTGCACAGTAAAAGCGCTGGAAGCAATGAATCAGCGATAGAAAATTTGCCCGATATTTTAGAGGAATCTACAAGTATCATAATATCTGAAACAGAAAAGACGTTAGACAACACCGTGCAACACGTGAATGTACTCACTTCAGCATTGGATAAACTATATGTTTTAGATAAATCTCAGAGCGAACCTAATCAAACACTTGAATTACCTTTTGATATAAGTGTGGAAGAAATTGAGAACACGAAGGAAATGCTGATTGTCTTTAGACAGTATGAGATATTCCTCAGAAAGATTCTTGAGGAGCTTACTGACATAGAGAACTGCACTGCGAAGATATGCGATGATATCAGCGATGCTCTAGTTAGTATCCAAAATACATCTTTGGGGAGGATTGCGGTGCCTGTATTCAAAATATTTCCACTTTTCATCCGCTCGTCGAAGTTATGGTACCAGCTACAAAATCAAGTGATTCTTGTATCTAAGCTGAGTGAAATTGTGAATATTTTAGAAGCATTGACAAAAGAGACGATCTATGACAGAAATTTGTTACAAAACATTGTGGGTGAAAACTGTATGTCAGACGCAGAAAGATTAGAAAGGACGGCCAAATATTCTCTTTGTAGCGCTAACAGTGTAGTGCAGACATTCGAGTTGTCCCAGTTTCCAAATCTGGATAAAATCAAAATTCAGTATCTCGGATTCTGTCCCTATAAGTTGGTTGAAACCAAAGGCGGTCTGATCCCCGGAAATCCTAGTATGGGAATGGCACGATTCCATGGTCAAAACTTTGTTTTCTCGTCACCTGAAGCATGTTTGGGTTTCTCAAAGAATCCTGAAGACTACATTGAGGGAATAGTAAGGCTATGCTGGGAGAAGCCACAACTGATAGGATTTCTGGAGCTGGGAGATTCTTTAGAAAAAATTAGTGGTGTCGACTCTACGATGAATAAAATGTCAGGTGGTGTGAAGAGTGTTAGTAAAAGTGTCCAGTGTGAAATTGACTATGGTCAAATCGTTCCACCCTATGTCGATAAGAAGTATAGATGGAATGTATGGGATATGAAGAAAGAAGCTTTGCAGTTGGTCAAACTTAAAAAATGTCATACAACGTCTTCACAGACTTTGCCATTGTGTTCTAGTAAAATGAAAAATAAAGCTATGCCATAAGAGCTGATAAACTGTTTATGTATTATTTTTACTCTACAAGTTGAAAATATAAAACTGTAATTCTTGAGGATAACCACGAAAAAGCAAGCGCGTTTTTTTTTTCATGTGTGAAATTGCAATCTACTTAATATTATTTCTTAACTTTCCACTTTCTGTAAAAAATTCATGGAAATAAAACTAAAATGATGATATCCTCCATCTCTGTCTGGTCGCTAAATAAAACATCAGTATGCAAGAAATACCGTTTACTGATATTTCGGCCACCGCGGTGGCCTTCTTCAAGTACAAATGGCAATTCTGATGAACATTCATTTTGATATTTGTCTACCAGATGACACTTCGTTTGTTTTTTCTTTCATTTTCACATTCCTATACAGTGTGTTATTACAATAGTCTGAACGGCTCTGTAACATGCTGAGGTTGCGCGCAGCCATCATTGCTATTTTAACATGGCCCCAGCAAAGCCCACGACTGCCTGAAGTAAGCATTCGGCTTCGAAAAGGACGTCAACCTCCCAAAACGACAAGCGAACATTATAGTATCGGTCTTTATTTAACGTACTAGGCACGTCACTTTCCACCATCGTCTCGAAATTGTAGATATAAAGTGGACGATTTAACGATTTGGTAAAGGGCATACCACCCCAGTGACTTTTTTGAGGCCTATCCACCATCTACCACTTATGGGCACGACAGGTATTTCAAAGAACAGTTCAGAAAAGTAATTGAAAGATCGAGGTATATCTTTGCATTGAGTAACATTATCTACCTGTAGATACCCAATCCCATTGAAAGGTGCCTGCGCTAATATAAGCATATATTCCGCTAACCACTTACGCTTACAACAATGCAGTTTCCCAACTATGAGCGAAGCGGTCCGATCCTAGGAAGAATGTCGAGTCATATATGAGCGAATCTCCATACACACACACACCTCCGTGTGTGTTTTTGTAAACTTGTAATAGTCCAACATCCGACCGCAATGTTTTGGTTACATTGCTTATTAATAGATGTTAAAAACTACTCAAAGTTCCCATGTTGACTGTTTAGACTAAAAATTCGTAAGATTTGACTACTATTTATCGTATCATATCAGTACGCGATAATGTAACCAAACATTTGCGGCCGGCTCACCTACTATAATGCAGAAGAAAATCATGGTCAATGGAGCTGACCGGCGGATTATAAAGACGTCCCACGAAGTGTCTTCTTTTGATATAACTACTCTTTAATATAATTGTGGCCCTAAGGGAATTATTGTTTTCCTACTTGGCAATATCGCTGTGATGATGGAGATTGTAAGTCAATATCCAAATACAGCATACGGTTTTGCATCATCTAAGCAATGATTTTTGTCATAACCACTTGACCGGGTTTAACTGCTAGTTTTTTCTGGTAACCTGGTTGAAAAAACTTTTTATTTTACAGGCAATCCAGACGTTACCAAAGGGGTGTCTAGTTAGCATTTTGATCCTATTGATACCCCAAATCTACTGGTTCCATCTAATGTTGATTGGTGCTACAAAAGTCATCAAAAAGTCTGCATCCAACAACAACAATCTAAGGAACGTGAAAAATGTGAGACACGCGAAAAACAAATAAGTTGCCATAGGTGATGTTATCGAATTTAACAAAGGCTATTTAAATGTTTCAATGTTTAAAATATGTAATTTATCGAATAATCAATACAACAGCGCACTGAACTGGTCGATCTGAACTACATATACATGTAAAATGTCGAGCTTACAAGAGTTTGGATTATTTTTATATAAAAATAGTTTTTGTTATTATTCCAAATGGTATTATATCTTTGGAATTTACGTGGCTAGTTTAAACAAGCTTTAAAACGGAGATTGGCAAGATGTTCTACAATGCGCAACAGTAAAACCTTCATGATTTAGTCTTTGGTTCTGCGTTAGTCGTTATACCGTTACAGTTTTTCATGGTAGATTTCTAATGACTGGAGGTTTACATTTTCTAATTTCATATCATAAAGTCGTGAAAGTATATCCAATTTGTTGATCGTATGATGTGGCTACTATTAGTTTTGGAGCATTTTACATAATACTGGACTAAAGCACAATAACTAGGTATGGACACAATCTTAATGTAATGTTTTAGACATTTTTTATACAGTTACAATATTTTCCTAATGAGTACAGACTTGCCCCATACTAATTTTCTGCTTAAATGTATTAAAAAATACATCTAGTTAACTTAAAAATTAAAGGCTATTAAACTCAACACAGCTTTTTTGATCATTTGTAGACTTCCGATTGTTAGAAATTAAACTATGCTTCCGATCTCAGCTGGCATCTTTTCTGAACGGGTAAATATTAATGCATTTATCAAAAGACAAATCTGTGATTGCAATGTAGGAGGTATTCAATGAATAGTGATTACTATTGTTTCATACGAAGACCGTTTTCGAAAATAACGCAGAACCCATTGTGGACAATTTTGAAGGTTTTCTTATCGCACCATGGGTAAACTGATTGTCAACAGTTATGCACATAATTCTCAGGCAGGCGTCTGTTAGTGATCATTTTAGATTATAGCAGGTTTTTATTCCCACGTATTTTCGTTCACTAACTCTAAAATGGTTTACGAACTTTCAATATAACCTCTAAGGCCCGGTTTTACAATTGCAGGTTAACTATAACTTCCCTGATAACCGGAATTTAACTCTAAAAAAGCGTTTTTCCATGTCAGGTTTGTAATGGATTGCGGTGGAATGACAGCTGATTATCTAGGAATATATCAAAATTCCTCATATCAGCAAACGACCTATAATTATGACAGTGACATAAGCTGTCACGGATGACAGAAGACATAAACACCTATCATAACATGTACAGAATACGATAGTTCAACTGTAGACGCAGCGTTGCCCCTTTGGCAATCGCTATGATCTCAATCTGATTGCTATAATTGTCGCTTGTCTCCAGCCTACGTTACGCGTACTCTTTGTGATCCCCATCTATGGAGTAACGACCTATAGCATAGAGCTTACAGCTACAAAGCCACCGCACACAGGCCAAGTATCTTGACGTTTAGGCAAAATTAGAAGTGAACATGAAGCTAAGGATAGCTAGTTCCAAAGTGACAAATGGAGATCATTTTCTATTTATGTAATAGGGGTGCGGAAATTGAAAAGCGAGTTTACGGGCAACGGATAATTGACCTCCAAGTTTCAGTTATCTAATTTAAAAGTTAACTTGCTATTGGAAAACTGGGTCCAAGCATGTGCACGACAACACGGTACAGCACGTTTATGAATGTTTAGCATCTTTCGGTGTTTTGCATGCTCCTTTGTTTGTTTGAATGTTATGTTCCTTTGTTGTAACGAATTATGTTTTGTCAATCAGTTTACCGCTATAGTGAAAAACATGTTTATAAATGTGTATAAGTTTATATTTACTGAAACATACTTCGTTTACCTTGATAAATGTGATGTAATATTAAATGTGTTAAATGTTATAAATGCACCAAATACATATTATGTAATAAATGTATGTCAGTCAGTATTTAAATACTTAGTTTGCGAGGCACTCACTTTCATATTGTCAATCCAGTCCGAGTGAGTGCATCCCGACTAGCTTAAATTATTTTTTTATTTATTTTTACTGATCTTTACGACTGTGTTCATAATCTATAAATGGAATAAAATTCAGTGGAATGTTCGCGTAGTAGTTTTATTTCAGCGTCCTGCAAAAAAAGCATTTGACCCTCAACCTGGATAGATTCAGGACAGCGACGAATATTATGGAGGGATTAAACCAGGTTTCACGGGTTCTTGCAGCTACCATTACCAGAAAACAAAAAAAAACTTTAACAAGCATTTATTATAACATATTCACGTATTATATAACTCCTTAACTATATTAAGCTGCATTAAATATTGACGATATCAAGTTTGTTCGAACAGTGGTCGGTGACTATGTCACGGGTCCGGCTGTGTAAATTCTACACAGTGTAGCAGAATGAACAGAATTTGTGTGGCGGGATCTTGAACACGATCACTGGCTACATCTGTACGAACAGGGCTATCGAATACAAGAATATACTGGGTAATATAGGTTTTCTAAATTATAACACTAGTTGCCATTCTGTTCATTTTCCGTATTGTGATTTTCCGTGTTATTATTACTGACATCCTTGTCCTTGTTGTTCTCGGCAAACAAAGTGGAAAGTTTCGCAATCGAACCCACAGCCTTAAATCTTGTTTGAGCTTTCATTTTCTCCACCCTTTTCTTCCACTGAAACAGAAAATGATACGCCTCTGTTAATGCATTTGAACTACTTTCATTGGAAGTTGTTGTTCTGTCTATGACAACTGACAGTTATCAACTGCCAGTCACTGTCATTCACCGATCTTCACAAAATATTTCCAAGGAGTGAAGAAAAACACGGTTGATAGTGAATAAACAAAATAACTTTAATTTATTTTGATAATATTATTGTAATTATCTTCAAATGGTGAAGTTATTGCCAATAATCTTCTAAGTTCCAAAAAAGTGAACCGGTTACGTCCAAAATGTATTTTCCGATATAAATAAAACTTGCCGAAATTGTCGAGACTTTTGGCAAAAGTAGGTAGTGAAAAAACTTTCTAAGCCGGCGAACAATATCATCTGGTCTTTTCTATAAGGTAAGAACGATTTCTAGAATAATTTACTTACCCCTTCATCTCTAGAAGGCATTTGTGATAAGTATTGGTTCATATCTGTCTTAGTTTGATCAACTATAGCTAACACTGATACACAGCCATCAATTGTACCTAAAACCAAAGCATTCCCATCTGGAGTACTTTCCACAGCCGTAAGTTCTGCTTGCACTCTATAATTTGCCACCATTTCAGCATCAGAAGTTCTAAAACATAACATTATTTAGAAACTGTCTAAAGGGCACACTGATCTTGATCTAGTCAACAATAATCAGAATGATATTTATATTTTTCTGGAGTTGGGTATTAAAAATGTAGTGCGATCCACTAATGAACAATTTATAGGATCTGAACCAACTTCAAACTCATTATCAACAATTATCCTTGATTCCTTTACAGCAGTTGTATTTAGGTTTTGTGTTTGCAGGTGATATACAAGAAAAAAGCTAAAGCTACTCATTGGATTCTATTTACAGACATCAAACTTTTCAGTCAGCTAATAACTTACCGAAACACTCTCAAAGTCTTTCTTCCACTGTGGTAATAAAGAACATACTCATCTGTTTTGTTGAAAAGGCATATAATCGAAAATACACCTTCAGCTACTTTTGGAATGAATGTTCTTACAGTAGAGCCCTTTTTTAGTTCTATCAGTTCAAGTCCACCTCTACAAATAGGAAATAATACTTTGAACCTTTACATGCTAGCAGTTGTTGAACTTTTTCTAAATTCACAAAACTCATCTCTCAGTTTGTTGCCTTTTTTTTGTTTACATGTCCTAGTCTAGGGAAACATACCTCGATGGGGCATAAAGTCCATACTTTCCATCTTTAGTTATACTGCCTCCCCATTTTGGTACAGTTCGAATATGCTTTTTATTTCTTATATCTATAACAGCACCTTTGTCTGTTGTCAGTACTGCTATTAGATGAGGTTTGTGAGGCATTGCCACTAATCCAGAAATGTCCTAAAAAAAGTTGCTTGTGTATATTTTTCACAGGTATTTCACTTGGTTGAAAAATCTCATTTATGCAGTTTTTTTGGACTTCTTTTTTTTGGTTACATGTGTAGTGTATGAACACTACAAATGTCGCTTGTTCGGTGACAGTCCTGTAGTACAAATTATATGGTTGATGATCGCATCCGTGTTGGCCAAGCATTGATCACATTGTAAAGGCTGACTACTACTTTTCAAAAGGCTGAGTACCGGGTACTCAGGTGGGTACTTCTTTCACCTACTGTTAGTGATATTAATATATTTCCATTTTTGAAAGGTCCTTTTATTCGAAAAATTGATTTACAGATAGTTGTACAGTTTTTTTTGTGACAGGTTACTGTGTATATGTGAAATTCAGTAGCTGCAGTATTGACTTCAAAATGAAACAATATCTTGATGTTACATTTTCAAACATGTATTTTTACAAAATAAGCACATTTGTAATATATTCACAAGATATTTACTCTACATCTTAAATATAAATTTTAATGAGGATAGGCAATGTGAAGCCACAAGCTGCTCGATTATCAAAAGTTGATTAACAAAATCGCTGCCGTACTATGGTTATTGCTATCACTGAAATTAAATTTTATAGGCTTATCAGCTGCAATTATTTGATTTACAAAAGTTTTGGGTCTTGCGTTCGGCTGAGTAATTATTCGGCCGAGTAGTTCAATACTGGGATACTCGGTAAAATAGACCGAGTATGCCAAATATCGCTTACAAACCGAGTATTTGACGTATCCCTATGATCATGTTGAGATGCAGCGTTATCGTATAACGTCGCGTTTTTGGCGTCCGCAAAACGGGTCACGTTGCTGACGTTAAATCCTTATGCAATATCTTATACACTCACCTTGATTGCACTTGCTTTCAAAGGTATCCTATGCAGTAGCGCGCCATTTTGAGCATTATGAATTATCACACAGTCCCTATTGGTCTTGTCTGCAGCAGAAAGTACCAAATATTGTTGATCTGACGTTATGACAGCTTGCTTGAATGAGACTCCAGTTATACTGCGGACTGGGTACTCAAAAGAGTATACCATCTCACCACCTTTAAAAAATTATTAAGATTCTGTGCAATCTGAGAGGATCAGGTTCATTTCTCAAAACAAAGTGAAAGATGCTCAAGGATCTGGCAGTAAGTTGGTTTGATATGGGCATACAAAAAAAGCTACAGGATCCACAAAGATGCACCGACCTGAATGACGGTTGTCTAGAAAAATAGAACGATGTTTAAGCTTTCTAATGATGTATCACTTATTGGAAATAAGTGGTTATTGCATTTGAAAAAAATGGAGGTTAGTTTAAGGATCACCCTCGAGTGATATAAATGTGATGCTAACTTGGTACTTCTCTAACACAGACAATGGCTGAAGTACGAACAAAATCACTTCCTGGAGGGTTGCTTGGCTTAGAAATTGATAGAACCTTCGTTCCATCCTCAATCAGAGTTAACTGTCTTATTCCTGGTTGTTCTTCTTTGAAGATAACCATTTGTGTTAGACGGAGCCATATTAGGAAGTTTCCAGATTCTGCTGATATTATGTACCTACAAATAAATACTGTCAGATGTGAGGAGCGAGAGAAATGATATATAACTTTGGCAGTTTGACATGAAATATATGGTATGGTTCTATTGGTAACTGTAATAAAAGTCAAGTTAATCCTATTGCATGATACAGAGGACTTGAATATGTTTTTATTTAATGTGCGAATTCGGAATGGGTGTAAACAATTTGTTTCTCAAAAAATACAATGTTGGTGCCAGTATTTATCATCAATAAAGCATACAAAATGACATGCAACTCTAAGACAAATACGAAAATTTAGAGCATTATGACGAAATGAATTGAAAGAAACTTCTGAAGTTCTCTTTTGATATTTCTGTTGGTTGACAATAGAGCCGTTGCTGTTGAAACTTACTTGCCATCGGGGGTTATGATAGCATGAGTGACAATAGCTCCCAAAGGGCTATCAGCAAGTTTTGCAATCAGCTTCCCAATTCGTAGGTCCCATACTCCTACACAGTTTCGTGTTGTTGTTACAGCTAGGCTTAAATTGTCTGAAAGGCTGAAATTCCATGTTAGAATGACTTAAACTATTCATAAAACATTTCCTGACATACAGAGCTTGAAAATGAACTAAAATACACATTATGTTTTTCAGTCAAATCCCATCGGACCTTCGAAATGCTGCATGTGCTAAGTCGTAGGCTCAAGCTGGCAATTGTTCTTATGATATTGATCAACTTTTTGCCTTTAAACTTTTAAAGTTTTTCGAGGTAAAATTTCCATTTTCATTTCCATTTTGTTACAAAACTGAGTATATCGACTGTGGTAATTTGGGTTGCTGATATGTAGTAATGAGAAAATAGGGCTTATACTGATATCATTATTTCTTTAATACCTGATCGAATCCACTTGTAGCTCATGCCGATCAATAACATGCACAGTTTCGAAAATGTTATTGATATTCCAAACTTTTGCCGTCCTATCTATCGAAGAAGTCACGATGCTGTTCCAGTTTCCAATTGTCAACGCTTCCAGTTGAATAATTCTTCCGAAATGAGCGTCCAATATCTTGACCAACTTTTCTGTCTCCATGCTCCATACGTACAAGTTCTTCCTCACCCCTGCTATTGCGTAATTTTTGTGCGCGCTTAAAACTATGGAGTTGGATTGAAGCATTTTCGTCGTGATGTTCCGAGTGCCATATGGGAGGGTCAAGACGGTAGCTCCTTCATAAATTTTTTTTTCTTCGTCCAGGTCCCATATTACAAAGCCGTTGCTTGTTGTTCCTTTAAAATATTAACGTTGAGCTTGGAATGTTGGCATTGAGATTCGACTGCTGCCGGTGGATTTTGAAATCGCCTAGGCTTGAAGAAGGTTAAATTGCCCGATAAGAAAACGACACCTCGAAAGGTTTCCAAAATAATTCGCACATTAACATGCCACTTCTGATCCATTACGATATGTTATGAATGTGCCCGACCAATTCCATCAATCGACTTCGCACAGTTTCCAAAATTCCCAAGGCTTGATTTAAATCATGTTAGAATAATGACATATTATACAGGGTGGCCAATATATGACTAACTGATTTAAATGTTGATACACGCATTTGAGTAGGTGGCGCCGTGGTAGTTGTTTGAAGCACATATGTCCAATTCATCATGGAGCGCTAGACGATCCCACAACGCGTCCGTATTGTTAAAACGTCTCACTTAAATAATGAGTCGATTGTTGCAACGATTCGGAAGCTACGACAAGATTTCGGTCGAAATACTGTGCCCAGGGTCAACACCATTCGTGTGTTGGTGCGGAAATTTGAACGAACGGGTGAAGTTACAGTCTCGCCAAGGTCGGGCCGTAAAATATCGAGAGAGTTCGTGAAAGTATAGTGGAGCGCCCTGAGACGTCTACCAGACATCGTTCTCAAGAACTGAGTATTCGTCGCACGTCATGATGCGCCATTTAAAAAAAGACTTGCATTTGCGGCCATACAAAATTCAGTTAACCCAAGAACTTCAGCCTAGTGATCATGAAAGTAGCCGACAATACAGTCATCGCAGCTTAATATCCAAAATAACGATTTTTACCGACAATTGAAAATGAGCGATGAAGCCCATTTCGATATGAACGGATTTGTTAATAAGCAGAATAGTCGTATCCGCATTAGAGAATCCTCGTGTCATCCATCAACGACCACATCTTTGTCGAGTCACAGTTTGATGCGGTGTTTGGTATGGAGGATCATTAGACTTTACTTCTTTGAAGACGCTGCAGGTAATCCTCTTACTGTCACTGGCGAACGCTACCGTGACATGGTGCAAAACTTTTTGGCTCCTCAAATCCAACAATTTAACCTGTAAAACATGTAGTTCCAGCAGGACGGATTTGGTGATGTCAATTGGGCACCAAGGTCACCCGATGTAACGGCTCCTGACTTTTTTATAGTGATTTTTGAAAAATAGAGTATTTTCTAACAATCCAAATAGTGTAGAGCAGCTGAAGAACAATATTACGGAAGCGATTGAAAATATTCCTCCCAACACCTACCAAAAAGTTGGAAAATGTAATGAAGAGGGCTTCTAGATGCGGACATTTCTCTGATATTATTTTTCATACAGAATTTCTAAGTTTCAATAAAAGATTAAGATGAAAAAAAATGGACGTATTTTATTTCATTTCACAAAAATATTCTCAAGATACAAACCAGTCAGTTACATATCGACTACCCTGTATAAGGAGTACCATGTCTTGAAATTGTCTAACACCACAATTATCTGTAAACACTCAAACTTTCAAAAAATAACTCTAAATATACGAATTTAGTGAGAGAACTGTCATAAAATTGACTTATATCAAGTGCACTTTGATGCTCACTACAGACTGTGACATTCAGGAAACAAAAATCCTTGACTGGTTCCTTCTACCTAGTCTCTCAATTCGTTGATAGTAACCGTCCGTATAACTTCAAAAATATCATGTTCTCCATGATTTAAGCGCTATATATGGTAAATGCTTTTTAATTATGTATAGTTACCGAACAAATATTTATCATCCTTGTCCAATTTCAGTTGTAGCATTATCTCTAATTCATCATTTCCAGCCCGTGACAAGTCTTCCATTTTAATCCATATCTTAGTATCTTCCGATTTGACGTATTTTGAAACTTGATATGTTCCTGACGTCGTACACGCATATGCCGTATTTTTATATTTGCCGAGTACCAAAGCACTGAAAAATATTTTATAGAGGATATCGAATGATAACACAGGCCAACAAAAAAAATATTTTTGAACATTTTTCACTTTGAAAGCTGATTTTTATGGGTTTTTGTGAGCTGAATCCAAATATGGCCTTAGTTTGTTTGTATCGCCCTTATACGGTATACGAGCCCCTTCCCACTTCAGTTGGCCCAACTATTGAAATCTTAGTTTTTTTCTTATAAAACACAAATAATAAAAATGTAGCAGGGTGTTATAGGTTTAAAATAATAACAATGAATATTTTGATAATATATAGTAGAAAACACCAACTTTATCACTGCCTTAATCAAATTTGCAGCATAAAAATAACACATGTTGCAATTACAGCATATCAACCTATTTTCATTTCAATGCAAAATAAGTCTATAACGGATAGGTGGCTGTGAAAAATAAAAGCCATGATAATTGTTTTTATTAATCACAGCTGTCAGAATACGTTTAAAATAGTTTTGGGTAGTTAAGGTTTTCAAAATGGGTAGAGGAAAGGTTATTAGTGAGAAAATTCGGTTACTGATAATTAAATTTTTTAATTCTGGGAAATCAAACTCAGAAATTGCAACTTTGTTAGACTTATCGCGGTACAGTGTGAGAAATACTGTTAGAAGATATATCGTAACTGGTTCAGTTAATATTAAGCCACGATATGTGAAAAAAGTAATATCACAAATGCCGACCGAAGAGCATTAAGAAGAATAATCGTGAAAAACAGGCGTGCCAATTATTTACAATTAAGTGATCTGTGGAGTGACGCTGTTGGAAGGAGAATTTCGAGGTCCACAACTCATAGAGAGGCCCACAAACTGGGATTTAGCACTTGCAAGGTAAGTTTTCTTATGAAAAAAAGTGAAGTAAAAACCCTAAAGTTGCACAACTTGTTTATAGGCCAAAGAAAAGCCACTATTAACTCCACTGCAAAAGAAAAATCGGCTTAGATGGCCTAAATAACATAGACAATGGACACCTCAACAATGGTGTGCAATACAATGGAGTGATGAGGCCCGATTCGAAGTTTGTGTTGATATCAGTCGCAGTAGAGTTATTCGCAAAAAAATGAAGCATTCCATGTTGACTGTCTGAAGAGAAAAGTGAAATTTCCAGCATCCATTATGGTCTGGGGCAGTATGTCATCAAAAGGAGTAGGAAAACTTCATTTTATTGATCGAAATGTGGATACAAACAAATATTTGCCAATTTTAGAAGAATCGCTTTTACCAGTGATGGAAGAATGTTTGACATCCGGCCAAGATTTTGTGTTTCAGTAAGATGGTGCGCGTGCCATACCTCAAAAAAGGCTATAAAATGGAGGGAAGAAAATAATGTACCACTTTTAAAATGGGTTTCTAGCAGTCCAGATCTGTCACCTATTTGTGGCACGAGATAAAAAAAGGTTCTACGACAAACTGAGACAAAAGCTCAAGAAATATGGGATTGTTTTACACCAAATGTTTGCCAAAACTTGGTTAACACTATGCCCTAAAGAATTTCAGCCGTAATAAAAAATAAAGGTGATGTTACCCAATGGTAATCTTTCGATTGTTGCTTTGTTAACTTCGCGCATTTATTCGCACATTGTTTATTTGTTCAGATGATCTATTAGTTATAGGTCTAAGTGATTTCAAATATGTTTTTTTTATGACTAGACTGTATCTAAAATGTTTTTGAGAAAATAAATTGTTTTAGAAGTAAATAGTTTCGTCATGTTTAGTTTATAAAGGCATATTTTGGTACAAATCTTGAAGTGGGAAGGGGCTCGTACATGGGTACTTGAAACAATTCCCTCAGACAGTCTACGTTGAATCAACCATTTTTGGTCAGAGAATGTGTTTCAGCGGTGCTACCAACATCATCTACATCCATGTAGATCTAGTTTTTCAATTATTTCTACTATTCATCTGTCCAGTTCTTTAAAAATCACTTAGCTTAATAAATTTAACTATGAAATATTAAAAAGTGAAGAAATGGTGGGTGATGCGGCTTTTTAAGTATCATATTTAGTTTCAGCACCCTAAAAAACAAGAATAAGGTATTATTAGTAAAAAAGTTTTTTCATCGTTGGCCTGTGTAATCGTTTGAGGATGTGTACCTATGATATTCTAAATATTCGTAGCTCCCTTCTTCGGTCACAAGCCGTAGCCTCATGGTGTCATCATCCAAAGTGCCTTTCCAAAATATGATTCTGTACTGAGTTTTGTTGTCAAATTCCATATCTGAAGACAATTTATTGTACTTAAATTTTGTTCATTGTAGATCGAGCTTTATATTACTGTCGATTAATGTTGTGGCAAATTGGAGTTAATTAGACTGACTCAGTAATTTTATTCGATTATAAAGTATATAAATATGCTAAATGACAGATAATGCAACACCGACTAGGAGTGTTGTAATTTTGAGCATACAGTAGAACCCCGATTATCTGAAATAATATGGACCCAAGTGTAGATCACATCTATTTGTAATCCTCTGTCAATGTTTTCTGCTATGGTCTGGGTGAAGTTCATCAGATTTGATACTGTTGAGCGCCCTTTTTTAGCTGGTACATTATCCGGTCCGGTAGTCATCTTAGGTTTTATTTGCTTCAAGGCTAAGACAACTTCATCCTCCTTAAATCTAGTAATATTGAGTAGTAGTTCATTGCACATTAAAAAGCCATCAGTTTCTTCGGTGGCTGATGAAGACGAGTAGTATTTGGAGAGGTTATCCGCAAACGCATTTAATATGTCGTTCGGTTCCAAAAGTTCATTACCATTGTAAATCATCCTACTTGATAAGTTTGTTCATTTTCGCTTAGAATTTAAGAAGCCCCAAAATTTATTCGAATCTCTTTGTATTTCGTTCTCAGCTTGTCTGACATATATTTTGTATGCTTCATCTGAATCTTAATTTTTGATCTAAGTTCCCTGAATGTCTGATTCGTATCAGGATCATTGTTGCGTCTGTAAGATCGGTGAATCTTCTCCTTGCGTTTGATAAGCTTAATTATTGCTGAATTGAACCAGGGTGGGTATTTACGTTTCGTTGCTCGGACATATTTTGGAACACAGGTATCAAAAGCATTGTAGAGTTTATTACAAAAGAACTCACACGCTTCATTCGCGTCATAAAAGCCATCTAAAGCAGCCCAATCCATGACTGAAATTAAATTATATAATTGGGGGAAGTTGGCTTTGCGGAAATTATAAGAATTTATAAATGAAACAGGAAAATTATGCTTAGTATTGAGACTGCTGTTGACATTACAACAAATATTCAGGGCAGGGTGATATGGGTCTTCATCTTCTAGCAGCGGATCACACGAATGTTTAACCTCACCTCAGAAAACTAAATCAAGGGTATTGTCCATAGAATTTGAAATGTTGTTAAACTGATTATTAGCAAGACCCTTTATAGTTTAATCCCGTTTCGTCGCAGTTGCAAATTTGTTCTGGATCTTATCTTATTATCTGCAGATAACTTTTCTCCACAAACTTTTAAGTCTCGTATACCGTGTCGTTTTTTCCATCTATGCAGCCGCTGTAAAGTTATCAGGCGCCTCAATAACTGGCAATCCTTCACTTAAGTCGACTGCCTTTTGCTTTAGAATTGGTCCGGAAATTGGTATTCCACGTTCTCGATTCTGTGTAAACCACAGATATAAAGCATCATCCACTTTTTGATATTCCTCCTTTTTCATAGTTTTCCGTGACGGCTGCGATGATGTCATAACACTAGACCACTTTTTAACTTTCTAGCGTTGTTTTATCCATTCTGAAATGGTACTCACGCTCACACCCAAATTACTTGCCACGTTTTTAAGCAAATCACGTCTATCTAAACGCCTGATTGCCTCAAGTTTCTGTTCTATGGTAATAACAACGCGTTTACGTTTATTTCTATGCTGCTCCAGCTTGGCGATTATGAACCTGGCTGAAACAAACATACACGCAGACATACCATTGCGCAAACGTACTTGGGGAATCACCGACAGCGAATCTAATGACGTCGAAAGGGGAACTACCGGCAGCCATGTTATTTCGGATCATGCGCCGATTTTCCGAACAACTTCGGTTAAAACGGAGGAATTATTGTATGCGATCTGTTTCTGATAAAGCGGATTCCGGATAATCGGGGTTCTGCTGTACTGTTAAAATACGCCCAATCTATGTTTAGTTTACTGAGATTATGCCTTACGCAATATCGGCCAGTTGTCTCCACTTAGAGGCCCTTTAAATTCTTCCTCTTTATTTCCTCTCATATCAAACCTTACCCATTCTTCAGTACCATAGATAAACAAGTTATAGTTTAAAAGGTAAATCCCCACTACAGATTTTTCTTCTGCTAAAGGATTATCCACTATGACAAACTCACTAGACAACATATTAAGCAGGACAGTCTGAAACGGAAAAATAACGTCAAATAGGTGGACTCTCTCTCTCTCTCTCGTAATGGGATGTTTTCTAAAAAAAAATGTTTTGACACAGTACAAATACTGTGCATTGTGAAAATGGCATCAAGTAAGTTGACTCTGATTATACTCGGCACAAATTAGTCCTTATAAAAAAATTGGAGATGAACATGTATAACAAAGGAATTTAAATAGATCATGTTAGTCAAACAGACTCATACAAGTAGTCCATAGTCACCACAGATTTGATTCTATTGATATTGCGATCTAGCCTACCTTCCTAGCGACAGTACCGACCACCCAACAACGTGGCAACTCTGCCTGTTGCGGTAATTGGAAGCAAATGTATGCTCATTGCACGCGTATATCGAAAATCTATCTCTATCATCCAGGGGCAAATGTATGATTATGAGATATGTCTGATAGGTGCGTAGAATTATCCGGGTTGTAAAAATATAAATTGTTAGCAGCAAAAATTGAAATATATTCTTCCCCATCCCCTACAACTCCCCTTTTATCCTCTGCCTGATTTTTTCTGAAAATGATCTGAGTGGTACTTCCCAAGTTATAGATGAAGCAAGGAGTCCGGAGAGACAGATGATGGAAATGAGTGACGTGGTTTGCCGTAACGTTTTTCGCGATTGTAATACTTTCTCGCCGGTGGCGTAGGAAGTAAAAGTATATTTTCGCGAACGAGACGTGGCAGCGCTTGTCCAAGTTCAAGCGTAAAATTTCGTGTTAAATCCGTGACGTAATAAGTTCTAGCGTGGTTTAATAAGTTTTTTCGGGCACTTTATAGAATAACCTCTATTCTTTGTCACTGACAGTTTCACATGGTCAAAGGTCTAATCCTATTGGTTGATTCCTTCACCGACAAATACAAATTAGTTAAATATACAGTCAAAATCACGAAAGATGGCTATTACGTCATGCCATAAATTGTACTGAAGTTACCTTAATAATAATTTTAGTGGGGAGTTTTTGTTTTGGAAAAAACAGTTATGAGTAGAATACGTTAAGACAGGAACACCAAAGACCAAAGTATTATTCGAAAACAACCTAACCTACTTTAACATAACCTAACTATTCATCTTTCAAATATGATCGATTGTACAACAAGAAAACATCGTCTATATTTGTCTCTGTCTAACATATCAGAAACTTCATTAAAAATATTCACAAATCGCTGTCGTTTGTCTTTACTACAGGCTAAAATGATGACGTAATCGTCATCTTTCGTGATTTCGACTATATGAATTTAATATAGTTCTTCCCAACACGTGAAAAAAGCGATAATGGTATATGAAAAGTAAAACTACACCATTGTAACAGTTCAAAAATTCCAGCTTCAAATTGATCATAGTTGGTCTGGAAGAAAAATGTGTTGTCCAAAAATGTTCCTAAAAAATCTAAAATGATTATACAGGAAACAAAATAATTATAAACATCGACATTATTAGGTACATACTTGATTATTGTTGGTATAAGCAGCAGCCCATTTATTGTCAGGACTCAAGACGAGGTGTTGCATTATTCCTTCAATGTTCGGATTGACATCGCGTGTCAAGTCACTGGTAGAGAGATCCCAGGTGATGAATCTGTTTGAGATTGAAACCACGTATCTGTAGTCCGATGTTAGACAAATTGAGAACACGGCAAATTGGTGACCCTCCAGGGAATACTAAAAAATGAAACAACATTTCAGATAATTCATGTTTTAACTACAGGGTCCGTCAGAAAGAACGCATGTTTTTTAAATGAGTAGTACAGTCAAAATAAGTACAGGAATAATATTTTATCATATCAAAATACTCAGAAATACATGCAATTTTTTTGAGTAAAACAAAATTTACGTCCTAAAAACTATGTCGGCCATACGGCGCACTTGAGCCGAAATGCAGGAATTTGGGTTACTTCTTATTTCCTCCTTCAAATCGACGAGGGTCCGAGGCTTGCTTTGGTAGACTTTTGATTTCAGGTAGCCCCATAAAAAAAAATCACACGTTGACGAGGTCCGGGGAGCGAGGGGGCCATGGATATCGCCATGTCGTGAAATAAGACGTCGTGGGAATTTTTGCCGAAAAAGTTCCGTCGAAGTGCGAGCTGTGTGAGGTGTTGTCCTGTCTTGTTGGAACCACACTGTTCTGAGACGGACACGTCGACGTCGAAGTTCCGGAAAAAAAAGTTGTTCAGCATGTAGATGTAACACTCTGCATTCACAGTACGCCCTTCCCCACCGACACGGGACCAGCCCACTCGATGTAGTACCCATTCGACCCTGTATAAGTAGAAACGAGCCTAGCTAGCCATATGTCCTAACATTAGTTCCCTTGCGCATCGTAGATGCTTTTACACCACTAGTCAACTAGCAATTTCAGTTTTGCTATCGAATTTTGATCTCTTTTGATTGCCATCTAGAACAGTAAAGAGTAGACACTTCCTGATATTTACCTTTAATGGTCCACCTGGTGTATGCAGACAATGATACAAAGGCAACAAGGCACAGTGCATTGGACCTTTGCCGTCACAATCATTCAGAAGCATTTTGATGTTTGGATTTTTTCCAACCTCTGGCAATAATCTGCCTATTAGTTGGGGAGCCAACATGTTTGGGTATTGGCCAAGAACTGCTCCTCCTAGTCTCAAGGCGTCTGCAACGAGCATCAGTTCTCTGAAATTATAGTAATTGAATGAAAAAAATAGTGATGAAATGTTGTGTTTTAGCGTATTGTAAAGATTAAGAACGAATATCGGTTTGTAAACATTTTTGAGTCTCAATTCGTAGCTATTCATTTTACTGCGTCTATAATACTTCGGCCTTGACTTGGCGGCCAAGATTTTCCGATTGATATGAGCGAATCAAAATGCATGAAAAGAATAGCGAGTCAGTCTACTTGACTCACTTTTGTACGAGTATATTCTTTACATACCTTTTTGATTCTTTATTGTCGATATGTGAACTAGCATCTTCATAGTCAGCTAAGACAGCTTGTAAAGGACAACTTGATAATTTTGCGTGTAGCCACTCATAATTGAAAAGCACGTTTTCGTATAGATCAGTAAATCTTCTGGACCTGACTAGGTGAAACGGCATTTCTCCAAACTGGAATATGAAAACATATTCTTGAATAGCAACAAATAAAACACATATGATTTGATGCTATCCAAAGTTTGAGCTTATCAACTTTATTTTTAAGTTTCTCACCTTGCGTAAATTATATCGAGAAACTTTCCCGTCTTTCGAGTAAAATACCAAGGGCTGTACCGGTACTTTTCTATCCGCAATACCTTCTTTATCTTTCAAATTGAACCTACGAAAATTCACATTGGTATATCGTTAATACTGAGTTGGTCTGTTTTGTATTTATACAGGGTGTAAACGTTATGATAGTCGCAAACTACGTCGGAACGCAGTGTAAATAAAGATGGAGTTTGTTATTTTTGGCTCTTAGGTATTATCTCATTATTTGATAATGTACTCGTAAAATGGAAACAACTAAAAAAACGGACTTACCACTAACTGTCTCAGCGCTCCACCTGGTGTGTGAAAGTTTATTGAACGTATTAAAAAAATCCACTTATAAATACTGAACACAATTTTGATACATACATTGTTTTTCTTTTTAAAACCCACACTGCACTTTTTTTGTATTTAAAGAAGGTGTTCAAAATGTCGTCCTCCACTTTCCACACAAGCTTCATTACGACGAACCCAGTTTCTCCTTACTCTAGGTCCCTTTAAGTTCTCCCCAATACCAGAAATCCATTGGATTGAGGTCAGGAGATCTTGCTGGCCATTTTCGAGGATCAGGAGCATTTCGACCGATCCAGCGATTTGGATAATGTTCATTCAAATACTGAATGACGCCTCTAAAAATGTCTGATGGTGCCCCGTCATGAAGAAACCACAAATTCTGTCTCCGTTGTAATGGCATGTTGTCTAAGGTCTGTTCCAAAAGTTCTGGTAGGTTATTGGCTAGAAAGCTAAGGTATCCTTCTCCTGAAAACTTTGGGGGTAACTCGAAAGGACCAATTACCTGATCGTCAAGAATACGCGCCCAAATATTTATTTTAAAACGTTGTTGGAAATGACCTTTACGAATGGTATGAGGATTTTCTTGGCCCCACGTGTGACTATTATAGAAATTTAATATCCCGTCTCGCGTAAAAGTACATTCGTCCGTCGCTAGAATGTTTTTAAAAAAAACCGGATTTTCAATTTTTTTATGCAAAAACCACTGACAGAATGTTAGTCTGCGAGGATAGTCTTCTGGTAACAAGGCCTGCACTCGTTGTGCATGGTAGGAATAAAGCAAATTTTCCCGTAGGATTCTATGGACTATGGTATGCGATAGTTCTACGCGGCGGCCTAATTCCCGAGTGCTGATATCTGCATTGATTTCCACGATATTTAAAATTTGTTCCTCCTGCTCTACAGTAACCTGTCTTTCACGAGTGCGAATATTAGTGGGCTGAACACTTCCTGTATCTCGAAGTCTTTGGTACACTTTCACAAATGTCCTTCTGTCTGGGTGTGCCCGTTGGCGAAATCTGTCGCGATAAATTTGAGCTGCAAGATTTGAATTCTGACGAGCTTCACCGTAAATGAACAACATGTCGGCGAACTCTTGATTCGAGAACATTGTAAATCAAGACGACGACGTACGCAAACAAAACAACATACTAACCACTGTTACCGTTTGCGATCGATTGCCGGTTCGATAAGAGTGATGAAAGACCGACGCGCTGTTGTTATGTGTGTTTTAAATATTCAATTTAATGAAATTTACCTACTTACTGACTACAAATTTTGGCTTAACTGAGAAAAACTTAATGCCATTTATTTGCTAGTTACCCAAGTTGTAAGCTATAAAGCCATTTAGACAAAAATCTATTGACTTTTGGACCATGGATCATATAAACTTTTTGACTTGTTTTGACCCCCCTATTACCCATTTCAATAATGACTACCATAACGTTGACACCCTGAATAGATTTTTTTTGATTTACCGATGTCTCTGTATTTCTGTATACTTGAATGGTTTCGGTTTACCACCACCCCATATACCAAGAAAATAGTCCGCAATCATAGAATGAAAATATGTTGCCATGTTCATATTTTTGAAGTATCTCTCTTTGGCTGTATCTCTGAACTGCCTGGAAACAGAATACAGTAATAATAATTAGTATTTTTATTTTTTCAACAGCATACGCCAACAGAAAAAATCAGTCATGTATAATACCCCACGATATGACCTCTTTTCCGTTGACAGTAACTGTAAAATAATCAGTATAGATGGTAAATTTAGATTTTGAACCTGACGTGAAAAATGAACCAAGCGAGATATTGTATATTTAATTTTTATACATGGTGGCCAATATATAACTGACTGATTTAACTTGTGCATTATCTTTGATACACACATTTCAGTAGGGGGCGCCGTAGTAGTTGTTTAAAGCACACGTGTCCAATCCATCATGAAGCGCTACACGATCCCACAATGCGTCTGTATTGCTAAAACGTTTGACTTAAATAATGAATCGATTGTTACAACGATTCGGAAAATACGACAAGATTTCGGTCGAAATAACGTGCCCAGTGTCACCACCATTCGTCAGTTGGTGCGAAAATTTGAACAAACGGGTGAAGTTAAAGACTTGCCAAGGTCGGGCCGTGTTCGAACTGTTCGTACTCCGGGAAATGTCGAGAGAGTTCGTGAAAGTATAGTGGAGCGCCCTGAGACGTCTACCAGACATCGTTCTCAAGAACTGTGTATTCGTCGCACGTCGTTTTAAAAAAAGACTTGCATTTGCGGCCACACAAAATTCAGTTAACCCAAGAACTACATGTGACCATAAAAGTCGCCAGCAATACAGTCATGCAATATTGCAGCTTATTACTCAAAATTACGATTTTTACCGATAACTGATAATGAGCGATGTGTCATCCATCAACCACTACTGCATCCTCGTCGGGTCACAGTTTGGTGCGGTGTTTGGTATGGAGGTGTCATTGCTCCTTACTTGTTTGAAGTCGCTACAGGTAATTCTCTTACTGTCACTGGCTAGCGCTACCGTGATATGGTGCAAAACTTTCTGGCTCCTCAAATTCAACAATTTAACCTGCAAACATGTGGTTCCAGCAGGACGGAGCAACTTGTCACAGAGATAGGCAAACAATAAATCTTTTGCGAACAATATTTTCGGGACGTTTAATTTCTCGATGTAGTGATGTCAATTGGCCACCAAGGTCACCGGATTTAACGGCTCCTGACTTTTTTATGGGGATTGTTGAACAATAGGGTTTATGCCAACAAACCAAATACTGTAGAGCAGCTGAAGAACAATATTACGGAAGCAATTGAAAATATTCCTCACGAAACCTACCAAAAACATACATAATTTCTAATTTTCATACATACAGGCCACCCTATACATTCATAGGATCCTGAAAATAGGTATCGTTCATATTAACCAGACTTTTGTATCTACATTCCTTATTGGAGGAAAGGCAATAAGGCAGCACATTGATTACTTGAAGATGACCAATCATATACTGTACTTCCGCATTCATAAAGGGTCTGAAAGGTCTAGCTCCATCTATGAAATAGCAGAACAAAAAAAGCTTAGTAATCTACTTTGAAAAGAGTTAGAGTGTTCGGTATTCCACTGTTTCATAGATGACGCTAGGATCTTCAATCTCGTTTTGGCCTCTGCAATGCCTATTTTAATTGGGTATCATTAGGCATTGGTTTACGTATTCCGCTTGAAGGTGCCATATTAAAATAGGCATCGGAAACAGAACGCGATTGAAAATTCCGGCGCCATCTATGAGACAATACCAAGCACTCTAACACTCTTCAAAGTAAATTTATAAATTCATATTTGTGTTCTTGCTGCTGTCTCATAGATGGCGCTAGTATTCTTCAGACCCCTTTTTGTAACCGGAATACAGTATGTGCTTAGCTATTTTCAGGTAGAATCAATGACCAGAATCACGGCACTTGAGTCCATGGGACACCTTATAGGTCCCTCCAGGGATTCCTCAGGGTTGAATCATCATTTACCTCAAAATATTACCTTGTAGAATTTCTGTTACATTATCCATGAAAGATGCGATGCTCATATAGAGTGGATTCTACAGCTGGTCAGACGCAAAGTATAACCCTCTTTTACTCATGTTATGTATTACTTATTCTCATATACTAAGTGACATATAAATCCGAACACCCAGTTTAAATGGTTTTATTTTAATAAAATTTTGTATAAGTACTTAATGAAGCATAATAAGTAAATGATAAAAATTTCAAAATGATTGCACTGCTTTAAAGCCCTTTGACCTTTAATAATGTGTGGATGCACCCTGATGTGCTACGCATTCTCCAACGCGCCTAGGCATGCTTCTGATCAGGTGGTCAATGTCCTCCTGTGGTATCTCATTCCAGGCAACCACCAACTCCTCTCGAAGTGCTTCTAGAGTCTGAGGAGGACGTTGCAAATTGAGCAATCTAATACCCATCATATCCCACACGTGCTCAATTGGGGATAAGTCGGGAGATCTTGGTGGCCATGGTAACAATGTGACATCATTATGTTGAAAGAATTCTATTGTGACTCTTGCAACATGTGGTCGGGCATTATCTTGTTGGAAAGTTGGATCTGCCAGGGTGTCAAGATAGGGTAAAAGATGGGGTTCTAGAACTTCGTGGATATAACGCTGCGCGTTCATGTTACCTCTGATGAAGATTAAAGGTGACCTGAAACCATAAGCTATAGCACCCCAAACCATAACTCCAACAGTGTGATGAACATGTCTTTCAACAAAAAACTGTGGATTCCTCCTTTCACCACGTCGCCTTCTAACCCTGGCACGACCATCGTGCATGCCTAAACAAAATCGAGACTCGTCACTAAAGACAATACTGTTCCATTCCTGATCCCAGAGTGACCGTTGTCTGCACCACTCAAGGCGATTACGTCGGTGTTCTCGAGTTAAAGGGAGGACCCAGTGTGGCCGGTATGAAAACAAGCCAAAACTTCTCATTTGTCGGTAAACACTTCGCATGCCAATAGGTCTTCCGTGTTCTGCAAACCATTCATTTGCAATGGACCTGGTAGTGGAGAAACGGTCCCTTAAGGCCAATAATCTTAGGCGGCGATCTTCACGGTCTGTTGTTCTACGGCGGCGTCCAGTGCCTCTTGCTCTTTGCGTACGGCTTTCTCGAAGCCATGCCTGACAACACCTAACCAGAGTGTCCACACTTCTTTGCACTCTAACTGCAATTGCCCGAAAAGAAAGACCAGCTTCCCGAAGTCCCACTATACGGCCCCTATCAAACTCACTAAGTTGATGAAATCGTACAGGTCTCCGTACTCTAGGCATCGTAACCGATCGTAAAGGATGTCAAGTACCAAAATCCGCCAACGTTGATTCTTTACTGCGGCTGAAATATTCATTTTTAGAGCGTTAGTGAATTAAAAAACAGCAGTATAAAAACCGGAATGTCCAACTGATAAGGCTGAAAATTTTTTCACTTGTTATTTACAGTATGATAAATACATTCACCAACTTTTATTAAAATAAAACCATTTAAACTGGGTGTTCGGATTTATATGTCACTTAGTATATTATAGAGATGCTTTCGTAGCTGACACAATGCTCTACCGACTAGACGTGACGTTCCACATGTTATTGAACATTTTTTGTGTGTGCTATTTTAACAGTTGTGTTGGTAGGATACTCAGGGGCTCTGGATTCGAAATTATAGTTTCAGCATTTTTTGCTACGACGGTCAGCTGTGACATTAGCCATTGCTTATGATTGGCCGTTTATTGTTCAGACTTACCTGTGATACCAATTCATGACGCTGACTCCGTCAGCTTCTCGTTCAGACAAATAATTTGGTAGATCGTTCCTGATTCTGGTCCACAATAGCGGTGGAATACGTCGTACTGGTGGTAAATGGTACTGATAGACATCGTCCAGTACTTTGTCATCTAGCGAAATCAGATCTTCTAATTCTGATTCTGATAAACCGCTTTTGGCTGCGGTGATGTAAGCTAGAGCGTGGAATACTAGGATTCTACCGTGCTAAAAAATAAAAAAATGGATACTAATAATAGTGAGAAAGTTCATTTTTTGATTTAATGAAAAGAAAATGTGATAGTGGGCGCCGCGTTTACTATACGAAGTCAATTCCTGCTCAATGAAAGCAGATGTGTTGCCGTTTCCAGTCCCAAGATAAATTCTTTCCTATGCCTGCATTCAGACACAAAGTTTCATGATTGTTTGTGCTGTTCTCTTGTCACTTGTTTGACTTGGTTAGCTAAAGTATGGGGTTGTCCAAAACGGACGCAGGAAAGTAAACGCATATTAAAACAAGAAAGAGTGATATTCAAATCAAGTTGGGTACTTTATTTTGAAGGTTCATTTATACCATTTATGTATGAAAAATAATATCGCTCAAATGTTCACCACGACTGGATTTACAGACGTCCACGCGATGGTCGAAATTTTCAATGACATTTTGCAACATGGTCGGTTCTATGGCATTTATCTCGGCAATGATGTTGTTTTTGAGTTCTTGGAGGGTGGCTGGTTTGTTGACGTAGACTTTGCTTTTCAAATATCCCCATAAAAAGAAGTCCAAGGGAGTCAAATCGCACGATCTTGGTGGCCATGGCACATTTCCTCTGCGCGAAATCACGCGATCACCGAAGAAGGACTGCAATCGATGGATATTGACGTTGGTTGTGTGGCATGTTGCACCGTCTTGTTGGAAATAAACATCGTCCATATCCATTCCTTCAGGTTGCGGCAAAAAATAGTCCTCTATCATCACGTGATATCGCTCAGAATTGACGGTAACGGCGTCCCCGGCCGCATTTTCGAAAAAGTATGGTCCGATGATGCCTTTTGACCACAATGCACACCACACAGTCACTTTTTGAGGATGCATCGGCTGCTCTTGATACTCACCGGGATTTTCGTTCGCCCAGATGCGGCAGTTTTGCTTGTTTACCGTCCCATTCAAAGTGAAATGCGCTTCGTCGCTGAACATGATTTTTGATGAAAAATTGGCATCAATTTGGCGGTGTTCAAGGAGCCAATCTGAGAACGTTCGGCGCGAAAATGGTCGGCCCGACGCAGCTCTTGCGTCAATTGGATCTTGTAGGCGTGTACATTCAAATCCTTGTGGAGAATGCGGAGCAAACTGGTTCTCGAAATGCCCAATTCTTGGGATCGACGCGTTGTTGATTGTTTCGGATCGTCTCTCACACTCTCCTTCACAACAGCAATATTTTCCGGTGTGCGAACGCTCCTTGGCCGGCCAGAGCCTGGCAGATTTGCCACAGAACCTGTTGCCTCGAATTTACGCACCAGACGACCGATGGTTGTTTCGTTTGGGCGATTGTTGCGACCGAAATGTTCACGAAGCGCGCGAAACGAGTTTTTTATTTTTGCACCATTTTTGTAGTGCTCTTGAATAACTTTAATGCGGTCTTCAATCGAATACGACTCCATAGCGATCAATGGTAAACATTCAACTAACAAAATGACATGTCGGTGACAGAAAACAAAGATGGCGTCTATGTCAAATTGACGTTTACTTTCCTGCGTCCCTATTGGACAACCCTATACTTTTTGGCACCCCCGAGGTTTTAGACATAGATATTTCGTACTTGCAAACTCATCTGCCCTCGTTATTAGTACCTACTCACCTGCTTTTCTATTCTTTCGAACAACATCATGATAGAATCCATGACTGTGGAAGCCAAATGTGTATCGTGTGATTTAGTATAACTTCTCCATCTGCATATCTCAGCAAATACCAGTTTCACAAAAATTGGTAGGCTGCATTTATCTATTGCATTAGAGACTAGCCTCCACTGGTAGTTTGTCAAATCTCGGTGGGCTGTCTGCATCCACATTCTGGAAAAAAGATACTATACTAATGCTAATTTTTTTGGTGTTGCTCGCATTTATATTCTAGCTTAATTTTGATGTCCTATAGCAAAAATACTATTTGGATGTTACATGACATGTACATTGTGAAAAGTTGTGTCACCCATAATTATTGGCACCCCTATAACTCGGAAAATGCTGTTCGTATGAAAATCGGTCAAGTTGAGGGAAGTTTATACAGGGTGTAAACGTTCTGGTAGTCATTATTTAAATGAGTAATAGGGGGGAGTCAAAACAAGTCAAAAAGTTCATATGACCCATGGTCCAAAAGTCAATAGATTTTTGTCTAAATTGTTTTATAGTTTACAACTTTAAGTGCTTTATATCGACCACAGTTACCACAATCTTACTAATTTTTATAATCTAATCTAAAACGTTTTTAAATTGGGTAATTAACAAATAAATGGCATTAAGTTTTTCTAAGTTAAGCCAAAATTTGTAGTCAGTAAGTAAGTTTCATTAAATTAAATATTTAAAACACACATGACAACAGCGCGTCGGCCTTTCATCACTCTTATCTAACCGGAAATCGATCGTAAACGGTAACGGTGGTTAGTTATGGGGCATCGGGCCTGTTGTTTTGTTTTTGTTCACGTACGTCGTCGTCTTTATTTACAATATTCTCGAATCAAGAGTTCGCCGACATGTTGTTAGTTTACGCTGAAGCTCGTCAGAATTCAAATCTTGCAGCTCAAATTTATGGCGACAGATTTCGCCAACGGGCACACCCAGACAGAAGGACATTTGTGAAAGTGTACCAAAGACTTCGAGATACAGGAAGTGTTCAGCCCACTAATATTCGCACTCGTGAAAGTCAGGTTACTGTAGAGCAGGAGGAACAAATTTTAAATATCGTGGAAATCAATGCAGATGTTAGCACTCGGGAATTAGGCCGCCGCGTAGGACTATCGCATACCATAGTCCGTAGAATCCTACGGGAAAATTTGCTTTATCCCTACCATGTACAACGAGTGCAGGCCTTGTTACTAGAAGACTATCCTCGCAGACTAACATTCTGTCAGTGGTTTTTGCACAAAAACATTGAAAATCCGGATTTTTTTAAAAACATTCTAGCGACGGACGAATGGTCATTTCCAACAACGTTTTAAAATAAATATTTGGGGGGGTATTCTCGACGATCAGGTAATTGGCCCTTTCGAGTTACCCCCAAAGTTGTCAGGAGAAGGATACCTTAGCTTTCTAGCTAATAACCTACCAGAACTTTTGGAACAGACCTTAGACAACATGCCATTACAACGGAGACAGAATTTGTGGTTTCTTCATGACGGGGCACCACCACACATTTTTAGACGCGTCATTCAGTATTTGAATGAACATTATCCAAATCGCTGGATGGGTCGAAATGCTTCTGATCCTCGAAAATGGCGAGCAAGATCTCCTGACGTCAATCCAGTGGATTTCTGGTACTGGGGAGAACTTAAAGGGATGGTTTATGGGGCTGGTCCAATAACAACTGAAGCACAACTTTGCGCGAAAAAAAATTTTTGCGGCTGAAATAATAAATGGACAACATCGAGGACCCAGAGTAAGAAGAAACTGGATTCGTCGCAACGAAGCTTGTGCAGAAAGTGGAGGACGACATTTTGAACACCTTCTTTAAATACAAAACTCTATCACCCTTTTAAATAATGACTATGATAACGTTTACACCCTGTATAGTGCGGTGGCTAAGAGGTCCAATCTTAATACCTAAATCCTTGGCCCATTGAACGAAATTTTTATGCAAGGTTACTACTGTGCCAAGAACGAAAAAGCGTTGTAGTTTTTGAATGTCGATCCAGTGGGGGCGGAGGAAAACAATAAAAATCGTTCAAACTCCGTCTTTTGATGTTTTTAGGAGTTGGGGGAGGGTATATCTCGATATCTTATGTTTTTATACGTCTCCAGCCCCAGAAATTCTACGCATCTACCAGTATGTCTATGGATTAATTGTATGGGTCTGTTTGACTGACTTGATCGTGTTTACACTTCTACTGTACGTGTTAGAAACTAATTTTTTCTAATAGGATTTAATTTGTGCTCAAGTCAACTGACTTGGCGCTATTTTTTTTTACCGGAATGAGGTTTGGTATGGAGTGGACACTCATCAATAAATACATTTCAATTAAAAAGTGGTGCCCAAATAAAAGCCAAATTGTGACGGAAAAACTGCTAGAAGCGACGCAATACAAAATATAGAGATCACGAATTTGCGCTTTTGGGATACACCACCATGTTTGTCGGTCCTACTTTCAGTGTCGTTTGAGCACCACTTGAATGAAGGTAAGGGTTTGTGTCTCATTCCGGTAAAAAAAATTCAGTATTCGATTTCTTTTCGGGTCTCAACCATTGCACTAACAAGGGAAAAGAACCCTGTTTCAAAGCGTTCACAAAATTTATTTTTTGCTGTTTTTCGAGTCTCTGATAATTTTTAGGCGTAGATAAAAGACTGGGTGGAACATTTTTTTTCAAAATTTCAAGCTTCTTCAATAAATTTTTCAATATTGAATAAGTTTTTGTTTCAAAGTTGACCATCTTCTTACTTGATCACTTTCATAGCCAGTTCTTCTCCTAAAGCTTTCACTTCGATGAAGTTTTCATCTACGTCAATCATTTTTCTGAGGATGTGATATTCCTTGGATACTTCGGGGTTATTTTCTTCATTTGCACAAGACACTATAATCTGAAAATACGAAAGTATCGCAGTTTATGGAAGGTGCCAAATCTAGAAAGACTTTTTAAATAACTAATTTTTCCGTCTTCAAAAATCCACAAATCCTAGATTTCATGACTATATTAGAAAACAGCTTGTGAGCTATACAGGGTGTCCCAATATTCCGTCATTTTAGAGGCACCACGTCTGTTTAGCCTCAGAATAAGCTGATTGGACATGATTTACTTTTATGCAGAAGTGCTTCGTTTGTCATATTTTTGTTTTTTAAACACATTTTTTCATAAGTTTTTGGAACCGATAGTCCGATTTGATTCCTAATATTTTTTTCTTTTACAAACAACTCGAAAGGGTTCGAGAATGGTGAAAACTACCCCCACTCCTACATAAATTATAGAATTTTTTTTCGTGACTCTCCCAACGACTCTAATTTTTTTTTATTTAAAAGATCTTATTTACTTCATTTTTTGTCTCTTATAAAAACAAGTGTTAAAATCTAGTAGGCATCTAGTTGGCGCAAATGTGGGATGTTATGTCAGTGTCGGATTATTTTTAACAACAAGCTTTGTAAAGTTTAGTGTAGAAAAATTACGAACTCGAGGATTAAACTTTAACGCCTTGTGTATTATCAACTAGCGATATTTTATTAAAACGAATTTATCTCAATATTATTATTTTTATGAGTACGATTGTGTATAAAAATATTCTTTTAGTTATTTTTATTCATATAAATTTCTTGTAATTAATTGGATTTGGGGTATAAAGACACACAGTTTCCTATTACAAAATTGCAAATGTTTTGGAAAAATTTCTTTCTTTCTTCAGGGCTCTACAAAAAAACTGTAACACTAACTTTACATATACATTAATATATAATAATAATAAAATCGATGTAAAAATTATTTAGTTAACACGTTTTATGAAATAAACTATTTAATTTCATTAACTAAAGAGCTATACGTAACAGAAAACATATGAACCGAAGTTCGAATATTATCGCGAGTTTAATAGTTCCTTCGTTTAGGTAATCGTAGATTTTGAAAATTGATTCAGAGCCGGCACAAATTGCTGGAATCTAGTAGTACAACTTTACAGAGATTCCTGTTCCTTTTCGGACATTGTTTGGAGGGGATGAAAATTGTAGGCTGGAAACTGTATGCTGTAACTATTGAAAAGTATTATAAATTGTTGCATATTTGGTGTCAGTGACAGACCTTCTATTATTGAGAATCTGCTGATCTCAGTGTTACTATGCACATGTTAGGTAAAATAAGTCACACATATTTTCCCTACATCTGCCATGGAAACATAAATATGATAGATTTGCTTTATATAGTTTGATATGCAGAGGTCGAATATTCATCGTACCTAAGTGAACATACCTAATCACCATTAGATTTCACCTTTTGAAAAGATTTAACACATGATTTTTCTTTAAAACCTCCAACGAAGGCGTAGGAAGTATAGAATCAATCTAGTTGACGCCATTTTTTTCTGATAAAGAAACACGGAAAAATCTTTTCATTCATTTTGAATATCTAGCTAAATTACGAATCCTTTTTTGTCTTATTTTTTTATGTATGAATATGTTGGGAACTGCTACGTTAATGAAATTACGGTGTGAATAGTTCATTTTATATGATGCCTTAACTAAAATACGAGGGATGTCTTTTAAGTTTTGCATATAGAAACATAGTAGGCCGCGCGGATCGAACGTCAGTGCTGAATCTTAACCTCACTCTTTAGTAAACTTAAATTCAAAGTTTCACAACAATACGTGTAGTGTTCTCACTACAGTGAATTTTTAAGTGTCACCAAGTCATTAGAAAAATGGAACTCAACCGAGAAGATTTTCGCGCCATAATTTATTACAACTTTCAGAGACAATTATTGCAACAAGAATGCCTTGCTGAGTTACTGTCTATTTTCCGCAACGAAGCGCCACATCAGTCGACAATTTCCCGTTGGTATGGAGAATTCAAACGTGAACGGGTGAGTCTTAGCTACGATCCCAGGGTGGGTGCACCAAAAACGGCAGTCACCCAGGAAAACGTCGATGCTGTGCGCAAACTCATCATTGAAGATAGACATGTGACATATCGCGAGATTGAGACGTCGTTGGAGATCTCAAAGACCTCAATTCAAAAAAAATTACATGAAGAATTAGTTTCTCGTTGGATACCCCACCTGTTGACTGAAGAGCAGAAAGCAGCCAGGGTTAATTGGTGTCAAAAAACGCTTGACCGTTTCCATTCCGGAAACTCAAAAAATGTGTACAGCATTTTTTGTGGTGATGAATCGTGGATTTACTGTTATGAACCAGAAAATAAACGACAGTCGACTGTTTGGGTGTTCCAAGGTGAAGAAAAGCCAACAAAAGTCATCCGTTCTCGAAATGTTTCGATAAAGATGGTCGCGACATTTGTGTCAAAAGCGGGTCATATTGCAACAATTCCTGTTAATGAGCAAAGAACTGTTACTGCGGATTGGTATACCACCATTTGTTTGCCAAAAGTCATCACCGAGCTTCGAAAAATCAACCCCGAAAGAAGAATTATCCTCCACCAACACAATGCAAGCTCGCACACAGCCCAAAAAACAAGGCAGTATTTAACGGAAGAAAACGTGGAATTATTGGACCATCCTCCATATAGTCCCGATCTAAGTCCTAACGATTTCTTTACTTTCCCGAAAATTAAAAACAGACTCCGTGGTCAAAGGTTCCAGTCACCAGAAGAAGCAGTTGACGCATTCAAAAATGCCGTTTTGGATCTGCCAGCAAACGAGTGGAATAAGTGCTTCAAAAATTGGTTCGAACGCATGCAGATGTGTATTAATCTTCGTGGAGAATACTTCGAAAAACAATAAAGTCATTTAATACTACCTACCGTGTTATTATATTTCCATATGCAAAACTTAAAGACATCCCTCGTAAGTATCTTTTACATCGATTTTACTACATATTTATATTGTTAATTAATGTACATAGGTATATGTAAAGTTTTTGTAGAACACTGAAGAATAAATTTTTCCGAAGCGTCAGCAACTTTGTAATAGGAAACTATGTTACTTTAGATCCCAAATCCAATTATTCCCCACTTTTCCCCTGTATCCCCCTATAGTCCCACGATACCCCATGGGTGTTTAGGCCATAGGCCTTCGTGGTAGCGGGAGTATAAAAAAATCCAATTAATCACAACCTACCCTGTATATTCATTTACCTTGCAATATGGTGGAAGTCGAGTAGGTAACCAAGACACCTTATTAGCATCCTGAGTACCCGTAAGTTGATCTACGGAATCCAGAAATAGTACCAAAGGTTGTTCTTTGGTAGCCAGCGTAAGAAGTTGCTTGAAGTGAGCTGTCAACGGTACCAGATCGTCTGGGATGCTTTCAAACGGCAACATAAAGTTGTAAGAGATTTGCTGACAGATTGAAATCAGCGTGGGTGTTAGTGCTGATGAGTCAGGAGTGGTACCAAGGAATCTGATAATGCTTATGGGTTTAGCACCTGGGAACCATCCGTTTCCTGAAAATAGATAACTATAAATGTTTTGTTGTTAAGCCTGGTGGCTGGTCAGACATCAGGTTGATCAGCGGCTTTGTCAGACTTCAAAATATTTTAGTGTCGAAATGTAGATCTCTAGGTATGTTTCTGTTGATGTGTTGTCTTATGTTTTCTTTAAAACAAAGATAAAAAAGTGTTTATAACTCTGACTTTCCGGGTTCAGATTGCACTATAATAAGAATAAAAATTAACGTCTTTTATTTGTAATATTCTTACAGGAGGCGAGATTTAGATAATATATCTATTCTACCATCTAACCCCCTTAACAATACGAGTTGTAAAAAAAAAACAGAATTTGTTGAAAATTAATACCTGTATCCAACAACGACAGACTAAAGTATAATCTATGTAAAGGCATAAGGAAAATATAGTTTGTTCTTGAATTTGGGTAATGGATTGGTTTCTTTTCAACTGCGGTCTAAAGAAGTATATGATTTGATCGCATTGTAACTATATGTATTATGAAATAGAAATGTGCTGTGGCGGGGAATTGATAAAGTCTCTCTATATCTAATATTAATGCCATGCATATTCCCTCTACGTATGAATTTGTTTACTAAATATAGGTATGACGGTGTTTTTGAATAAAGAACCTTATGAGTCAGATTTAGGAGCTGGTACTTATACATTTTATCAATTTTCATCCATTTGAGTTCATTAATAGAATTCGATATATGATCATACTTTATGAGACCATTTACAAGTCTGCGACATGTACTCATAATACTTTGAATACGATTTCTTGTAATATCTAAATAGGAATAGTAAACCACTAAGCAATACGATATCTTTGAAAACAAAGATTCACACAATTGCTTTCTCGCAGATTTATGTAATATAGCCTTATTTGCAAATGAAACTCTGAGAATAGCGTAGCACTGAGAAATTGGATAGTTTACGTGCATAACAAATTTTAAGTCATCATCCATTATAATACCTAGGTTCTTTGAATGATCCACAGGAACTAATTTATTACCTTTTATATGTATGTCTATGTCCTTTTTTAAAGTATTCATTTTTATTCTATTTGCGTATACCAACATACGAGTATTTGTCTTCAAAGGGTTGAAACGAAGATTATGACTACTATTGAACTTTTCAATTTGGGCAAGATCTTGATTAATTTTATTATTTGCTGTTTCCAAGTCATTACTCCTAAATGAATAGAAAATTTGAGTATCGTCTACAAAAAAATGTATGCTGCATGATTTTACCTCTGTTTCTAAATATGAGATATATAATGAAAATAATAGGGGTCCTAAGACTGATCCCTGTGGTACATCAGAACAAATTTTTTGTTCGGTAGAGTACTGATGATTTATACGAACTTTTTGATACCGATTTTCAAGATAGGTTTGATTAAACGAAAGAGGTTTTTCAGAAAATCCCAAATTACTGCATTTAGATACAAGAAGTGAGTGATTAAATGCTTTAGTAAAGTCAAGAAGTATGAGAGCTACTGTTTTTTGGTTATCAAGTGCCATTGTTATATTGTCTGTTAAATCACAGAGTGCCATCATTACAATGGGTGTTTGAGGTAGTAGCTCCTATTTTTTCAACTCTTTCATTTATTTTCCTCAAAGAAGTGATTATGGTTTCTTTATCCACTTTACTGCTAATAATCAATTCATAATGCTCCTGTAAACGTCTGTTCTCATTAACTAATTGATTGATATACCTCTCTTTATCTAAAATTATTTAATTCTTTGTTTCTAATAGCTTATTCAGGCTCTATAGTAATATTTGCATTATTCTTGAATAAATAACTTTCATCTTTTCGTCTAGTCATATCGGACAAACACCCTATGTATAGGCCAGGTTGAAAGTTGATATATCTTGTCAAAAATGTGACTTTTGTGAAACAATTCCGGGAGAGGTTAAAGAAATATGACCGAAAATGCTTGGTTCGTCCTCTGAAGAGCAGCTAAGGTTTCGGTAAGTACTTACTGGTGTTATCTCTTGTATGGTTACTTCTCCAGAAGATTGGATACGATGTTTCTCACACTTAGCGTATATACTAGGAACAGGTATTGTTTTGATAGATAAGTTAGTTAGTTAGCAATATATATATATATGACTTGAGATATATATATATATATATATATATATATAGATATATAACAAAAATAGGAAAATAATGGGCAAAATCCGCAAAAAGTGGATTTGAGCAGAATAGGATAGGTAACCCGAGCGATACGTATTTCTGCTGGTTGGCTTCATCAGGCCCGAAATGAATGCACATATGCAACTACAAAAGTAGAGACACAGGATACGGGTGTAATCTGAGGAAACAAAGATGGAGAGGAAAAAAAAAGACACACATCTTTGTTTCCTCAGGTTACACCCGTATCCGGATGTATGGGCATGTGTCTTTACTTTTGTAGTTGCATATGTGCATTCATTTCGGGCCTGATGAAGCCAACCAGCAGAAATACGTATCGCTCGGGTTACCTATCCTATTCTGCTCAAATCCACTTTTTGCGGATTTTGCCCATTATTTTCCTATTTTTGTTATATACCTTTCTCCGCATGATATATATATATATATATATATATATATATAGGGATGGTGATTTATACACCCTTTGATACTCGTAGGGTCAAGAGTCACATATTGTATATTGTCACGTCCTCTTATAACTGGAACTCCGGGTACTCTATAAATACAGGTAACATGAAATGAGTAAACACAGTAGAACCGCGATTATCCGAATCGCGATTTAATAATTTCTCCAATTTTAACCGAAGTAGTTCGGGAAATCGGTGCATGATCCGAAATAGGCGCCGGTAGTTCCCCTTTCGACGTTTGCGTCATTAGATTCGCTGCCGGTGATACCCGAAGCGCATTTGCGGAATTCACTGGTATGTGTGCGTGTATGTTTGTTTCAGTCAGGTTCATAATCGCTAAGATGGAGCAGCATAGAAATAAACGTAAACGCGTTGTTATTACCATAAAACAAACTTGAGTCAATCAGACGTTTAGATAGAGGTGATTTGCTTAAAAACGTGGCAATTGATTTGGGCGTGGGCGTGAGTACCAAAACTATGAAAAAGGGGGAATATCCAAAAGTGGATGATGCTTTATATCTGTGGTCTACACAGAATCGAGTGATTTCCCGTAATTGTCTTGAAAGTTTTTGAAAACACAAAAAACGTACAAAATCGTAATTTATAACTTTGAACCTAACCTGTCTTCAGAAAGGACAACATATAAATAAGACGTCGGGCACAGCTAATAGATATACTTTGTTGGCAGAATATTCAGTAATTATTTTCTCACACAGCAAATATCACTGATTTTATACACATGCAGTCCAATCAATACACATAATCATTCAGATGTGATCTTGCTAATCAACCAACTTTCTTCTCAGAGATGAAAACTACAGACTACTCGGCTTCACTAAACATATGCAACCAACAATGCGTGTAGTTGAGCTATTCGTTCATAGATGGACGCTCTCGTGGAATGACTGCTTGTACCCTAAAAACTATCTAGTCTGCAAGATGACATTTTATAGATATTTTTGACGTTTTATAGGTTTTTTACATAATACCCGTGCGTCACGCGTTTGTGGTGTCCATCTCCAGTATTATCAAGGATGTATCTCTTTCTTATAAACGTTTGCCACCTAACGATATCAATTAAAATTATCTAGTTTTTACAAACGTCTCGTGATAGATGTGAGTTCTTTAACTAGCATCTAAGTGTGGTTGGTAATGAATTAGTGTAAAAGTAATAAATTAGAATTTAAACAATAAACAAGGTGTTTTCGTTACAGTATGTAGATGATCTACCTGTAGACATGCTAGCTGCTTTAGCTAACAGTGATGTTTTTCCACAGCCTCCTTCGCCGTAAAGAATCAAACATTTGTCAGAATCGTCGGTCATGTAATTCTCAATATGCGCCAGTGAATCTTCTCTTCCGTAGAATACCTAGAAAACTTACGTTAGTTTTAATTTATTTTTAAAATGATTTACGTCTACAATTAAATAACTACGTTCATCCAATCAAATTTTACGTTTTTTATTTTCCAAGTGATTACAAGTCTATCTTTTCTGCTTATGAAATGACATTACCTTCACAGAATTATTACATGCATGAAGATGTTGAAGGATTTCCGTGACTATTTGTCCTTGAGCGCTAGAATCTTCTTTTCTCATAGCTCTGTCCACTAATTTTATTATATTTTTGTAAAAATGTATAATGAAATGCTTCAAATATTCATCATGAGTCTCTGGGTCCAAACCTTCTCTTCCAATCCATTCTATGTTGTATCTAGAACGCAAAATTCAGGGACATTTTATATTATGTTAGAAATTCCTCAAGAACTCCCCAGACAATCTACTTGATATCATATTTTCCACGCTCACATAAGTTATGTAAGATATTACTTTTTACATGACGTGTACATCACTAAAAATCATGTCATTAATTTCTGTCGGCCTGTTTGTTGTCTTGACTTGACGCAGTGTTGAACGAGGATAAACCAAAAAACTAAAAACCTCTGAACGACTCAAATTTTTTGTTGAATTTGGGGTGCAGTCAAAAACATTTGTAGGGGTCAATATTTTAAAAATAATCAGTAACTTTGTTTCAATTTAAAAAAGTAACGAGTCCAAAAAATTTGATATTGGACATTTCTCATATTTCACTGGTGACGCGTAGAATTTTTGCGACCCTTATTTTCTAAATAGATTCATTTGGATGCCTGGGAAGTACCAAGAAAATCGATTTTACTCACTTTTGTAGATTGCTGGATTCGATCTTTGCAGGTAATCTTTCATCTCTTAGATTACCTAATAGTTTTGCCGATTCCGTATCTAAGCTTCTGTTGATGATATCAACAAATAGAGAAGCCTTTTTCAAATTCTGAAGATTAATGTTGTTGATATATCTAATGTAAGCCAAACAATGGTTCTTCGTATTCTTCACGTTTAATACGCCGTTTATAACTTCCCTTTCAGTTACTAAAATAAATACTAATGTATTTTTCATAGTACTAATATTTTAAACAATATTTTCTGCAATGGATGAAGCTAGGCGAAAACTCGGTATAGTCAAAGTGTATAAACAAAAATTAGCAGTCAATGTTTGAGGATGGTGAGTGTTAGCACTAAATGGCCGAAAAGGCGGCCATCCTGAACCAACGGTTGATCAACATTAAGGGTGACGAGCAGCAACCAATAGAATACAAAACTAAATGAATTTGCTGCCGAACATGTATAAAATCGGTGACTTCCGGCACGGGTATTACGTATCTGAAAAGTGACTTTATGTCGATTTTTTGCAATTATATTATTTTTTTATGACATTATGTAGGTTTTTCTACAAGATGTTAACTCAGCACTAGCTGATAGTCACTTGTTGTGAACTCGTTTTGTAGTTGTACGGTTTGCCTAAACGTCAATGTTTGGCTCTGATGTGATGTAAAATCTGCTTCAGAGTGCATAGGTGCATGGTGAAGATTTGTGTGCTAATAGTACGTGTTGATGATAATTCCATTGGTTTCTTGTCTCAAATACACTTACTTGAGATTCAAAGCTAGAAATTAGTTGTTCAGTTACTTTTTCTTATTCGTTCTGGAAATTACATATGCAAATTTGCTGAATTTCAAAAATGAGAGATAAGAAAAGAAAATCCCTGGTTGGTGAAGGAACAGGTGAGAAAATATGCTACAGACAGGAATGTTTATGGAAGTGAAAAGGTTATTATATTATAGAATATAAAGTCAATACCTCTACCTACTACAAAATGGTGGTCCATTTAATAATTATTTGAACACAGACCCACTAACATGCATATCTCTACAAATAATTGTAATTCCCTGCCGTATCCACACCAACAGCGATAAAAACTTGTTTTGTTATTTTTTGTTGACAGTGACAAGAATATCAGTACGAAAACAAACATCATTGTACAGTTAAAATATTCTCATTTAGTTTTCGGTTTTAGTGCTAGATACTGTTTCAACTATTTTTAAAATGGTCAGTTCTCGTCCATTGGAAGAAAAAATCGAAGCGTATTTTATTTATGGTGCGACGCGTAACTTTCACGAGCCCGAAAGGATTTTTAATGATCGTTTCCCGAATCGTCCTATCTGTAGTAAATATTTAAGGGAACTTGTATCTAAATTTACAGCTACTGGTAGTGTAAACAACAAAAAGCCCCCAGGTCATCCGAGCATCCCTGAAGAAAAGCAAGTTCAAATAATTGGTGAGATCATAGTAAATCCCCAACAGTCTAATTCCTCGCGAATGTATATGAGGTTTGTCCTGCTACTGCATGGAGACTTTTGAAAAAGAATAAGTATCACCCATTCAAAATTCAAGTGGTACATCAGCTAACTGAAGTTGACCCTGATCGAAGAACAGAATTCTGCGAGACTATGACGGAAACCATTGCACGGCATCCTATCTACATCCAAAATATTTGGTTTATTTATTTATATTTCATATTTCCTACAAGTAAAACCCAATTTCAGGAAAAGCTCAAATACATTAACAAAAAGAAAATAAAGAGACACATTGAAAAATTAAACTTAGCATCAATTGGCCCGAGTAAGCTCGGAGAACAATCGATGACTTATAGCAATTTATGATGGATTTACAGCTGTCATTCATCAGACTGCACATTACAGAAATTGGAGATTTCAACATTATGTTCGTCCGGCCTGCTTGACAATAAAAGGCTGATTGTTGACGACTTTCAAGCCTTGGAATGCGGAAATATATTTTTTCAAGTAAATCCGGACAGTCAATTTGATTGTGCATAAGGCCACATAAAAACGATAAGGCAAACATATTACGTCTAATTGATAGTGAATCTAAATCGAAAAATTCAATAGGGAATGATGACAAAAACCTTTTTCTGGATAAGAACCAGTACATTTAAGGTAAAAATACTTAATAGCCTTCAATCATTGAAACTGAATTTAGGTATATTGGAGACCAGATCAGGGTTGCAAATTCCAACTTGCTTCTGACAAAAGTAACGAACAAAGTCATTAAAGTACTGACATAGGAGAACCCCTTCCAGTTTCTGATACAGAAGCCAAGAAGTCAGGTGGCAGCCGATGAAACATTAAGTATATGCTCGCTAAACATTAGCCTGCTATCAAAGGTTACTCCAAGGTCCTTAAAAGAGTAGCATCTGTCTAGAATCTGACCGTTGACGTTATAATCATCATATATTAAATAATTAGTCTTTCTTGTATAAGACACAACTTTACATTTAGAAACATTTAAACTAAGACAGTTGCTCGCCCATGAAGGAATTAAGTCTAAATTATCCTGCAGCAGGAGACAGTCATCAATTGACTCGACCGAAATCTTAACGTCGTCAGCAAAAAACAGATACAAACACTTGAGATCAAGAGACATATCGTTAATAAAGATCAGGAACAATAATGGGCCTACATTCGATCCCTGAGGCACCCCAGATGTGGCCTGATGATAACTCGATCTATAACCGTTTTAGTGATGAATGTACATTTTTGCTATCACTACGTAGGATGCCACTGTTCGTCACTCCCTCTAAGAAAAAATTGAAATTTGTAGTAATGTAGACTTTTCCAATCTGTTTTAAAGCATATAATTTGAAAAGTACACTTCTTGATATTTTTCTGATAACCATTATATCTTGGTCTGTCCCCGGTTTCCAGCTTGACGTCGACTTCTAGTACATCCTATAAAAATAAATCTTTTACCAGACATGAAGTAGTTGTGCATAGCGTCATGATCCATCTTTCCTTGTTCATTCAAAGAAGCTGCTGCCTTCCTGAATAATTTTTGAAACTTTCCCAAAGTGTCCCACCATTTTGCTTGATCTTCAGCTTGCAGTTTCGGTATTCTCTATCGAAACATAATAACTGTCTTGTGAGTAATGTTTTATAATTGTCATCATTTCAATCTTGGCGGTATAGTAGAATTTTGAAAAATTATTAATAGCCTCTGACTTGTTCATTTCAGAAATCTTTCATTATTCATATTTTATAAGTCTTCATATTCGAACATATCGTTTTTGCGGAAATTAAAAATTCGTCATTTGTTAGCCCACCAGGCAGACTTAAAAATTGCCTTAAAATAAATTAAGCCCAAAATACCAATGAGGTCTTGTAGGTGAAGGTTTGATCTTAAATCTGGACACTTGCAACCTCAAAAATAATAATTTTTAACTGAGTTTATATTAATTTTAGGCTTTTTCAGACATTACGACTCTTATAACTTAAAACAATTAACTTCAGAGAAACGTTACTAAGGACTTTTTTGTTTAAAATGACCAGAGGATATAAACAAACTCTTTTCGGAGCGAAATGATGATTATGAATACTCAGTTAAAAATTAGCCTTCCGATGTTGCCAAATGTCTAAATTAATGTTCACACCTTCACACTACAAGACGATCAGTGTATTTTGAAGCAATTTTTAACTTTGATGGTGGGCAAAGAAATGGTGGACTTTTGATTTTCGCAGACATACATTTGATTTTTTTTTACGCGCAAAGTTGATTCTTTACCGAGCGCGGAAAAAAATTGTCAGCATTGTCGCTCTATAGTAACAAACCGCCAAACCGCTTAGTAAAAACTATATCGCGATTTTAAATCATCTTGAATTCATAATTAGAACCTACTTTGTTGTTGAAGTTGATCAAAATAGAAGAAATCGGTTGCAAAACGGAGATCGGTGGTACAGCATTGCTATCTTTTCTATACCAGATGTCTATCAAGGTAGGATCATGTCCAGTGTTAGCCAGTTCGTCTCTGATCAACTGTAGCTCTGATGATAGGATGTATGTGGGGATCGGTCTATAACCATACTTCTGTCCTAGAAACACCTAGAAAAATGTTAGCATTCATTTAAAGCATTCATCGTGTACTTTTATAGCTTGTTACCACAAAATTGGGACCCATGGATAATCTTTGACAGTTCTGGATTTCCTTCATGCAGAGTTCCGTTGTCATGTGATCATCTGTGGCTTCATCTCTTACCCCCCATCTCATGTCCACTACCTATAATCAAAAAAATGTATCTGACAACCATTATCATTTTTTAAAGATTGATAATGGATTAATTAAAATAACAGTGAGATGCATTTCGGCAACCAAGTGGAGCCAGCACATAGGCCACATGCCGGGCCCTTTTGCACCTCTATTATCTCTACAGTATATTCAGATAAGAGATAGACCGGACATAAACAAGACCACGTGATCATCGAACGCTGTAACATTCGGCAGGGACGTATTAAGAGTCACGCAGTACATATTTTAGATAGTAGATGCTGCTTTACGTAACTTTGTAGTAAATTAGCACAATTCGATGTGTATACGATTGGTGATGGATATAGGATCATGTGGGGGTGGGGTAAGAAATATATAATGATGTAAATATACATAAGGGTTTCAAAATTTTCGCTTCGATTTCCAGCTTCGGATGCCGCCTGATGTTTGGTGAAATACAGTCGAATATAATCTCAAAATGGCGTTTAAATTAAAAATAATCGTATATCTCTTAAAATTGCTTTTAGAATATTGATTAGTATATTTTTTGATTTCTAGGTAAATATGTAACCAAATTAAAACGTTCAAAACGTAAAAAAATGTGCATGGTTGAACATTGTCAGAAAGTAGATTCTTGAATAGGTTTTGCCAAAATGGGTTCAAAAATTTCAATAATTAATTAAAAAATACAGTAGCTTTATAATTACTTATAACTTACCGAATTTGATTAACGACATCTTTTATTGGAAAGATGAGCTTGATGAGCTTTCATCATCGCTACTGCCTGAAGCACCAACGTCAATAATGAATGGCTCGACTTGTTCCTCTAAAATATTGTCCAGTTCCCACATTCTCTTTTCAACTTTGTCTTTCACGTGCTTAATACAGTTTTCCCATTTTTGCGCTGTTATTAATTCTAGTGCTTCTTTGAAAAGTCTTTTGAGGTCACAAAATTTAAAAGTTGTATTGTGCTTAGCTATATAATTTTTAACCTCTGCCCATATGAGCTCAATGGGATTGAGCTCGCAATGGTATGGAGGTAAACGGAGCACAGTTTTATTTTGACTTGCTGCCATTTCGTCAATGGCGTATTTTTGATATTCCGCCTTGTGATCCTTGACAATTCTTAATAATTGTACTTTCAGCATTGCTTCTTCAAAGTTGATATTTTTCGAGCGGAACCAATTTTGAACATCAACTTTCCTTGAAGCAGTTGTTGGGACCTTCTCCGTTCTTCGAGAATGATAAGGCGCATTATCCAACACAATTACTGCGTTTTCCTCTAAGTTCGGTAAAATTTTTGAAAACCACTGTTCAAACGATTCGCCATTCATTTCCTCGTGGTAATCTCCAGTTTTCTTAGACTCAAAGCACCACAGACCGTCAACAACAAATCCATCCTCACTGCCAATATGGCAGATAATGAGCCTTTTCCCTTTACCTGGAAATCGACGTACTAACTGGTGTAGATTTATTTCAATAAGCGAACCTTGTTCAAATGTTTTCATCACATTCAGCGAAAAAACATTGAGACATGAGTATCAGATTGCTATAATTGGGATTATTTAGTCATATTGAAAGAAAGAATATTGAACGTCGTATGATTACTCAGCGCTTCACAATTTAATTTAAAGTTATAAACCTTTAAAAAATGAATGATCAGGAACCTGAAATACGCGCAAATATTAATATTAACAAATTATAACTTTATAAAGCTTAAAGTATGAATTAAAATGATTAGAAATATTAGGAACGGTACACAATATAAAACTTAGTAACTTTTTTTAAGTTTATAATATTCGACATATTTTAAGATTATATTAAAAAATTATTGAAATATCGAAAACACATAAAAACATGGCTTAAAAAAGTTCTAACAAATGAAAATGACAATAAAACATCCACGCATTTTATCGAAAGTTATAAAAGTTTTGTTACTTGTAATATGTTTTATCTGCCCCCTGGAATTAATGTTTTGAACCTTGTTCCCAAGGTTTGAAAAACATCCGATTGTTGTCTATTACTCGTATTTACCTGCTGGATTTTTTAATCCGGTGGACAGTCCATCTAGAAAGGCCCTCCTGGATGAAGTTACAGAATCATCAACCCATACTTTACTTGTAGTGTGTCCTGCGTTTACCCACGTTTCATCAAGGTAATAAATCTTCCTGTTTTGATTTCTATATTTCCCAATTTTTGTTAAATAATCCCTCCTCCATAGCACAATTTCTTCTCTATCCAGTAGTAAACTATTACGACCCCGTTTTTTCCATTTGAAATTTGAATGCTTCAGTAACGCATGGAAAGTTGATCGTTTGAAATTTGGCAACGTTGTATCTCCATTTACCTCCTGCAGTACTTTATCTATAGTAGGTATTTCATTCCTAAAGAAGAATTCATGCACTTTCCTCCTAATCGCATGCTTATCAGCTTCATCCAATGATTTAACAATACTTTTGCGATGTTTACTGGTCATTGGCTCAGAAAAGGTGTGATTTTTTTTGTATTGTCTTAACACATTAAACACTGATGCGCGACACACCCCAACTTTGTGAGAAACCTTCACAACAATTTCTTTGATGGTTGATGCCTCGTTCTCCTCGCGCTCGATCTTATATATATTCAAAATGACCTCTTTCATTTCTGCACTCAGGTGTCTTTTTTTAGAGCGTTTCCTAGGTGGACTTACAGGAGTTTACAACTTCATCGGCAGTATCTGTACTACTGGGCATTTTGCGCAAGCAGTTGATAACAATAACAATCAATAACAAGGTATAACAATAACAACGACAAACTCAACAACTTAATAAGATAACAAACGAAAACGTCCAAAGAAATATCAAATTGCAATGATGCACACGACATACGTAACACGTCTGAACCTGAATGTGACTCTGCCTTGATACGACTGCTCTGCCGCTCGGCATAGGCATTTAATTGCGAATTGACCAATGAGGGCTCCCGTTTTACGTCGAGACGGCGGCGTTAGCGTGAAAATCACCCGAACCTTTTGTTTACATCCGGTCTATCTCTTATCTGAATATACTGTATGTTTCAAGCTTTGCCCTCCTGGCGAAGCTCCACACACCAACTCCTTGACATTCTGTCTTCCTGCTTCCTGTTTCCTGCCAAGTTTGCCTTCTGATCCCGCTCTCGCTCATTTCCATGTATCCCATTACCTATACTCAAGATACCAGATGCCTCGCTGCCAAACTATCCAGAGCCTCCCTAAATAGTAAATCAAGTCTGGAAGTAACACTTAATGCCTTGATTGTGCCTGGCTATTAATGGGTACTACATCGAGTGGGCTGGTCCCGTGTCGGTGGGAAAGGGCGGGTTGGATAGTGGGAGAAGTACCGTTTCAGTTTGGAACGTTGAGCATCGTGTGTTCACTGTACGTCGGTACTTTCAAAACGGCGAGTCTGTCGTTCGAACACAACGTGAGTTTCGCGTTCACTTTCGTGTTCCACGTCGTGGGACAGTACCAGACCGTAACACCATTTTGAGATGGGTGGAAGCATTCAACACAACAGGTAATGTGATGAAGAAAAAGGCGCCAGGGCGAAACCGTACTGTTAGAACCCCCGAAAATGTAGACAGAGTTGACAAGCTGCAAAGCCCGTTTGCTTGCCAGTTCCCTAGGGATCCACGCGTCCACTGTACGTCGCATCTTGAAGAAGGATTTAGTGTTTCATCCTTACAAAATCCAAGTTTGTCAACAACTGTTGCCAGGGGATTATGCATGTGTTAATTTTGCACAGCTCATGAATGAACAGTTGGAAACAATGACATGACGTTGTTTATGAGTGATGAAGCACATTTTCATTTACATGGATACGTCAATAAACAAAATTGTCTATATTGGTCTCCAGTGAACCCCCAACAGTTGCATGAGCACCCCCTGCATATCCCGAAAGTTACAGTTTGGTGTGCAGTAGGCCCAACAATGATTATTGGCCATTATTTTTTTGAGGATGATGGAGAAACAACTATTGTAAATTCAGAGCGTTGCATCCACATAATAATAATAATAATAATATCGTCTTTATTTACAAAGATACAGAGTGCGATGCATCATGGCGAAGTTTAGCTAAAGCTACTCTTACACTTAACCATATGAATACGGAAAAAAAAAGATTAAAGAGTATTTGGGTTTACCAGATGCGAGCAGCTCATGCAGGAAGACCAAATAATGAAAATTTGTCAAACACTCGAGCTTCATCCATCCAATACTGTTGTAAGCATGGCTGACATGGTCGTATTTTCTTAAACTACACGTGAATCTGAGGCAGTTATTTTGAATCACTTGTAAACGTCTTTTAGTGAGCTGATCCAAGCAAGGCTGGTAAAGAATATTGCAATAATTGATAATTGGAAGAATAACGGATTGAGCAAGTTTTTTTCGCAAAGCAGAAGGCAGAACACGTCTATTTGCATATAAAACACGTAATTTCCAATAGGATTTTTGTAATATGCTAGAAACGTGACTTTTGAATCTTAAGTTAATATCTAAAATGACACCAAGTATTTTAGACTCATTACTAAATTCTACTCTATCCGATCCAATTTTGGGATGAAATGTTTGGAGGACGCGCTCACGTTTAGTCTTAGAGCAGAATAACATGATTTTGGATTTAGAGGAATTTATCATCGAATTGTGCTATAAACTACATCAGTATCCTCTTGTAGCTCGACGGCTGCTTGTTGATCATGTGGGTCAAAATGATAGAGCAACTGGGTATTGTATGCGAATGACTGTATTGTAGAGTTAGCTACTACAGAAGGCAAGTCTGCAATATATATTAGAAATAACAAGGGTCCCAAAACAGATCCTTGTGGAACACCAGATATGATATTGGTAGAGTTAGAAAAAGTATTATAAATGACAACACATTGGGACCGATTAGCTAAGTATTCCGTGAAAAACGATATAGATATATTATCAAAACCTAAACACTCCAATTTAGCAAGAAGCAGCTGATGACTCAGTTTGTCGAATGCTTTAGAGTTGTCGATCGAGACCAAAATGGAGGCAATATTTTTATCTTGAGCCCGTATTATATTATCTGTTATATTAAGCAGAGCGGTAGTAGTAGAGTAAGATTTGCGGAAGCCCGATTGATTTTCTGTCAATATTCTGCATAATTCAACATACTCGATTATTTGTTGCTGAGCTAATTTCTCCAGAACTTTCGATAATAATGACAGAAGGCTTATAGGCCTCAAATCAGAGAGAGCTTCCGGCTTATTATTTTTGGGAACAAGTATTACTAAAGCATGTTTCCATGCTTATGGAAAATAACCAATTTCCAAGCATAAATTCAAAATATGTGTAACGTGGAATAAAACTCGAGGGAGACACAAAGTTAACATATCAAGACTCATTCCATCAGAACCCCTTGCACCAGATTTAATCCGCTGGATGGTCCTGTAAATTGCATAGGGATCAACGACTTTAAACGAAAATTATGACTATACCTGTTACGTTTGTAGAAATTAAAGGTATTGTCATCTAGCTCACCCGCATCATAAACAGTTGTGAAATAATCATTGAACAAGATTACATCATTGAGAGTATTGGGTATCAGAGGTTTGTCAGGTTCTAATAAGTTGAGATTAACTTCACCCAATATAATGTTTTGAAAAATGCTTGAGGTCGATATAATACACATACAACAAACATTGATTTTTTATATGTAATCTTAATCCATAAGTGCTCCAAGCACTGAAGATCGTTAACTGTCACATCAAGAAGCTCTACATTTAAAAAAGATTTGACATAAATACCAATCCCACCACCACGTGATCCTCTGTCTTTAAGGATAAAGTTATAGCCAGCGATGCTGACAGACTCTGACGGAATGAGATCTGTAAGCCAAGTTTCACTGATAGCAAATATGTATATCAAAGTCATCAAACCGAATAGGTTCACTGACAGCATCAAAATCGGAGAAAACAGAACCTACGTTGAGATGACGTAATCCTAATTTAAACTCAGTAATAACCTGTCTAACCATAACTTATCCTGTTTTGTAAGCTAGTTATATAATTCTGATAAACGGCACAATTTTTATCAGTTGCTTGATGATCAGTACATACTTTGGCTTTATACCTATTATTATACCTTACACAGTTAGAACACAATTTAATATTATACTGACATGTCCTTGTAAAATGATTGTCCGAACATTTAGAACAGACAGGGTCGAATTTACATCTACTAGAAAAGTGACCAAAAGCAAAGCATTTGAAACATTGAATAATATTTAAGTGGTTACTAACAGAACATCTTTGCAACCCTATATAAATAAAGCCAGCATTAACTAATTTTTTATCAAGTGCTGGGGGAACATCCAGAACATAATTGTAAAATTTGTCATTTCGGCGATCTTTCAGTTTGATGACTACTTTTTCATCGGCTTTTAGATGTTCACCAACATCATTCAAGGAGAATATATTATTTATTAACTTTTCATCCGAGTCTAAATCTTCACTGATGCACACATTTTTTATAATTAAGCGAGGATTCAGTTTTTTCGAGGGGTTGATGCGATATTTGAACTCTAAACTGGTTTTTAATGCTTCTTCCAATTTCATACGATCGCTTTCAGTTCTGCAGTACACAGCAGTTTTTTCAAAACACTGCTATAGCTGGGTGTACTTTTGGTTTCGATTTTGTTCGAAAACAGGTGATTTTTTGCAGGAGCACCATTGAGAGAAATCAGTTGACGTTCAAGGTCGCTTACCTTAGATTTCAGCAAATTATCGGTAAAGTCAAATTCATCAACGATTTTTTGAAGATGTTTCTCACGGGAAATGTACTCCAGCTCCTTTTTGCAGATAATTAGGTCGGCATCAGAGGCGATTTCCTTGCGTATACTGGGAGAGCTAACACTTTGCACTCCGTGTAGTTTTTTTTTCACTGACCCTTTGCAGGCATCACAAAACCAAAAAACACTATCAGATTTGCTGATAACTTTGCACATTTTATCCTTAATCACCGTACAAACGTAGTGAAGGCGACTTGAACAATTTCCACACGTAATAAACCTCGAATGCTACAACATGCTGCATTTCGGCACAAGGGCGCCATATGGCCGACATAGTTTTTAGAACGTAAATTTTGTTTTACTCAAAAATGGCACGTATTTCTGAGTATTTTGATATAATAAAATATTTTTCCCATACTTATTTTGACTGTACTACTCATTTAAAAAACATGCTTTCTTTCTGACGGTCACTGTACTTTTACCGTTCTGTCTGATCATCCTCCAGGTCTTGGCCTATAATCTAATTTCCTCAACCCTTTGATCGCTTGATTAAACCCTCAATGTAGCCGTCAAGCATTTTAATTCTTCATTAGCGAAAATAAACCGTCGGCATCAGAAGCGATATATTGATTGTCGACCCCGCCTACTTTCTAGGTCATTTTCGTACCATCCGGTGCCATCTTTCGAACCGTTTGAGTGCCAAGGGCGAAAGGTCGTTACGACTTTTGCGCGTCTTTTATTTTAATATTGGGCTTGTTTGGAGTTCGCGAGTTATAAGCGTGGAAAATTGAACATTTGGTTTTTGAATGAAACCAACAATCTTGGAAAAATGCCGTGCTTGTTTATAGGATATTGTCAGGATGTAGAAGTGCGGGGGTATTTTTATAGATATTTTTTTTCAAATGCTATTTCTACAGATAATCATTTTTCGACTAAACTTTTATTTAACCTTCTAGCACAGGGTTTCATAACCTTTTTTTTCTTTTGTTGAGGCTCCCCGGACTATAAATTATATTTTCATGTCCCCCTTTACTGTTTCAATATATACGCACATTATATAGATACAAAGAAGTTTATTTTAATTCTAATAAAGAAACTTTAAAAGTTTAAATAAACCAATAAATGTTTTTTATCGAAAAACTTGAATAAAACAAGAGTAGGTACTAATGAGACACTTGAGATTGCATGTTCTGTACCAGTTGGTTGATTCTAGGTTCTGTTTTTGCCAGAGCTATCATCAGGTCGCTATTGACGTCAAGACGATTTCGCTGTTTAGTTTTAATTAAAACTAGGCAGAAAAGCCTCTCTGACATAAGTAAGTTGAAGAAAAAGGAACTAGTATTCGTAAAGCAAGAGAGGCAAGTATCGAATTAACAGGCAATCTTTTGATCCAAAATTTCTCCAATGTTAACAGATGGAAGTCATCTTTCTTGGACGAATCAGCCTTCATTTTAGAAATTCTTCCTGAACTCCTTTTGGTAATTTTGACGAATCGACAACAAATTGATTTCTTGTCATGTGCCATATTGGTGACTCTGAATTGATGTCTCGATTGTATCGGCGAAATTCGTCTTCCAGCGCTTGCAAATGAGTTTTTATGTCAGCTTTTAAATGTGAGTCCAGTACGTTATTTATAATTGCTTCAAACAGCCGAGAAAAAGATATAACATTTTCAGAAGACACTTTTTGATTCCAAAGTTGAAGCTTTGATATCAACCCCTGAACATAATCATAATTGCTTATTACAGTGTTGTTTCTGCCCTGAAGTTTCAAGTTTAGCTCATTCAATGAGTCAAATATGTCAGTTAAATAAGCCAACCTCCATTGGAATCCAAACTTGCACAAATATACAGGGTGATGCATGTGAAATTTTTGAGAAAAGCTATAATTTGCGTTTTTGACCACCCTGTATGACCAAAAGTTAAAATTCGAAAAAGTAACAAATAAGATAAAAGCTGAGGTGTGTGAGTTTTTTTTGATACAAAATTCACTCCAAATTTCAAAATGGCGGAATGAGGGGTTGCTGAAGTGGGTTTTTTTTCTAGACAAAACACCTTATATTTCAGTAGCTAATTACCAAAACCCCATAGTATCAATCAATGTTCTTTTGAATTGGTTTATGCAAATATGCAATAAAATTTGAGGCATTCCATTTGAAAAATCACAACTTTGATGTGTAGGTCGAAATTGGGCAACCCTGTATAATGGCCAATATTTTAGAAATGTTCCCTCAAATGTCATGTATAACATCCCATCCTAGATTTTCCCAAAATGTATTTGTTTATCAGTAATATTCCGTCCACACATCGATGGGCCCTGTATAATACATTACTCCTATATTTGCCTATCTGCAGATAGAATTCGTTAATCGTATGGCTAGAAGATACCTAGATGCAAACTTAAATCACCTCGACGTTTAAAATTTGTTCCTATTTTCCTGTATCATTCTGTACTGTTCTGGATAACGTGCAGAGTTCCACTAAATGCAGAAATTAGCTTACAGAATGCGGGCATCCTGGATTTGAATAATGCTTTCGCGTTTTGGGGATTCGGGGACAAAGTAACGAGAACATTTGTCTGCAGTTTATGCTTTATTAGCTTTGCGCTACGATTGATTCGTATGCCACTCTTTTTATTTTAATCTGCTTTAAACGGTTCGTTCAACTTGGATTTGCATCTATTGATCTCATTTTTAATTTGTTGTTCACGTCGATAACTGGTGATTTTTTAAGAGGTATAGGATTTGATTTTCAAAAAAAACCCAAAAATTTTGAAAAAACGATTAAATCTTTATTTGAGTTGATAGAACGGTCGATATAATTTAATGTTTAAAGATTATTTCATGTAAATGTTGGCCGTGGCTCCGCTTTAGATGGCCCATGCGCAAGGTCCAATTTTGGCACACTCTCTCCAACATATCTGCCGGTATCTCATGAATAAATGCTTCAATATTGGCTTCCAGTGCGTCAATCGTTGCTGGTTTATCCCTGTAGACATTAGCCTTAACATGGCCCCACAAGAAATAGTCCAACGGCGTTATATCACATGATCTGGGCGGCCAATTGGCGTGAGATAAACTGTTCACCGAACTCGCCTCTCAATAGGGCCGTTGTTTCGTGTGCGGTGTGGCATGTGGCACCGTCTTGTTGAAACCACATGTCAGCCAAGTCCAGCTCTTCCATTTTGGGCAAAAAAAAGTTTGTTATCATCGCACGGTAGCGCTCGCCATTCACAGTTACGTTCCGGCCATTGTCGTCTTTGAAGAAGCACGGCCCGATGATGCCACCGGCCCATAATCCACACCAAACAGTGATTTTTTTGGGATGCATTGCTAGCTCTTGCAATGCTTCTGGCTGGTCTTCACTCCAGATGCGGCAATTTTGCTTGTTGACGTACCCATTCAACCAGAAATGAGCTTCGTCGCTGAACACAATTCTTCGATAAAAATGTGGATCTTCCTCCAACTTTGCCAGCGCCCATTCACCAAATTGGAAACGTTGTGGGAGGTCGTGTGGCTTCAACTCTTGCACCAGCTGTATCTTATAAGGTTTCCTGTCGCAAAATTTTTCACGTAGTGGAGTAACAGAGGCCCAATTGCTGCGAACGGCGGCGAATCGACATTTCACGGTCATCACTAACACTGGCGGATACAGCCGCAATATTTTCTTCAGTCCTCACTCTACGTCTGCGTGTTGGTGGTTTAATGTCCAATAATGTAAACTGGGTTCGAAATTTAGTCACAAGCTTCCGAATAGCTCCCTTCGTTCGTAAGTCGATTCATGGTTAAATTATAGACCAAACTGAACAAGTTTGACAATGACACAAGACACGATTCACGCGTCATCTGTCAAAAACAGTGTCGGCAAAAAGATACTAGCAAAAAATCACCCATAAAACATCATACCAAATTGTTTTAAATTTATCAGACTGTTAGCTTTATCATCTCTACTATCACCACCTGGCGAAACCATGGAAGTAATTTTCATTCCGCTGACAAACATGTATGCATCGAATTTTACTAACTTCTGTATGATGTTTTACATTGCGTAAGGAGTTACAGCTTGTGAGTTTTCGAAATATGGTGATAGTTCGAACTGTTTAATAGATATGTGCTCATTCACCTTTTTCCCATGTGCCGTAAACATGCCTGTATACCGCGCTCGGAAAATCTAAATAAAAATTAATACTGACTCCAGGAAGGATTTTGAATCTATATGATCGTTTGTTATATCAACCGTAAAAAATGCTTTTAATGTATGAAAAACGTTTCACGTTATTTAGGAGTACGATTTATGGTAAACCAGAAATGATTATGATGTCATCGGCAAGGCTCAGAAAGAAGTTTCCTTCTTCAATTGCTTTTTTCTTAGTTCAACAGTTTCGAACAGAACAATTTCGATGATTTCTATCGAAATAAGACACCGCAAAGCGCTATCCATTACCAGAATTGACCATTGCAATTGTACGTAGTGTCTTATTTCGCTAGATCTCATACAGTGGATAGAGGATAATTGCTATGTCTAGATCATGCTGATGAGTTGCCAAAAAGCACGAAACAGCTGTCCATGGTTGGATGTCTTTGGTCGGAGGTTTCGCTTTCGGGTTCGACCAGATTCGGTCCAAAATCAGAGTTTCGGTTTAGTGTTCGTTTAGGCAGAAAATCCGCTGAAACTGCAACAGAAACTGCGTTCGCATGTTTTCGTGCACTTTCGGGCAAATTTATTCAGACCAAAGGTCAAATTTGCTAGTGGCAAATGTTGAACGATATTGTTGTTGCACCAACATTAAATTTGAGTCTTGTAAGACTATAGAAATCTAGGGACTTTTTATGTAACTCAAAAATTATTGGAGAATTCCAGTTCAGGCTCAATTTCAGGCAGAATATTTAAAACTGCACAAACTGAATTTCCTAAAGAATACAATAGTTACTAGTCTCTTGGAAATAGTCTTTGGTATTTGAATAATTCTTCTAGAAAACCGCTATTTATTGATCCAAGGATACCCAAATCATCGTTTAAAATATCATCGTGACTAATAAAATTGTTTTTTTAAAACTAACAATAATAAATAAACGATCTTTAAACTCCAATAATTGAAACGGGACTCAAGTACTTGTGCAATAGGCATCTTCAAATTGAACTAGTTTTCCATCTAAACTAATGTTTGATGCAACAGATCATAAGTTGTTATCTTTATTGTCTGTTTTTTACAAAATGTTCGAAACAAAGAGACTGATTATCACATATTATATAGTTTGTTTTTTTCTTTAATATTAAACTGCTATTATTGTTACTAATATTAATTGATGAAGACCGAGTTTGTTTTTTCTTGGAGATACACTATCTTACCTAGCATATCTGACTCCTCAGTTGGAAGTTTCGGTTTCGGTCGAAACTAAAATTGGACCGAAATTTCGGAATCGATTTCGGCTGAAGTACTAGTTTCAGTTGGACATAATAGTAATTAAAAATGTGATTAATGCGTAATATGTCTAATATATGCCCTTTTACCATTTATCAAAATGTCAGAAAATATCGTTATTCTATCACTAAAAAGAAACCGTAAAGCAGCTTTTTGTATGTTTTTGATTTGGAAAATCATTTAGGAACAATATGATTCTTTTTGGGCCTTGGTTCTGTGGTGGCTATGTAATCTTAGGGAAAGTACATTAAACCGTCTAACTATTTTTTGGTATATCTAACGGAAAATGGCAAACTGGGAAGTGTATAACTATGCCCATATTTTTTCGGTTATAAAAGAAGTGTCAAAAATGCTGAATCGCTTGAGACATACATACTTTCTTTTGGTCAAATTTTACCTGAAACTCCAAACCATGTTTTTCTCGACAATAGTCTTTGATCTTCGGATAGCATTTTGCCATAAGTGTGTTTCTTTCCATGGTTGTATCTAAACAAAAAATATATATGTCCATCATTTGATATCATGATATTTTAATAATCTACCTGTAAATGTGGAACTTGTAAAAATCCTCACGATTTTCGAGCTGACCGGTGGAAGATTTTCCAACGATCCTGCGAAAATCTGATCTATAGTCCTGTCGTCCATTTTCAGTTATTTTGTCCTCGCAATGTTCTTAGATGTTTTTATTCCGACGGGTGTCAAATTCCACGAATTTCTCGCATGTTGCGAAGTTTCGGCGGTGTTTACGACGTGAATAACAGCCGCCGACTGAACTTCCAAACTTCGAGGAAAAATCGATATAATACCTGCCGCACAACTTCGTCAACCTTAGGATCGACTTCCTCAGAACGTAATTTAATGTGTTGTGGAATTGCGTCAAAAGAGAGGTTTGTTGTTATTTTATTGGTGATACTGTCGTTTTGTGATTGCTTGCTAAATTATCCATTTGCTGGTAGATAGAAGTCAATAGAAAAAGAGATTTTGGAGTAGGAGTTTTGAAAATGGTGTTTTTCTGAAAACTGCATTTTCTTTTGAATATTCTGGCTAATAAGATGATATGAAGAAGAGAACACTGGGGATATGGCAAGTCACAGTACAAGATATGTCCAAGCGCACATCCAATTTCGTTGAAGTGACATGGTCTGGAAGAAACCAATATCATCAAAGACCCAAACTTTGTTTTGAACTCCCCCCCCTTCGTCACCTTCATGATGCTAGATTGCCCCTTATCAAACATTTTTTCAGCATCTTTTGGCGCCAAGTTGTACGACGAGTCTGCTGCTCTTCAGTCAGACTATGCGGTACCTAGACAGAACAAAGTTTCTTTACGAGTAAATGGTCATGCAGAATTTGATGAATTGCTGGTGCATGAAGCATGAAGGTGTAAGGTATACTCTTTGTGTTGTTATGTCAGGTCTTCGTCAAGCATTTTCCTCAGAGCAGTAATGTTTTCCTCGGTGATGGACGTTCGCGACTTTCCTTCCCTCTCAGCGTCCTCCAGAGTGAAATTGCCCCTTTGGAATTCTCTCTACCACCGAAATATATTCGTACCATGGGAACAATCATTCTTTAATGCAAGCTTCATTTCTTCTGAGGAATGATATATGCTTAAACCACGCGTAAAGTTATACCTTAAAACCGCTCTTATCTCACTACGTGACCACGATGCCCGCACTTTACACTATCAATACGAATGAACAACTAAATCAACAGACGTGCTGCTGCCGGCTACTATGCACTCATGGACATGTCTCAACATGCAGTAACATGCAGCCTCCAGCGTCCGTTTGTTAAGTCATATTGCAACACTTCTATAGTACCCGGTACAATTGCTCCTCTATTTCTAGGGTATCAGATTTGTGAAACAATCTGTCTGAAGAGGTTTTTTTCAGTTCTACTGAATTTAAGCAGTTTGGACTAACAATATAGCAATCATGTTATCTTGATATTTAGGTTTCTGTGTCGGTACCCCCACGATACTTTACGAGTTATACTCGAGCCAACGATTAGCGGACAGACCGACAGACAGGCCAACGGAAACTAGTAACATGGTTTTTCGTGATGTGTCACATAAGATCCAAAAAACAATACCTCGGTTTCGAATTTTTTCTCGCCGGTGGCGTAGCAAGTAAAGAACAATTTCTTAGCGATTTTTGAGTTATTGGGTGTTAGAAAAACTTTCTTTTTTTGCAGGATATAATCTAAATCCCGATCAAGATGCAGACGGCTCAATCATCGGGAACTACACAAATGAACCAGTTCAGGAGCTATGTCACAATGCTAGGTGATCCAGACTGCAAAGATGGCCTTAAGCTCAAGGCCACACAGGAAATCAGCAAGCATTTTGAGGTAAGAAGTTGATAACTTTGATATTAATGAATCTTAAATATAACATTTATTGAAAAGATGATGTTCAATAATAGTCAGTGCGTTTGTGAGATCGAGATGGTTTTGGAACACCATATTATGAGTTATTTTTTTGCGAACAGCTTTTTAATTTTTTGGTTTCATTTTAGATGATTCTGAACTCTCCAATGTATCCTGGTTTTTTGGACCACTCTATAAAAATATTTTTAAAAATTCTAGACGAGGGAGAACCCTTGTTCATAGCAGAATACAATTTGCAACAGGTAAAAATATTGTTTTAGAATCAGTAACAACTATTGAATGTTTGCTTCTTTTAGGTTAGGAAATTAATCCTAGAGATGTTGTATAGACTTCCTACAAATGATACGTTAAAGCCGTATGTTAGACCTATTTTACAGCTAATGATGAAGTTATTAGAAATAGATAATGAAGAGAATGTTCTGGTATGTTTGAAGATTATTATTGAACTCCATAAGCAGTATAAACCAGTGTTCAGTACCAGTGTAAGTATTACGTTATTTAAAAAATGATGCAATAGGAAGATAAAATTTAAAAAATGTTTTCTCTTTGTAGATTCAAAGGTTTCTTCAGTTTGTCAAATCAATATACTCAAATCTACCCAATCACATGGACAAAATTTTCGAACCTAGACCACCAATAAAAGTGAAGGATTTGAGTGAAATTAATATGGAAGAACTTCTAAAAGAAACCTTTACAATGACTATAATACAAACTGAAACTAGGAATAAGGATGGAACTTTGAACGCAGTAAGTTTTATGTTTTAGGAGAAAAATATAATTTTAAGCTGTGACATCTAATTGCCATTTTCTCGATAACTTGCATTTAATTATCTCAAACTCTTAATGGGTTATTGCTCACCTAGATCCTAGACAGAACTGGATCTTTTATAGTTGAATAGATGGACCTTATTTTTCGCTTTATTTTTGCCGCCTAGTGAATCATTTAATACGATTTAATTTTTATTTCGGGTGCTGATAAAACATGACCATGCATTTCATGCCAAAACTATCAACGTCAGAGAATTAAAGTTGGTTTCCTCGTATCTAATGGAAGTCGATGATAAAAGTTTGAACGAAAATCAAGTTTTGCCACGATTTGTTCATATAAAAAGGCAATATCACTTAAAGTCTAGAAAGTCAAAATAAAAATTTATTTCAATAGTTTCCGTTACATTGAATGATAATTCTATTATTTTAAACTAATAGTTGTGCGTTTTTGCAAACATTACAACAGTGTGATCATTCGTACATGTACGTTTGCATCAAATATTTGAAATTATATTATTAATATAAACGTTCTATCAATTATGTCTCTTTCAGTATTATTTAATCCCAAAAGCAGTACTTTCTCTAAAAGTACTACAGGAACTACCAATCATCGTGGTGCTTATGTACCAACTGTATAAATTGAACGTATATCAAGATGTAAGCGATTTCATCCCCCTAATCATGAATACTATAACGTTGCAACCAACGCCAGAACAGAGACAAGCTGAGACCTTTAACAAAGAGATTTTTGTTGACTTCATGGGGGCTCAGATAAAAACTCTGTCTTTTCTGGCATATATCATAAAAATATATCAAGAAGTTGTTCAAACTCATTCGGCGAAGATGGTGCAAGGTATGCTGGGACTTTTGACGTTATGTCCACAAGAAGTAGCTCATTTACGAAGAGAGTTGCTGATTGCTGCAAGACATATTTTAGCTACTGATCTGAGAAATAGTAAGTATATACTTACCAAGTTGAAAAAAAATATGTTATTATAAATAAACGTGATTTCCTTTATTTTCCTTTATATACTATATAAACAGAACAGAATGGAAGCGATTCTCTTCATCACTCATCAAATACAGGCTAAACATGACTGCAGAAGGTTATTATATCAAATAACATCTGAAGATGTGACACGTCGACGGAAAATCTGTTCAAGTTATAATATAGTCTATGCTACTACTCACGAAATGCAGTCTTTGACATTTTATTTCAACTCTTTTTAATTGTGTAAACTCGTCCGTTCGCAATCTAAATAGGTGGTCATAGAATATTTCCTTTTGTAGATTTTGTGCCTCACATGGAGAAGCTATTTGACGAAGATGTGCTCCTGGGAAGAGGGTGGACGACTCACGAGTCTTTGAGACCCTTAGCTTATTCAACACTTGCTGATTTAGTTCATCATGTTAGGCAGCAACTGTCCTTGGCTGATTTGACTAGAGCTGTGCATTTGTTTAGCAAAAACGTCCATGATGATAGCTTGGGAACCTCGTATGTACATAAATAGATGAACTGAACTGGAGACAAGTCGATTAACTCAATTTTACCATATTTGATTCTTCAAATTGTTTACTTTAGAAAGATAAAACTCGCATCAACCTTCCTCGCATTTGTTCCTAAATTTTTGTATTCCCTGAATTTTCCAGCAAAGAAATTACATAACCTGTGGCAACACTACGAGAACATATACGGAGCTAGAGAAAGTTTGCTGGGGGAGGGGGGGACACTCTGCAGATTGCAAGTTTCCTCATTGATCAGAAGCGTGACGAAGGGTAACAAATTTTTTCTTCACGCTTGGCGATCAAACTCGGCTTGTGCGCCAACACTGACTCTTTAAGACGGTGGTCGACAGAGTATAACATATGTAGTTGTATGAATAAGTAGTTGCATGTGCCTCGGTACGTAGGACTATTGTCGCGGTTTCCAATTGGGTTTGGTATCATCTAATGGAATATGTTAACCAATGATGCAAGTTAAATCCTTGTTTACAGCTCATTTAAGGCGGCTCCGACGCAGTGAGTTTCAAGCCATTTACAAGGGTTCAGATGCTTCAAAACTGACACTCCATTTTTCAATGAAATTCATACAGTATGTTGAGAAGATGCCCAGGGTGCTATAGGAGCACTTTTTGAAATTTTGTTTTTGCACAAGTTTCATGATGGGTTGAAGTGCGCACTTTTTCTGTTCAACTTCACGATTTTTTTAAAAAGAACCTAGTGAACAAAATGAAAAAGTGGCTCTATAGCACCCTGTGGGGTTTTGTTTTCAGCACTCTGTGAAAATTTCATCCAAAAATATTAAAAAATAAAGCGTCAATTTCGAAGCGCGCAAACCTCTATAAATCGTATTTTGGACGAATTTTGTCTACTGTTTCGTGCTGCCAAACCAAGCGTTGCGGCGCAATGTACGGACTAAGAAAAGACGTATTCAGATAATTTGGTGGCCCTATTTCATATAATATCACGTAGATAAGTCGTTTAAAGCTGTTTTACTTCCCACGTCATTGGCGAGGAAGTATTTTAATCGCGTAAAATTTCTAAAATGAGATGTTATGTTTTTTTTATGACATCTACATCACGAAAAACTGTATCACTCAACATCAACTGGGAAATTACCGCTCGGATTTTTATGAAATTTCCACACGCGGTTACTAGTATGCCAAAACTTTGTAGTTTTAGTCCAGTGGCGTTGGTGCTATAGGCAAAAAAGAAAAATAACAATTGCTGAAACTCCGTTTTTGACGTTTCAGGGGTTCCTAACCATTGACATAAAAAATTGTATTACTTAAAAAGGGGGAGTTGAAATCAGTTAAACACGTTCTATTACTAAGAAACTTCTGATCCCAGTGATTACAGGAAATTTATGTATCGAAAATCCGACGAATAATGTGCTCACGATTTCAAAAAATCGGTACCTGCTCTATGGGTTTGACACCAACAGCCAACAGATCTGCAACTACCGTCAGTAGGGAAGAATAAATTCGGATAAAACTCCAGTCAAGTATAGGGGAACTTGGCGTTTAAAATTATCGATATGTCAAGGAAATATGTTTTTGAGAACGATCATTTGGTAGATTTTATACCTGCATTTTCATTTGAATTTCATGACCCGTGAAGTGTACCCACTTCGCCGTTACGTTCAATTTGTGTTCTGCAGTTTGTGATGTTTTTCTGGATATAAGCAGGACATAATTGCCTAAGGTGCTATCAGAGCTTTTTACAAAATTTTGTTTTGCGCAAGAATTATGGTGGGTTAAAATACTCACTATTTGTGCTCAGCTTCTTGATATTTTAAAAAGATCCTAGTGGATAAACTCAAAAAAGTGGATCGCTGGCACCGTGTGGACTTTGTTTTTAGCACGCTGCAAGAGTTTCATTTGAAAATAATAAAAAGTAAGCTGTGAAGTGCAAATCGGTTTTTGGGCGAAATTCATCTACTGTTTCGTCTTGCCAGTCCAAGTGACGCGACGGTGCGTTCCGACTAAGAAAAAATGTATTCAAATAATTTTATATCTTTCCTAAAATAAATTCAAGAACTCAAATTCTAATTCGTTAATTCATGTCAATAAACACAATTATCTTTACAAGGGTCGTGTGGTAGATGGTAACAATTGAACGAGGGTCATAAAAATTTCTTATGCCGTCAAAATAACAGGAAACAGTTTGGTAGTTTTTGCATAGCAATAAACAGGTAGGCTTTACCTGGATTAAGTACATGTCTTGTCTACTGTAATAGATAGATTGCCTTCTTTTATTGCCTTACTAGAAAACTCTGTGGGGTATATGATGGAGTTTACTAGAACTTTACAGCTTGTTGTCTGCCTTCTTCTACAAACTTCACCAAATCGAGACGCTGTCAACCTGATCCTCCGATGAAGACGCCACAAAGTACAGTCCTGTGATTTGGTGACTTGTTCGATATGCAAAATCTCGTCGTCACTTTTTCGAAGTTTCCCTAAAAATTCTTGCTTAGCAACCTCCAAATCAATGTCGTTCATGTCAGGTTTTTGACACAAGTCGCCATAAAACTATTCATTTTCTTTGGAATTCCGAATTGTTAGTTATTTGTATATCAGTTTTTTTTTGGTCTGAGTTTCTTCTCAAGATTCTTGCGTTTGAGTCTTTGTTCCATCTTAGTGATAAGCGAGGTTGGACTAAGCTTAGAACGCAAATGTATTTGGACCACATAGACAGGCCGCTCGGTATTGTGGCTCACTACAGCTGCAGCACATCTTCCATGGTATGACCTCTTCTGGCAATAATTTATTCGCTTACCCCAATGTATTTTGCGATTATAGAGTTGAACTGTTCTACACTACTGTTATCCTCATCATGAATTAAACTCACTGAATTCTTGATTAAAATTGTCGCATATGACCTTTTATTGTCCATTATCAACATTGATAAAAAATATTCACTCAAGAACAATCACACCAACAAGAGTACAACACAACAATTCAACAACACAATATCGACCAACAGTAACAAGCGTAGAACAATACTAAATGATCACAACCTGAGTACCAAAATAGGAAACGATTTACAGGCTAGATCGCTAATCGAAATCCGACTCTGTTATTATAAAAATTTACCTAGGTAGGCACCCGCAGTCATCCTTTCCTCTTTTAAAGTAGCGCCGACCACCGTCTAAGACCAGCCCACAATCGTTTCCTTCCCCCCCGTTACCTCAGCAGATGGTGCTCGTGATTGTAGGAGCCCCGTTAAATTACCATCTTTCAGGATTCAAACTATGTCATGCAAGCTGTTGTTGAATCTGGTCGATTGTATAAGGATACGATCGGAAGCTGAGAGCAGCAACGAAGGTAGAGAACTCCTTATGAGGATGCTGGAAGTTTTTGTTCTAAAGTTCAAAACTATCGCAAAAATCCAGCTCCCGATATTGATTAGCAAGTGGTAAGTTAAAAATGACCGAATGAGTTGACGTTACAATTTGTTGTAAACATATTTTACAAACAAAAATTATTTTCTCTGTCATATCTTAATGTTTTTTCCTTCTTTCCTTTCATAGTGAACAACGTAAACAGGAGGCTCAAACTTTGCTTCAAAATCAACAACAAAGTGGCAATGTAGAGAAGACGGAGGGTGATTCTAAAAATAATGTGGCTGACGTGCTGGAAAGCGTTTTGTGTCAAACCGCAGGAACCCAGCCTAAGGAGGAAACAAAATCAAAGTTTGGGTTTCCGCAAAACAATAATTATAACGTTGCTGACTACAGAAGCTTAGTGAAAACCTTGGTTTGTGGTGTGAAGACTATCACTTGGGGTTGCTCAGCTTGCAAGGTAGTTCATTTTTGACAGATTTTGAAAATGAAATTAATTTTTCTGCTGGTATTTTGTAGACGACGACAGGCCAGACTTTGATCCAATCCAAACATTTCCAACCACACGAAACTCTAGTTTTTGTTAGACTGGTAAAATGGGCTCTGAAAGCATTGGATATCTATACTTTGAATATAGGACCTCAACCAGGTATTATACCCCCAAGAATCAACCAAAACAATGTCAGAACTAAAGAAGAAAAGGAAGTTTTGGAACATTTCAGCGGAGTGGTAAGCTTAGAACCAAGCAGCTAAAAGCAAATCCAAAATAATGATGGATGCTTTCAATTTTGTTTCTTTTTTCAGTTCTCTATGATGAATTCTCAAACCTTCCACGAAATCTTCTCCACGACCATCGAGTACCTGGTGGAAAGGGTGTACAAGAACCCCACCTTACAAATAGTACCAAATACGTTGCTTGCCAACCCTACAACAAGTCCAATATTCGCAACTGTTCTTGTGGAATACCTTTTGGAACGAATGGAAGAGATGGGGTCAAATCTAGAAAGAAGCAACTTGTATTTGAGGTTGTTTAAGCTTGTTTTTGGTAGTGTATCGCTGTTTCCACAAGAGAATGAGAATATGTTGAGGCCGCATCTACATCAGATAGTGAACAGGTAAATGCTGATTTTTTAATATGGAAATAGTAACTAAATATGCGCATACAGGAAATGACATTGAACGTTTCAAAGGCTGAAATTCGCTGATGCACCCAGTGACTCACTAATCATGGAGTTTTTGCCAACAATATTGAACAAATATAGTGTTTGTTTATATTATCAGAATGTAAAAATATAGGAGTTACGCTTTATAAATAATATTCTCCGAACGTGCCGTTTAGCTGTTTCTACAAAACTGCTGCGAGACGAGGCTTCAAGAAAATGAAAGATTTTTCGAAAAGGAAAAGTGATAAGAAAAAAAGTAACTCGTTTCATTCTTCCATAAAAGAGGAATATTCACACACAATTTCAGAGCTGTACTTATATTTGTTAACAAGTTCCGATTGAAGTAAGAATGCACAAAAAATGCATTTTTTGACAAAAAAATTAAAACATTGGTTTTTAGTCATCTCTATACACACCATGAAATTATCAGATGAAACGGATTTAGAATACTGCTGCAAACAGGAAGTTGAAAAGAAATCTAAAAAAGGGACGTACCACCTTAAGACAGCATTCATTTTTATGTTTATCGAAATAGAGCCTAAATCGATTTTTTCTTTTCCAGATCTATGGAACTGGCAATGAGCGCCATGGAGCCCTACAATTACTTCCTGCTTCTCCGAGCATTGTTCCGTTCTATTGGAGGTGGAAGTCACGACTTACTCTATCAGGAGTTTCTCCCATTGTTGCCAAATCTGCTGGAAGGTCTAAACAGGCTGCAGAGCGGTCTGCATAAGCAACATATGAAGGATCTGTTTGTCGAACTCTGCTTGACTGTTCCTGTCAGGTTAGAATTACTTAAATTTGCATTTTTTGTATCTCAGATCTGTGCGACATGCTTGTTAGTTGGAATGACAATGCTGCCAAAGTGTCATGAGTAATCATTAACAATTTGCGAAGGTTGATCCCCATGTTCCGCTCCTGACCTCTTCGCAAACACTTATAGTTCTCTTCACGGTTTTTGGCTCATGGGTTATGTCTCAATGGTATACAAAATAAGTAATCAGATTGTGCATAGCTTAACTTCCTTAAGGAAAATTGCAAACCGCGCAAGCCGATCCGTAATACAGCTGCTAGTCGCTCTTGCACATACACATAAATTGGGTGATATTGATCCGTTTTTTTCACTCATTTTCTGAAGATACCTCTATAAATTTAGTACAGGCTGTCGACACTGTTGTATCTTCACACATCACATGTTTTATATAGAAGATCAACAAAGGTAAATACAAATGAAGGGTACCGGGGAAAAACGGCATTAGTCCATTATTTGGCTAAATTGAGCTTTCAGTTTATTTTGGTGGCATTTTCCTGATGCTATCTTGTCATCAGCTTCTTAAATTGTAAAAAGGGATGTATGGAAAAACGGCATCAGTCCATATGGAAAGGCGGCGTTGCATCGGCCGAACAAAATTCTATATTTTATAAGTAAGATGAATCTATTGCTAAGAAAGGAGCTGACGATGTCTGTTCTATGCTGTAACACTTTTTTTTATAACATCCTGCCTATGGAAGTAAAAGAACTTGCCATTTTCTGTGACTCCTGTGCAGGGCAAAATAAAAATTTTACACTTATTCGGTTTTTGCATTACTTGGTTACCAAGAAAAATCGTTTTACTACTGTGAAAGTAATATTCCCGATCTGGGGGCATTCATACCTCGAGTGTGATAGAGATATGAGTCTCGTGAACCAAAGAGCATACACTGAGGTACCGGATGACTGGAGAGATACATTTAAAAATTGCCGTGTGAAACCTACACCTTTTGAAGTCATTGATTGTGGCAAAAATTTTGATTTTCAAGATTGGAGTACGTTGTTATCGCCGTTTTATCCATATATTATATATATATATATATATAATTATACATATGTGTTTGACAACATCAATATTTTTCACTTTCACTAGAAGAGCTGTCATCATAGATGTTGATAATTATCGGTTCAATATGCCTTTCAATTATGTTGTCTAGCTCCCACATTGCAACCTCCACTTTCTCCTGAACATGCTTCACACATTTTAACCATTTTTCTGGTGTGATTCTCTGCAACGCAAGGTTGAACAGCTCTTTCATGTCGGAAAACTTGAATGTTGTGTTGTGTTCAGCAACAAAATTCTTTATATCTGCCCATATGAGCTCAATGGGGTTGAGCTCACAGTGGTAAGGAGGCAAACGAAGTACCATTTTATTGTGCGCTTTTGCCGTCTCGTCCACTATATATTTATCATATTTTGCTCTGTGTTGTTTCACAAGATCTAGAAGTTGTAATTTCAACATAAACGTATCAAAAGGTATATTTTTTGCACGTAGCCAGTCCTGTATCTCTGATTTCTTAAAAGATGAATTTGGAATTTTTTCTAATTTCCGAGAATGATACAGAGCATTATCCAGGACCACCACAGAATTGTCTTTAAGACGTGGTAAAATGCCTAAAAACCAGTTTTCGAATGCTTCACCATTTATCTCTTCGTGGTAGTCAGTGTTTTTTTTTATTCAAAACACCATAGTCCTTCCTTCACGAAGCCATCTACACTCCCGATGTGGCAAATAATGAGCCTTTTTCCTTTGCCTATAAAGATAAAACTTGTTGAATACGGATGTACATTATATGTCTTTCACAAGAGTACTGAGGCCACGGGACACATTTCTGTATTTTATATACGATGCTATATTGTTTCTCATGATAGCGGGATGCATGCGGTGAGATATATCGGACACTTCAACCAATGCATCATTCAATCTGTTGATGAATCTGGTTAGCTTAAAAAACAAAAAGAAACAGGCAACATCAATTAAACTAAAAAATTATCAAGTGTGACAAACTTATCGAAAAATTTACAAATCAACGCAATGTCTGACGTTGTTAATTAACGTGTTACATTCCGTGACGGACGAGGTATGTTGTCTCTGCAAAAATTCCAACGTAGAATACATTGATTTCCAGAGTGAACATCCCCTCGTTTTTTCTAGATATCTGATAACGTGTAATGCCTCATTTAAATCACTTTGGCTATGAAAAATTATCTAATAACTATTGTTGGATTTTCTAAAATGGAATGTCTGCATTACCTGTAGGGTTTTTAAGCCCAGCTGAAAGCCCATCTAAAAACGCTCTTCTTGCTGACGTTACTGTTTGGTCCACCCAAAATTTTGATTTTGTATGGCCAGCATTTATCCACGTCTCGTCCAGGAAGTAAATTCTACGGTTTTGGCTGCTGTATGTTTTTATTTTTGTCAAATACTCTCTCCTCCATAGTATAATTTCATCTCTATCCATCAATGAACTGTTTCGGCCTCACTTCTGCCAATTGAAGTTGAGTTCCTTTAATAGCCTGTAGAACGTCGTTTTACTAAAATTCGGCAAATCTGAGTCTTCATTCACTACTTTCAAAATCTTATCAATTGTAGGAATTTCATTCTGGAAAAAGAATTCATGAACCTTCCTTCTGATCGCATGTCTGTCAGCATCATCTATTTCTTTAATTTGGCTTTTACGGTTCTGATTCGTTTTAGGTTCAGCAAATGCATTCCGTAATTTATATTCTTTGAGTACTCTAAATACCGATGCACGAGAAACTCCAACTTTATTCGCCACCCTCTGCACAACATCGTTGACGCTGAGCTCAGGTTTTTCCTCCGTTTCACATTTGTAAACATTTAAAATAATTTCTTTCACTTCGATGCTCAAATGGTTTTGTTTTGATCGTTTCCTGGGTGGACTCAATGTAGTTCTCCCTTCATCAGCTGTGTCGGTAGAAGACATGGTCAAAAAACACCATATACTCGTATAACAGAACTTATAACAGCGATGCACTCGACGCCACGCCACGGCCTGATTACAACTCTGTTTTTTGTAGACATCAACACGGCGCAACGGCGGGTTTTGTATTGCTACAGTCTAACTAGGTCTTAAAAAATGTTCGAAACTGCATGTTTTCCAAATTCATGGAGTTTTATATTGGAGCCACTTCAAGACATTGTATTTAACAAAAGCATCAATATGAGGGGCGGAAAGTTTAAAAAAAGAAAAATAAAAGCTATGAAATGAAACTATTAGTTGAAAAAGCAAGCGCTTCAAACTACAACTTCAAACCGTAAAATGCCTGAACTATAATGAGACCCTCTGCGGGAACATCGATCACGCGCTGATCACGCTTCGAGTTTGCGATGTTGTGGTCTCACTTGGGCTGAATTTTAGTATAGTTCTAACTCTTTGATAAGGTAATTCGGAAGAATCTAAAAAAGACGCAAAAAGATCAACAAAAACGAGAAGAGGAAACATTGAGAAAACTTTACCAGGGCCCAATCCCAATTAAAAGTAAGAAATGGAAGGATCTGCAGGATCTGACCAAATTTCTAGAGAGTGCAGATTCCAGGGCATTTTATCAACAGTTAATATCTCTTGATCATCCAGAAGACAGCAGTGATGAATATGTGGATGTCGCGCCAACAGATGCTTAAAGCAGGGGAAAAGTTGCACGAGTCCAGAGTTGAACATCATCTTTTGTTTGTTACGTTACTAGTTTTGAGTAAAAGTTCATTTTGTAAAATCTATTTTATCAATAACACACTGTTTAGCAAAGATATTCCTTACGACTTATTTTTTGGTCAGTTTTACTTTCCAACAAGTAAGTAAACCTTAATTATCGATTTTCTCAAAATCAGTCTTGATGGACTGTTGTCGTTATTCCCCGGTATCCTTCAAATTGTACGCCCACGACAAGCAAGTCGCCATACTAACAGTGGCAAGCATATACGTGGAAGACTCGTACGTTGACGAGAAAATATCAAAGACGGTGATACGAGACGTCCGCCCATAGACGCCAATCGCATATGTATGCGTGAGGAAGATGGATGTATAAAAGTAATTCCTGTACTGTGACCCGCCAGAAACAGTGGATATTCAAAATTGAAAGTTTATATGTAGAACTTCTTGAATTAACGGGTTTTGAAATATCTGAAAAAAAGGAATGTCGCCCATTGAAATTCCTCAAAACATTGTAGCGACTCTTGGAAAGTGTGCTGTTTCTTATTATACGAGTATGTAATGGTAATCGACTTTTATTTCGGGCGAAGTTTAGCCACAAGCTATTCTACCGCTTTACCCTTGCACTAGCACTAGAATATTGAAAACAATTTCAAAATATTCTTCCAAAATTTAAACAAATATCTGTAGTCAAACGCCGGTAGGAAGATTTTATATGTCAGATACTAACTTTGATTACTTATCGTTATTTTTTATTCGTCTAGGTTGAGCTCATTGTTGCCCTATCTTCCTATGCTGATGGACCCATTAGTGTCAGCTTTGAACGGGTCTCACGTACTGATCAGTCAGGGTTTAAGGACGTTGGAGCTCTGTGTGGATAACCTGCAGCACGACTTCTTATACGAGCATATTCAACCTGTGAGAGCAGAGTTGATGCAGGCTCTATGGAGAACTTTGAGGAATAATGATCAAGTAGCACAAGTTGCCTTTAAGTAAGTTCAAACCAAACTTCTTATCTACACTTTAATCAACTAATTTACTTAATTGTACCAATTTGAAAATATTTTTCAGGGTTTTGGGCAAGTTTGGCGGTGGTAACAGAAAAATGATGACAGAACCACAAAAACTGGAATACATATCGTCAGACTTTGATCCTCCTGCAATTTTAGCCAAGTTCCATAATCTAGAACAAACTATAGATTTCCCAGTGTCAAAGGTAACTTAGTACCAATACCGTTTGATCTTTTTTGATGAAACTTTATTTTCAGATAATTGAGACTGCTTTCAATGCTCTGAAACAGAGCAACACAGATCCCTTCTACAGAAAACAAGCTTGGGAGGTCATAAACTGCTATTTAACCGCCTCTATGAATTTGAATGATGATGAAAAGACGCTCATTAATCTATTTTTGCATCCTAGTTTCCAAGATCCTAACACTATACCGAATATTAAAGGATCCACTTACAAATCTATCTATAAACAAGCTAGAGAAACACATCAAACAGCTCTAACAGGTAAAATATAATACTAATATCTAACACTTGCGGCACGACAAAACAAACGGCGCTTCTCTATCTTCACATTCTCGCTCTCCTATTGGCCAGCAAGCTGAGTACGCATCAATAAGCCGATAGGAACACAAGAATCATGTTATCGAACAACGGTGTTTTGACGCGGCATGTCATTTGAATAATTTGTAGTAAGAGGTACTTAAACGTTTGCTGAAGTTGCTTTGCTTTGGTTTTAGGAATGTTCGTTGGTGCTGCTATAAAGGAACTAAGAGAACCAGTGGTACCAGTTCTAGTATCAATAGTGAGACATTATACAATGGTTGCGGTTGCACAACAATCTGGGGCTTTTGCCTACACACCCAAGTGAGTCATTGATTATATTATTAAATAAAAAAAATCGGCAGATCTTTATTCTTAAGAGCTAATTTTTTTTAAATGTAGTTCGATAGGTTCAATGAGCTTTACGTAATGACATATTATCCAGTTTTTAATTGATATCATTGTTACTTCTTTTAGACGCAACAAACAAGTCACTCTGGATCCGTTGGTTCTAGTAGATGCATTAGCTATCATTATGGGACATGAAGAGAGAGAACTGTGTAAACCAGGGCACTTAGGACTAGTGCTCATTGTAGATACAGCTTCTACGCTTCTGGGTAGCAGGGAAATGGTAACTAATTTTTGGCCATTGTAATTATAAGTCGTATCTATTTTTGGTGTAAAAACGCTTTTCAATGTCAAGTATATAAAATTGCGCAATGGGGTAAGCCAAAATTTTACTTTGAACAGCTGAGGTACGTTGCTTACATTCATTTGCCAAAGATGATGCAGTCCAGTCTCTGAATATACATTCCATCTTAAACTAACAAGATCAGAGAATATAAAAGGATCCTCTAATCTGACGGAAACCTAGCCCTCATAACTGAAGTAGGGTCACATTTCAAGAACATGGCATCGAAATACTGGCCTCTTCTTGTAGATACAAAAAAATGAAAACACTCAAAATATACTTTTTGGAGGAAAATATTCATGCTCCGTCGAAATAAACATTTTGGTAAATACTCCATTCTGACATGAAGCATTGTAGCTTAACTAGCAAGGTGCTTATTTGGTAACATACAGCTGTGTATCTTAATCCCTTCTCCAGATTAGCGATCAAATCTGATTTACAGTTATATTATTTTCAGGCATGCCGTCTCCCTCTTATCGAATACCTTTCAGAAAAAATGTGCGCGCTTTGCTACGAAAGAGCCTGGTACGCAAAACTAGGTGGTTGTATCGCCATCAAATTCATGTTCGAAAGATGCGCTTTAAAATGGGTGTACGAGCACATGTTCACGTTCCTCAAAGCGTTGCTTTTCGTAATGATGGATTTGACAGGTGAAGTGTCAAGTGGAGCATTGGACATGGCCAAAGACAACCTGCAGAAGATGCTGGTAGTCTGTGTCACTCCTCCACCTGAAGGGTCTGATCAGGCTACGAAGGATCTGCAACAAACTGCCTTGGAAGAGGTTACGTATGAGTTAGTCAGGCAGGTTACCAGCCCTCATACAATGATCAGAGAACAGGTAAAACTTGATTAGTTTCATTTTCAAGCATTTTGAAGACTGGTACACGATTACTCATATAAAGCATAAATGATATATCTCATCGGTATAATTACGCTATTTTTTAATTTGATATAATACTTTTGACGTCGATAGTGGTATTCCGAATATTTGTTTCAGTCGATGGCTTCATTGAAGCTTCTAGCAGAAAAGCAGAATAAAACAGTAACTGCGGTTATGGAACCATCTAAAGACGTTCTGGCCGACATGGTACCACCTATGAAGCATTTGTTGAAACACCAACCAGCCATAGCTCAAATGGGTCTTATGGACGGAAATATGTTCTGTACAACATTGAATCCACGACTTTTTACTATAGGTAAGATATTTTATGATATAATCTTTCGAGTATTCAAGGTACATCGAGAAAATGTGTTTCCGATTTTCTCATTTTTTTATTAAAATTTCTATTCATATCCATTTCATGTATCGGTATATTTTTACGTTTAAACTTTGATGAGCAACTTTTACTACCTCTCATTCATAGAAAAAAGTGCATGCACTTTGAATGTACGAGGGTGGATCAAATATGAACCTGTTTAACGCGCCATAGGTGAATGGAATGGGGTCTTGGTATATCTTGGGTGGGGATGTCAGGAAGAGGGGATTCAGTCGGTTTGGCGCGCTGAAGTAGATGAACTGTTAGTAGCATCATGTCTGAGCAAGAGATGCACCCGACTGTTGCGCAAGACAATTTCAAGGACACAAGTATACGACTGGCAAAAAAAAACATCCATGGAGTAGCGAAAGCCTGGAGAGGCAGCACCGCGAAAGACCAGTCTTTCTGCAGAAAAAGTTCTGGCAACGGTATTTTGGGATTCCAGGGGTGTACTACTAATTGATTTTCTATTTTCTTCACGATCGCCGTACAGTTAATGCAGCTTCATTCTTTGATGGGGAATTAAAAATCTTCCGATCAGATGAGAAAAATGCGTTAGTGAGAGAGGAGATTATTTAGAAAAATAAGATGTAAATAAACTTGTATTTACTATACCAATAAAATTACTAAAACTTAAGTCCGATTCATATTTGATCCACCCTCGTATCTTTTGGATGGAATGTATCGATATTCCATTGGAATAAGAATTCCGGATTCTAGACAGTAGACTTTTTTTCCAGATATGAAAATAAAGGAACACAGCTTGTTCATACAAGATCTTCTGTCGTTATGCAATACCGAAGATGCCAAACTAAATACATTTTTTTGTTATAAATCTATTACAAACTTCATACCACTGAGAACAAGCGCATTGAGGGTACTAGCGGCTTGTTACTACCTGGAAGAAGTACGAGAAGAAATATTCCATGTGCTGTATAAAGCATTAGAAAAACCTAATGCTGAGCTTCAAGAGACTGCCTTTGAATGTATGAAAAAGTTCATAGCTGGTTATCCTGTTGAAAAGGACTTGGTAAGTTATATAAGTAGCCTAAGGTAGGCATAGAAAAAAGATTGATGAAAAAAAGATAATACGCACTCGATAACAAAAGGATAAAAGTATCAATTTATTTTATTACTATTTTACGATGGAGGAAATATGTGCAATGTTTTTGTTTTAAGGTTCATCAAACAGTTAGACCGTTGCTCATGACATTAGGAGATTTCAAAAACCTTACATTGAATGGTGCCAAAATGTTATCATACTTGACCCAATTGTTCCCTAATGTTTTCAACGAAAAACTCTGCGAGCAATTACTGGGAATCTTGAAACAGCTGATGGTACATCTCACTAATACATATAAGGCAATTCAAGGTATGTATACATAATATACGTTATTGACAGATGTCGTTGAATAATATATTTTAGTTCTAATTTAAGGTCTTGTTTTCGTCTAATATTGTAACTTATGTTTAATGTTTCAAATTTATATTTATTTTAAATATGTGCATCGGTTTAGATATAGCAGACATGAAATGTGTTTACAAAACAGCGACACCGTCAGGGCTTTTATTTACCTACAATTTTTCTATCACCTACATAAAATAATAATGTTTTTAATGATTTCATTACTACCTTTGAATAATATGAAAAAGTTTTAGTATTATGTTGTTCTGTATGCGATCAGTTACTAACAACTGACCAATTATAGGAAGATTACCTTTTTGATGTTTTATATGAATTTATTTCGTGGTCAATATCACATCATTAAAATCGGAAATAGGGACTTTTCAGCTATGCCTAGTAAATAAAAAATTGAAGGAACGCTCGGCTGATGATATTATGAAACAAATAATTATTAATAATTTCAATACCTACCTAGGAAATTCTATTTTTTGAATAACTAACGTTAAATATTATATATCTTTGGAATCAGAATTGAAAACTATTTTCTGTACAAAAATCCATTGTGGCGTCTACTGTAAAAATTAAAGTTGATGATCGAGGACAAGAAAGGAAACGTCATATTGAAATTGTAATTATACCATCATGTAGGGGGAAAAGTGGCAATGTTAACGTACTTTTTATTTTCAAATCCCATCGCAAATGAAGTAACGAAAAAATAAAAATGGTTTTTGGATAATTCCGTTTCGTTCGTCTATCTCGGAATTAAGAAACGTTCCAAGTTCCAGTTTCTTCAGTTACCTAAATGCGCACCTTAGCCCTCATTAAAGCGATTTTGTATATCTTACGGTTACCGAGATCCCAATGGTGAAAGTCGAATTTGAAACACCCGGTATGCCTTGACCACTGTGCCTCTGGAATTGTTGCTCCAGGTTATGGGGTTTCCTTCTCATTCATTGAGAAATTCTGGAAACATGAAATCTCAGTAATAAATACGAGGGAGGTTGGGTAGATATCTTTCATTGGAAAGTTAATCTCATGTTTAAAAATGAACGATTTTCTTCAAAAGGAACGATACTAATATTCTAAAGGAATCACTTCAATCTTATTTGGCAACATGGTTTTGATGATCGGAATTGTTTTTAAACACTTACTTACTCGAATCTTCTATTGATTTTAATGCCATAATTTTCGTAATTCCTGGTGACACGTAATTGTTGACCTTTTCAGAAGCGAATACAAACACAAATGGTCTGTCTAAGAAAGGATCCGAAGAACAAAAAATCGTAACTATAATAAGTATCTTCCACCAGACTCCAGCAGCTTCCTCAAAGTTTATCAGTCAACTCTGTCAGTTAATTCTCCAGACTGAACAAGCTATGGGTATCGAGGCCAGCAGCCCATTCAGAGAGGTGCTCATGAAATTCTTGTTGAGGTATCCAGGTGAAACGTTGGAAATGTTCTTGAGCGATAGTTACATCAAGGATAAACAGTTTAGCAGGTGAACAATAGCTGATTCAGTATCCAGAACTATAGCACTAAGTGATATTCTGTTATTATTATTATATTATTTTTTATGAAATATTTTGGTAAGTTATGATATAGTTTGGGCACTCAATATATAAAAGATTTCAACATTATTTCCTGTTTTGGTGTTGCAATAATTATATGTTTATTTTTATATCTAGCACCATGTTCTTAATTTTTATAAATGGTCGATTGTTTGTAGTTATGCAATTCTAACATAACGAAATATTTGATTTATATTTGCCAAACATGCTGACCACAGACAGCTTGCCATGGAGTGCTGTTTCGTGCTTTTTAGCAACTCATCGGCATAGTCAATGCCTGGTATGTGGGGACAAGCATAGTAAACTATCAGAAAGCCCCCAACTAATATTTAGTTAGGTTTGAATCAGTCTTTCGTGGAGGTGCTAACAATTTCTTTATTATTACTCTGGTATTTGGAAATTTGAAATTTCATTTGATAGAACAATTTAAAATACACTTTTAGTACCTGTTTATTTAATGTAAATAAAACCATCCAATTTTTCGATGGAGAAGAGGTTGATTCGAAAATGACGCCTATTTAAAAAAATAAGCACAGTACCTAAAAAGAGTAAGAGGCAGCGTATTTTGTATTGATTAGTGACGAAAGATCATGAAACACCATTGACCGTAAAAATTCAAGAAAACATTGTTATAGTTCAGTAAAATTCAATTATGCCCTCTGGATAACGACGACGATAAATACCAAAGATAACTTTAGTTTGATCAGGCTGCAGACAGAACTAACAATACAAACATCCTAAAAATCGCTAATCTACTATTTATGGTATTAGAATCCATATTTTTTGCCCATCCTCTTTTGTAGATAATGTAGATGTTTCGACTTCCATTGTCTGTAGACAGTGAATACGCTCTTGAAATATTTAGCAGTGTTGTAAATATACTTTGAAAATGACTGTAATTCAATGAACTCGTTATTTTGTAGATATTTGGAGTTCTTGTTAAAGCAAAAAGACGGAAAACTCTTCAGAGACTACATACCAAACAACATGGTGAAACGGCTGATCAATATGGTGCTCTCGAACTACACAAATCTAACCTTAGAAGCACACGAACGTAACGAACTCCAGTATCAGGCCATCAGAATCATCTCTCTGTTGATAAAATTCGACGACCAATGGCTTTCGACTCAGCAAGAACTAGTCGACGCATTAAAGCAAATTTGGTGCGATGATTCATATCAAGAAAGACATAAGAATATCGAACAGTTAGAGTATACCCATTGGAAAGAACCCAAGTTGTTGGTGAAGATACTCCTGCACTATTTCTGTCACCATCCGAACGATATAGATCTGTTGTTCCAATTGATGAGAGCTACGGTGGATAGGTTCATTCCAGAGTTTCAGTTCTTGAGAGATTTCTTGGAACATACTGTCGCGCAAAATTATACGGTAGAGTGGAAGAGAACTACCTTCTTTAGGTTCGTCGAGTTGTTCCCGATGAATGATATGTCCCAGGTGAGTCAAATTTTTGATTGGTCAAAGTATCAATGATAATACTGGGTGTTCCAATGCCGCGTGATTTCTCGCAATGATGACGTCGGCAATCTAATCCCGTGTGACATTTTTTGTGGGGATTTCTGGGGAATAATGCAAATTAAAACAGTTCGCAAACTACATCTGGAGTATATGGTTTATAAAACATCACTCCCATACTACTACAAACAGTCACAATATTTTATGTATGATATATTCATAAACATACTGAATGATACTTTTCACTTAGACTTGATTCATATACTTTTTTTCAGGAATTGAAAGCTAAAGTGCTACAACTAATTCTGATACCATGTTTTGCTGAAAGCTTTGCAAGAGGCGAAACTAATAAGTTGGTTGGAGGCCCGCCTATGCCTTATCAAGATAGCAATGATAATGTAGTCTCTGTTTTCATCAACAAGGTAAATAAATATCTTTCGTTGTGGATCATCAAGTAGCCCCTTATCTGGATAAAACTCCGAAATTTCTTTAGCACCACAAAGTTTGACAGATACGTACCAGTCAATTCCACTTTCTGCGACTTGGAACATTTTTGCTTATTTAAACACGTGTTTTTTCCAGCTGATTGATCCTGACAATCCATTCCCATCAGCCGATTGCGTTCGTATTTCTCTCCTGCAATTTTCCTGTCTGCTGGTGGAGAAAGCTAGTCCCCACATACACGATCACGACGCAAACAATAAGGCTGGTCAAAGTTTCAAGCTCAGACGCCTCATGACGTTCGCTTGGCCTTGTTTGCTTGGTGAAAATTGCATTGATCCTGCCACTAGGTACCATGGGCATTTGTTGCTGTCGCATATCATTGACAAGTTTGCAATACATAGGAAGATTGTACTACAAGGTAAGTGTCAACAATATGGTCGTTGAGTATTTAAACGACTTTTATTATAACCATTATTACTTGTATAACCCACTTTGACAATTCCTGGTAACGTATTCAACCTGAGTGCTCCCTCTAAAACACATTCTGTAGTTATGGCCCTATCACTGAACCTTGTGGAACTCCCACATTAATCTTCATTAATTTTTCCTGGCTTTTTATGGGCAGTGTTATAAATTATACTGTAAGTTTGTAAAACCACTCTGACTTGATAACGTTTCTTCACTGCGCTACCAGAATCCCATGCAGGTCTCAACAACCAGTGGCAATACCATTTTTTTAATCGGTGATCTTGATTTCTTTGGTATGTTTGATAAACGATAAAATAAAACCGCATCTTACAGTATAAGCATCACTCATCAATTGTTGATCAAACCTGATTCTAGATTATTTTAACAAATAACAAGCTCTCGTTTTATAGATTCGTAGTTGAACCATTTTTCTATTGTTTTTCAGTATTCCACAGTCTCCTTAAGGCTCACGCAGTTGAGGCTAGAGGTGTGGTGCGGCAGGCGCTGGAAATTTTGACACCCTCAATGCCTCTCAGAATGGAAGAAGGAAATACAATGCTTGTACATTGGACGAAGAAAATCATTGTTGATGAAGGACATTCTATGCAGCAATTGTTTCATATTTTGCAACTTGTTGTCAAGCACTATAAGGTAAGGTTCATGAAACAATAAACTTCTGTTTATTTTCAACCAGCAATTATTAGTTTTAGTACTGGCGAGTAAGTATTATAATCGCGAGAAATTTCGAAAATGAGATTCGTTTTGTGGATGATATATGCCATGTACACTACGAAACACCATGTAACTAATTTCCGTCGATCTGTCTATCGGTCTGTCTGTCTGCTAATCCTTGGTCCATCTATAACTTCAAAAGTACCGGTCGGATTGTGATGAAATTGTCAAATAAGGTTACTACTATGCCAAGGGCGAAAAATCATTATAGTTTTTGAAATAATTTTTTTATTTATTCTCGGTAGTCTTACGCTCCTTTTAGACATGTTCCACACATCATAGATTTCCCCGTACATTTGCCCTTAAATTACAATGATAGAGAAATGCTTTCGATACGCGTCACTCCTACTGCTGTTTGATATCATCACTGAGCGTGCCGGACTTGGTAAGTATTCTGGCTTTACTGACGCTTTGTGCCGTCAGGTATCGGGGAAAGGCGACGTTGTCAGATGGATCGGTAGGGCGGGGAAAGATTGCTGATGGACTAATTCTGTGGGTCTGTTTGACTGACTTGATCCATTTAGTTCCTCAGTTATACACTGTTCCTTAAGAACTGATGATGGCGTTGCGTGGGAGGTGCAAATTCAAACTGCTTGACGCCCTTTTTAACTTCAACGTTTGTCTTTTTTATTGACCTTTCAATCGCTCTCAGAACGTCTTATTTTTTCAGGTTTATTATCCAGTCAGACACCATCTCATTCAGCATATGGTAAGCTCCATCCAAAGGCTTGGATTCAGTCCTACTGCTACTCTAGAACATAGGAAGTTAGCTGTTGAATTGGCTGAAGTTATTATCAAATGGGAGATATATGGTATCAAGGAAGAATCTGAAAATGCTGAGGTAATTTGTTAGACAATTTCTTGATCAATAATATCCTATGACAATTTTGGCATCATCTCACGAGTTTTACATCAACTGTTAATGACTAGACTACATATCCATATCTAAGCTATGCTGGTGACAATAGTCGCAAAATTTATGTTGGACGTTGACGTAAAATCAAGTTACAAGATTTATTTCGCGCGGTAATCTTTCTGTTATAATGCTATCATTTTCTTTTTTTTTTTGTAGGCTGGTGAAGGCACGTCAAAGAGACCCATAAATGATGATGGCGAGAGTAGCAGGAAGAAATTTGCAATTCCTGGTCCTTCCGGGTCTACAACTCCTACCCCAGCTATAAAAACAGAGCCTGGTATCAAAACTGATATGGGACCTATTGATAAACAACACATTGAAACTGTTCTAAACTTTCTTTTGAGACTAGCATGTCAGGTACGTTCAACATATTATTGAACTCCTATTGTATATTCATTAAAAATTATCGTCTTCTACATATGCACCTCTTTGATATACATTTAACTTTTGTTTTGTTTTTGGAATGTCACACAGCTACCCTACCCTTTTTTCACGGTTGCCCTTTGGAATTTGAAACTTCTATTGACCTCTATTTTTTTTTTCAGGTGAATCCAGTGAACCCAGTGGCCAACAGCCCAGGCGAAGTTCTTTCGCGACGCTGCGTGATTCTCATGAAAACTGCTGTAAAACCAGACATCTGGCCTTACACGATAGATCTCAAACTCGGCTTTTTCGATAAAATTCTCGTGAGCATTGATCAGCCCAATTGCAACATTGCCAATATTTGCACGGCATTGGAATTGCTGACTTACCTGTTGACGGTCTTTGACAAAAAGCAGATCCTCAACAGTTTTAAGCCGTTACAGGAGGGTATAGGTGCTTGCGTTACGTCAAATAATAGCAAAGTGATAAAGTTGGTACATAATTTGTTGACTAAGCTGTTTGCCCTGTTCCCTATGGAAAGGACCAATGCGAATCTGAGCTGTAAATACGAGGAGTTGGAAGTGCTGTATTCTACAGTCGGAAAGGTAGGTAATTTTTATTCTAAGATTAACTTTTTTCTTTCCCACACCGACGGGCAGTCAGCGATCTGGCTCTTGTCAATGGCCCTTTGCTCCTGAGCACTTGAGCCTGCCAGACGGACCCGCCAGGATTCTTTCCCTACATCCTTACTCTATCGAACTTGAAACCATAACTGACCTGCACTACCGCTCCTTTGTTCTTAAGGTGTCTAGATTGTGGAACAATCTGCCTCAAGAGGTTTTTCCAGTTCTACTAACCTTAGGCAGTTCAGAAATCGGATTACCAAGATACCTTTAAGCTGCTTACAGCAGTGGCGGTGTCTTGGTGTTTGCGTTTCTGCTTACGCGGCTAAATTGGTATAAAATTATTAGTGTCCGACCGACCTTTCGGTTTCGACCAGTTTCGTTCTAAAATCGGAGTTTCGGTTTAGTGCGAATTGCAACCGAAACTACGTGCGTATGTTCTCGGGCGCCTTCGGAAAATATATTCAGATCAAACGTCAAATTTTCTAGGGGAAAATGTTGAAAAATTGTTATTTATGTCATATATTATGATTCTTAGATTACGTTCTAATGGCCTGTTGCACCAACATTGAATTTGAGTTTTTAAGGTTACAGTAATCTAGGTACTCTTTCTAATGTAATTTAAAATGATAGGTAACTCACATATTATTGGGGAATTCCAGTTCAAACTCAGTTTCAGGCAGAATATTCAAAACTGTACAAACTAAATTTCCCAAAAGTTACTAATCTCTTAGAAATAGTTTTTGTTTTGGGTCTTTGAATAATACTCATTGAAAACCACTATTTATTAGTTTAAAGATATCCAAATCATCAATTAAATATCATGACCAAAAATATCCATTTTTGAAGACTGAAAATGAATTAGACGATCTTTAAACTACAAAAATTGATCGTTTAAGTTAAAAATATTTTACAGAATTTTATTTTATTTTTTTGCGCTATTCTATACTATAACCTATCTCTGTACCAAACATCCAGATTCGTTCAGCCATTTTTAGTATGGTTTAGTAAAAACATCCACACTTTCTCATTTATAATGTTAGTAAGGATTCTAATATCCTATCGGCAGATGATGGCAAAATAGAGTAGCGGAAAGTACAAAGGGTACTATAAAAGTTTTGCAATGCAACTTTGTTTATTGCCGCATGTTTTTTATAGACTCTATGATTTCAGGTAGGCACTGTTCCGTGAACCACTTAGCTGTTACTGTCTTCTGTGTGTTCCAAACGACACGCTCCATAATCCCGCTTGATTAGAAAAATGCTGCTATCATTTTTTTCTTAACAGATCGGCACGGGGATCATGTAAAAAACCTATAAAACGTCAAAAAAACATATAAGATGTCAACTTGCTCACTAGGTAGTTTTTAGGGCGCAATCAGTAATTCCACGTTTGCTCTCTAGGATCGTTGTGAACGTCCATCTATGGAGGAATCACTCAACTAAACTACACGCATTATTGGTTGCATAGTTTTGTGAGGCTGAGTGATCCGTGTCTGAAGTTTTTATCTCTGAGAAGAAAGTTGGTTGAATAGCAAGATCGCATCTGGATGATTATGTGTATTGGTCTGCATGTGTATATAATCAGTGATATTTGCTGTGTGAGAAAATCATTACTGAATATGCTGAATATGACGGGTTATTTATATGTTGTGCTTTCTGAAGAGATGTTATGTTCAAAGTTATAAACAACAAAAAACTGAGGAGAATTACGGGAAATCATCACCGCGCCCACGTTGTGTGTAATTACTGTTAGCATGTATATGGCTTGTACTTCGACAGTGTACAGTGAATATAATTATTTCTTATCTCTCTCATTTTTAAATTCAGCAAATTTGTATATTATGTAATTTCCAGAATGGATGAGAAAAAGTGGATGCGCAACTAATTTCTAGCTTTGAATCTCAATTAAGTTTAGTAAAGAACCCAATGTAATTATCAACAACACATACAACTTACAGCTTAGGCCCGTATCGTCAGTCGACCCTACAATTGTTGGGCGCGTTTATGGCCTCCTTGATTGTCATACTTCTTTCTCTCCTTCAAAAATTTCTAGATTACACTCGTCCCGTGTCAGCGCTCTCCTATTGTTAAGATATGTTTTCCTTTTAAATTGTAGGAAATTTCAGGCTGATAGAACACGATATAACTCAAAAGCAAGCATAATTTGATGCAAATAGATGTTTGTGACATAACCTCAAAGTAGAGCTCTGACACGGAGAAGTAGAAAACTATGACAATCAAGGAGGCCGTAAACGCGCCCTACAATTGTAGGGACGACTGACGATACGGGCCTTAGACCTCCTGTAACCTGTAATGCCATCTCAGAAGCAGATTTTACATTACATCAGAGCCAAAGATTGATAACGAGCCTCATGATGTTCAGGCAACGTACAACTAAGTGCTAAGTTAACATAATGTCAAAAAAACAGCATTTTGTCAAAAAAAATCGGCATAATGCCACTTTTCAAGCTACGTGATACCCGTGCGGGAGTTTCTGGCTGCTACGGGTGTGTTCTCATCATCAAAGACATAAATTTTGTTTTCGGCATTGGTCGGCACATCGCAATAATAGAGCCAAGTCTCGCCACCTGTCACTATGCTGTTCACATACCGAGATCGCCCCTTATCAAACATTTTCAGAATCTTGGTCTCGCTGGACAACCAACGAAAGCTGAGCAACTCTATTCAGAGTATAAGGTCTGCAGAATGAAGACAGCACAATGGCGACTAGACCGAATCTACTATATGACCAGAATTGGCGACATCTACCTGCCAGTGCGAACTGGCATACAGTTCCAACAGACAGCTTGCTGTTTTTACTTTCGTAGTGGTTGATTCTGATGATAGGTGGCACTTTGTGCTCTCTTAATTAGATAGGCCTTATACTCTGAATAGAGTTGCCCAATTTTCATTCGTTATCCATCGAGACCAAGCTTCTATGCTGAAGAGCTGCCAAATTGCACGAAACTGCTCTCCTTGGTTGGCCGTCTATTACTAGTTTATTGACAGATTGTTTTCTATGTTGCGATAAATTTATTTTATTAATGACAGCGACTTCTTCTAGGTTATATCCGAAGGTCTGAACAACTATGAGGTCAAAGAGAACCCATCAAACCTCTTCAGTACTGTAATGATCTTAAAAGCGGCCTGTGCGAATAATCATTCGTACATTGACTTGTTGATCACACCGTTCATGCGAGTGTTGCATAGATTGGCCAAAGAACATCTGGCCCCTACTACAACTGAATACATGGCCCTTACCAGCGAACTGTTGATTCTGTGTCTAGACCTGGTGAAGACTAGAGTTGTGGTCATGGGTGTTGAAATGAGGAAAACATTTATTGGGGCCATATTGGTCGGGTTAATTGAGAAGACGCAGGATATCAAGGTTATGAAGGCTATTAACAAGGTACGGGAGGCTTTTTCATAATCATAATTATTCAAATATTACCATGGTATGTAAAATTGCTAATCCCATAAAAAATTCGGTGTCACTGCCTTGTCGGAAAAAGGTTTAAAGCAAATGTTCTTGAGCATTGCTAATTCGGTATGAACAATAAGTAATAATTATAATTTTGACAGATGCTGGAAGAATGGATGAAATGCAAAAACGTAGTGACATTGAACCAAGCTCCTAGCTTGAGGGAGAAATCAATATTGCTGGTGAAGATGATGCAGTATGTGGAGAAAAGGTTCCCTGATGACAATGAACTTAATGCACAGTTTTTGGAGCTGATAAACTATGTGTATACGTAAGTAATCAATTTCTGGGGTGTTTCATTTGAAACGCTGTAATGTGTAACATTATAAGGTATTGCGATAATATTGAGACATTTGTGTTGTGCAGAAAAACAAGCTATATTCCTAAGGCAACCTGCAATTCGGGTTTCCTGAATAAACGTAGCTTATAAATAATTTTAATATTGCGAAAACTCTAAATAAAATTTGATTTTTTATTTTTAGTGACAAACATTTGAAGGCAACAGAACTGACCTCAAAATTAGAGCCTGCATTTTGGCGGGTCTACGTTGCAACCAGCCTCACATCAGAGCAAAGTTTTTCAAAGTTTTCGACGAATCTATGAGTAGAAGACTACATGACAGATTATTATATATCATATGCTCCCAGAATTGGGATGCTATAGGTCCTCACTATTGGATCAAGCAGTGTATCGAGCTGTTGCTCATAACTGCTGCGCCAGGTATTTTTATATTATTCTCTTTTTTACCCCATGCATCTTTGCTAGTGGATCACAAAAATCAGTATTTATCCACTGAGAAATATGAATATGAGAACTAACTTATCCTTTAGTGGTCTAGGGCTTGAGTTACACTGACGTGAGATAGCATCGTTCGCCGTTCATTTTGAACGAATAGATGGAACTGTAACTCTTCATGTATAGTGTCACCTTTTCTATGAGATGAACGTTTTTCCCAAAATTATTGGTTTAAACTTTTTTCAGATAACGGTATAAAAATGTCCCATGAAAGCAGCATTTTGCCCAGCATAACCTCCGCCATAAACCACGCAGATAAGCATAAAAAAGAGGAGTTCAGTTTGTACCAGATCCAAAATCCTGACATTTTCAATTCATCTGAGATCAAAGAGGAAGTACTCGACGTGGACTTGACTAACGTTGATGCTAATCCAAATGTGGAAGAAAAACCAGTGATCCGAGAAGAGACTATTGAAATGATCAAGAAGCACTATGAGTTCATTCAGGTTTCAAGAAACATAAATACAGAACAATTTCTTGTTGCTGCTGCTCAGTTGTGTCATATGGACACAGCCTTAGCTGAACATGTATGGCTAGCGCTGTTTCCCAAAATTTGGAGTATTTTAGAGGAGCCTCATAGAGCAGTAAGTATAATATTTATCTACTATAAGTTGGACTGTATTGGTAGTCATAATATTCAAATGTTATATATGTATGATGATTAGATATTTTTGCGTTTAAATATTGATGGGTGTGTGGTTTGTTTTCAGGTTCTAGCTCAAGAAATATTACCATTCATAACATCTGGTACACATATAATTCAGAAGGAATGTCATCCAAGTGCTGTGAATACTTTTGTGGAAGCCCTGTGTAGATGCAATCCACCCGTACAAATGGCTCCGTAAGTTTTCCGCCATACCCATTTTTTTTCATTTTCATTATTATCATGTAATTATTTTTGTAGTGCTTTGATGAAATACCTGGGTAAATCTCACAATCTTTGGCACCGAATGGCTCTTGGCTTGGAACAAATGGCTTTTGAACCAGGTGCAGCATTCAAGGCTACAAATGCTCCTTCCTGCTATGAATTTGAGGGAGAACAAGCAAAAACTGTAAGTACCTTTTTATATTTCATTTCATTTCACTTATTTATTCAGGCTGATACGAAAAACTGTTTCCAATCGTTATACCATACCATTTATTGACCACATTATATAGGGTGTCCAGTGGGAAAGTTCACATTTCAAATTTGAATAACGCGGCAACCGTATACGCGAGGAAGTGGAGAGAGGTCTCGATCGACGCGTTCGGCGTACGGGTTAAATGGTAACAATGGAACGTTGGACCGGAGCGCAACGTGTTTTTGCTATCGAGGCTTACTTTAAGAATGATGATTCATACGCAGCTGCCCTTCGGAAATTTTGTACGACATTCGCCGACCAAGAGATGCTCCAAGTAATAATAATAATAATAATAATAATAATAATAATCATCTTTATTCGTTGGTACCAAGGTACAGAGATATGGAAATGATACTTGGAAAAGGCGAAGTTCAGCTTTCATTCCTATAGAGGAATGGCTGGTCTTCCACTTAACCTAACAAAACCTACTTAACTAACTTAAAAGCTTAAAAGTAAAGATATACGAGTAGTATATGTTACCGTAGTAATATTCAAACAATAGCCTTTTAGAAAGCATGAATAACTAATATATATATAGAAGAAATGAAAAAATTCACAGAATACAAACAAAGACATAAAGAAATTAGGGAAAAGCGTACAATGTAAGGTAGGTACAATCATATATATCTAATATAGGTATGTGCATAGAAACAAAAAACATTTAGATATTCGATGTTATTAATTATTGTAGCGAGATCTCAGAAAATGGAAGTAGCATTTTGAAAAATTGAAGTAAGAATGAAACAGGCTCTACTCTTAGTCAACGCATTCCTGGCCCCACAACTATTGTATCAACAGAAGAAAATGTGCGTCGAGTAAGTGATTCGGTCATTGCAAATCCTCGGCGTTCTGTACGGAAGCATTCCTCTGCTTTGGGCATCCCTAGATCAACACTGCATGGCATGATGCAGAAAAAATGGGTTTTCATCCTTATCAAATCCAATCAGTCGATACTTTGAAGGAAATCTTGTTCTGAACGGATGTTGAATCTTGATGATGATTCGAGGCCTATTTTTACTTAGACGTTTATGTGAACAACCAAAATTGCAGATATTGGGCACCAACGAACCCAAAAGAGAAACATCAACAACAGCTACATAGTCCGAAGGTGACTGTTTGGTGCGCCATATCCTCTAGCAATATTACTAGGCCGTATTTCTTTGAAGCTGAAAACGGTCATGCATTGACAGTCAATTCCGAGCGATACAAGGACATGATTGACACTTTTTTGCTCCTATTGTAAGAACAGAACGTCGAATTAGAAGAAACACATGGTTTCAACAGGATGGGGCCACTGCCCATAATTCCAGAGAATCGATGGACACGGTGAAAGCACTTTTTCCTCAAATAGTTATTTCGAAGTTTGAAGACATTCACTGGCCTCCTAGGTCACCCGACCTCACGCTATGCGATTATTTTTTGTGGGGTTATCTAAAGTCAAAAGTGTATTCCAATAAACCACTAACACTGGAGGGGCTTAAAGACAATATTCGACTAGAAGTAAACAACATCACTCCGGAACTCTGCAAGAGAGTGTTTCAGAATTTGTGCGAGCGATTAGCATAGTGTGTCCGAAAGGACGGCAAACATTTGGACGGAATGATATTCAAGAAACAAAACCGTCGAATTTACAAATATGTTGATAGTAATAAATATTTTATTTTCATTAAGTTTTTTTTTTAGATCAGAAAGTGAACTATCTCACTAAACACCCTGTAGATACAATGAACATGTGAAGTCTTACAAACTAATTTATTACTCGTAACTATCCGAGTGCCGTCGTAGCATCATCGTACTCATCAAAGGAATAGAAACATTGTTTAAGCAATATTTTATAGCAACTTTGAGAAGTAGTGATAAGACATATTTTCAAAGTTGTGTTATTTATTTGCATTAACGAATAAATTATATAATTTAACGTTAGGTCTGTTATTCTTAGTTAAATTCAGTCGCGAGTATGGATTCCTTAGGTAATTTACATTACATAGTGCATGAGTGTGTGTTTCTGCAGAAGTTTTGTATTTGTTCAGATTTCTGAACACATTACAAACGACAAAAATTTTCTAATACGAGTCTTAAAATCATTTAGTGACAGCGACATTATATTTAGTGACAATTTGTTGAAAATTTTAATTGTTCAGAATCCCGGACCATCTTGGCTCCTTCTCAGTCGCCAATATATAAGGATCAAATTTTCTACCGTCCGTTCATAATTATTCAAGTATTTTTAATCCTCGACAAGAAAAGGGAGGTGATATAAGTTTAACGTGTGCATCTGTCTATATGTTCCTTTGAAGCAGTATCGTCGCTCCCAGTTGGTAGAAACGTTATTGTTTATTTTTTTTATTATTATTTTGAAAGGTAACTCAATCGAAAGACTTATTAGCTATGATACTAGAAAATGTGTTTAAATGTTACACGGCGTTACAGAATGTTCATATATCAAATACCAGAATCAATCACTGCGCGTGGATGACCCATTGAGGCCGTCGATTTAGTTGTTATAGATTGATAAATATGCTTTGTTGTCTGATGAATACAAATCTTAATGAGAAATCTAACTTAAAACTAAATTATGACAAAATGACAAATTAAAATAGACATAATACGATTTGTCTATTTGAAAGTTTTTGAGTTCACGGCGCAATATCTTTAAATTGTTGATCGTAGTAGTTGAAGTATCAGTAAGTTTTTCAAGTAATCTATAAGGTGGGCTTGTGATACTTGTTTCTGGCTGCCCAATTGTCGATGCAGTTTTACGAAACCGCTTTCTAAATGGTCATTGTTGATCCAGATCATCGGTTTTGATCTCCGGATCAAGTGGAACAATATATTTTTGTAGCAAAACGAGGAGATTTACAAAGAATTTCTTGATCTAATATGGGGATTAGAAGCCCTTCTTACACAACTCGTATATTTTTTCGCTACTTGACAGATATTTTAGAAGAAATCGACTATATTGATTTGATCCATTACTACATAGACGCCTTCCTATTGGTCTATTATGATCCGGATCAAGATTTGAACCCCGCGCATCAATTTTAAAATAGGGACTAATTGTTGCAAAAAGAACTGAAGTATTCACTGATCATATAGTTCAAACACCTTATTAAAGGAAACCAGGAATTTACTTTTTTTACTGTCTTAGTTCTGAATCTACTCTCAAATTCTTCTGACAACATTCTGTAACACCTTGTATTTATACAAGTTGTACCGTTAGCATGTAAACGATTCTCCTTCAGGATCCTTTGGACTGTCTGGCCGACTTATTCAAACAATTGTGCGAAGAAGACCTGTGGGCGGGTCTATGGCAACGCCACGCCCACTACAAAGAAACCGCAGCCGCGGTGGCATACGAACAGCACGGCTTCTTCGAACAATCACAAGCGGGATACGAGGCCGCCATGGCAAGGCATCGTGCTGAAGGTGGGGCCCCAGCACATGCACAGAGGGAGGTTTTACTGTGGGAGGACCATTGGATACGGTTTGTATATTAAGCTGCTTTTATGTGTCGAATCAACCGTATATAGCGCCGTTCTTTCCTTATTGGCGAGGATTGCCAAATGGAGCATTGAGTGAGTTGTGTTGGGCGGGTTTATGACCGGACCACGCCCACTATAGAGAAAGAACGGCCGCGGTGGTGTAACATTTTAATTTCGACGGAATATAAATTTCACCTTTAAAAATATATCATTTTTATGAACGAGATGTGACGAAGCTAGTCTTCCAATGTTCCACGTTAAAATGTCCCTACGAAACAGTGGCGTAATAAGTTTGAACGCTCTGACACTGATAGTTTCGCTTATACCGCATAATCTCATTTTGTATTCGGAATAAAAATTGCTGGACCTAATCGAAAACCTCGCATTCATGGACGGAATTTTCCCACAAATTTTTTTCTTTCATAATCGCGTTCCTCAAATATAAACTGGGAAGTTTCCAGGCGGTAACCTGGTGCGAAATCATTGTTTTTTTCGTTCTGGAGAAAGTTTTTTCAGGTTACTCTGAGGTTGCTAAGCATCTGTACTACTCAGCTCTCAGAAACTGCTTTCTTGACAAAAACTAAGATAACATTTTAACAAAGGTAACACGTTGACATTGTTGCCACAGCATGCTTTAAATATAGTCATTATGTCGCAAAAAACACAAGTTGAATAAATTATTTTTTCTGGTTGTAACACGTGTAATGTCACATAGATATTTAGGCTTTGTCGTTCTGACTCACAGGTATACAAAATAACCGGTGATGCTTTGTTATAGCTGCGCCAAAGAACTGAACCAATGGGAAGTATTGACGGAATACTCCAAAAACGGCGTAAATAACCCTTACTTGCTGCTGGAAAGTGCCTGGCGAATACCAAACTGGGATGTCATGAAAGAAGCCCTGACCAACGTAGAATACAACTGCCCCAAAGAAATGGCGTGGAAGATAACTATGTATGGAGGTTACTTGCTCATCTGTCAGCCAGACGAGAATAAATTGCTAAAATTCGTCGAGAGATATGTGGAAAGTGCCAGTAATATGTGCTTGACGGAGTGGAGACGACTGCCACATATTGTCAGCCACATTCATCTGCCATACCTACAGGTAATATACTAAGTGACATATAAATCCGAACACCCAGTTTAAATGGTTTTATTTTAATACAATTTTGTATAAGTACTTAATGAAGCATAATAAGTAAATGATAAAAATTTCAAAATGATTGCACTGCTTTAAAGCCCTTTGACCTTTAATAATGAGTGGATGCACCCTGGTGTGCTACGCATTCTCCAACGCGCCTAGGCATGCTTCTGATCAGGTGGTCAATGTCCTCTCATTTCAGGCAACCACCAACTCCTCTCGAAGTGCTTCTAGAGTCTGAGGAGGGCGTTGCAAATTGAGCAATCTCCTACCCATCATATCCCACACGTGCTCAATTGGGGATAAGTCGGGAGATCTTGGTGGCCATGGTAACAACAACATGTGGTCGGGCATTATCTTGTTGGAAAGTTGGATCTGCCACGGTGTCAAGATAGGGTAAAAGATGGGGTTCTAGAACTTCGTGGATATAACGCTGCGCGTTCATGTTACCTCTGATGAAGATTAAAGGTGACCTGGAACCATAAGCTATAGCACCCCAAACCATAACTCCAACAGTGTGATGAACATGTCTTTCAACAAAAAACTGTGGATTCCTCCTTTCACCACGTTGCCTTCTAACCCTGGCACGACCATCGTGCATGCCTAAACAAAATCGAGACTAATCACTAAAGACAATACTGTTCCATTCCTGATCCCAGAGTGACCGTTGTCTGCACCACTCAAGGCGATTACGTCGGTGTTCTCGAGTTAAAGGGAGGACCCAGTGTGGCCGGTATGAAAACAAGCCAAAACTTCTCATTCGTCGGTAAACACTTCGCATGCCAATAGGTCTTCCGTGTTCTGCAAACCATTCATTTTCAATGGACCTGGTAGTGGAGAAACGGTCCCTTAAGGCCAATAATCTTAGGCGGCGATCTTCACGGTCTGTTGTTCCACGGCGGCGTCCAGTGCCCCTTGCTCTTTGCGTACGGCCTTCTCGAAGCCATGCCTGACAACACCTAACCACAGCGTCTACACTTCTTTGCACTCTAACTGCAATTGCCCGAAAAGAAAGTCCAGCTTCCCGAAGTCCCACTATACGGCCCCTATCAAACTCACTAAGTTGACGAAATCGTACAGGTCTCCGTACTCTAGGCATCGTAACCGATCGTAAAGGCTGTCAAGAACCAAAATCCGCCAACGTTGATTCTTTACTGCGGCTGAAATATTCATTTTTAGAGCGTTAGTGAATTAAAAAAAAAGCAGTATAAAAACCGGAATGTCCAACTGATAAGGCTGAAAATTTTTTCACTTGTTATTTACAGTAAGATAAATACATTCACCAACTTTTATTAAAATAAAACCATTTAAACTGGGTGTTCGGATTTATATGTCACTTAGTATACTTCATACTATGCATCATCTCATATGCTCCCAATATTTGCTGAAATTACTTGGTGACAGATATACTAACGGAAAGATCGGCATCCGTATTATGTAAAATAATGGCTATGATAGCGATCTGATTGTCACACTTGTCAATGTGAACGCCACCTATGGAGGAATGACACAACAACCTATAGCACAGAACTTACAGCTGAGGCCAAAGAAGCTATGAATGCCTTCCGCTAGTGCCATCTCTGAAGCAGATGTTACAACTCGTCCGAGCCACAGCTCATAGCTCAAGTATCTTCTCCTTTAGAGCCGTTTTTTCACACAAGAGAATTACTCCGAAAATTATGGTCATAATTATGCCGAAAATTTTGGCTGTCGTATTACACGTAAAAGAATTCTTGTGAAAAATTTCATGGTAAAAATATAAAACCCGTTCTATAGAATATGCGCGAGAATCGGCGCAGAGGGTTATTTCCGTGCATGTCAATATCAAATGTCAACATCAACAACATAACCTCACTTAACGTTTGTGGATGTGGTCCTGTTCGAGTCGTACGAAGAAGCGTTTATATTGTTATTGTTTATTAATAAATTCATAATGTCGTGGAATCGGGAAGAAGTTACACTGTTGTTGGAGGAGTACCAAAAATGGCCAAACCTGTACAAGGTGAAGTCACCCAATGGATGCGATAGTCCAAGCATTGAGAATTTTTATAATATTAATCAAGATCTCGATTTCAAAAATAAATTTAAATCAACGACGTCTGTTGTCTTTCCGATTATATTGGACGTCATACCCGTTAAGGTTATGTCCATTCGAAAATATTACTCTAATGCGCAGGCGTATCATATGAATTACTCCGAAATTTTGTTTGCTTGTGTCATACAGGTTGTAGAGAAAATCTTCAATATTTTTTCCATGCAAATTTTCGGCATAATTATGACCATAATTTTCGGAGTAATTCTCTTGTGTGTAAAACGGCTCTTAGACAACATACACATCCACTACAAGTGAATGATAGTTAGTTCCAAGGTGACATTTATGGCGATCAAATCTCTATCCCTATCATTTTGCAGTTACCTACTAAGGGTGCTGGGTGACGCCTAGTTTAGTGTTGTACGTTTTGTCATGTCCTTCACAAAAAACAGTTAATGGATATTTGCTATTCTTTTTTTCTAAGGCTGCCCAGCAAATCATGGAACTCCAAGAAGCATACCAAATACACAAAGGTTTGAAACAGGGCTACCAAAACTCATTGCATGATATGAAAGCCATAGTAAAGACGTGGAGGAATAGGCTACCAGTGATAGCGGACGATTTAAGTCACTGGAATGATATCTTCACCTGGAGGCAACATCACTACCAAGTGATAGTGAATCACTATGAGAGTAATCGAGACACTACCACTGCTAATTCTATGTTGGGAGTCCATGCTTCAGCACAGGTAACTCACTCTTATTTACTAATTATTGTATATTACGAGAGTTAACCCCTATGCTCCACCAGTTGTTTACACATCCAATATTTTTTCAGTCCATCATCCATTATGGCAAGATAGCTCGCAAACACAAGTTGACAAACGTATGCTTGGACACCTTAAACAAAATCTACAGCATTTCAAGTGTGCCGATCGTGGACTGTTTCCAAAAAGTGAGGCAGCAAGTAAAATGCTACTTGCAAATGGCATCAATGAATGACAAAAACGGTCTAGTCGAAGGTTTGGAAGTGCTCAGTCACACCAAAATGCAGTATTTCCAAAAAGAGATGAATGCCGAGTTTTATGCTTTCAAAGGGATGATGTATCACTTGAGCAGTAAGTGATCACTGTTTTACCATATTTTTGAATTTTTGATACGTTTTAGCTGTAAATAATCACTTTATTATACGACTTTGCTGTTATTGATGTCAATATTGTAACTACCGTTTATAACTACACGCGGGGGTAATACCATCTTGAAAAGTGACAGTATGTCTGTTTTTTTGTGACATTATGTAGGTTTTTCTACAATTTTTCAAGTTAGAATTAGTTGTCCACTTGATGTGCACTCGTTCTGCATCTGGTACAGCTAATAGATATACTTCATGGACAGCATATTCAGCAATACTTTTCTCACAGCAAATATCACTGCTTTTATACCAGACCATTACACAGAATCATCCAGATGCGTTCTTGCTACTCAACTAATTGTCTTTGTGTCACATCTTCTCAGAGACATACTCTACAGACTATCTCGGCATTCTGCAACCAACAAAGCATGCTGGGAAACCGTCCTGCAGCATGGTCATTAAGCGTGTCGTTGAATGATTCCTCCATAGATGACGCTTTTGGTGATGCCCACAGCGCTCATAGCGAGCGAATGCGGAAATAGCTATTTGCACTCTAGAAACTACCTAGTCAGGAAGTTGGCATTTTGTTGTTTTTTTTTTTGACATTATATAGATGTTTTACGTAATAATCCTGCCGTTACTTGAAATTATGCTTAAATATCTGGTACTGAGGATTGAATCTACCCGGTACTTTTACCTTTCTTTACTTTTTTCATCGAACGAATCTCATTTACACTAATGCAAAACGGGAGCGGAGCCGCAGGTTTAGACGTTTAGACGATGATGATCCACATTTCTAAACTAAATTTATATTTTTGTCTAGACAAACCGGATGAAGCAAACAAGGCGTTCTCAGCAGCAGTACAAATGCATGACACCTCGATAAAATCATGGGCTCTCTATGGCGATTACTTAGAACAGGTCTTTACAAGAGACCCCAGACAGATCAATCTTGGAGTCAATGCCATGGCATGTTTCTTGCATGCCTGTAGACATCAAAATGAAGCTAAAGCTAGGAAATATCTTGCCAAAGTGCTGTGGCTGTTGAGTTACGATGATGAAAAGTCTAGGTAAGATTTAGTCGTCTATCGGTAATGAAAGTGAATGAAGATCCACAACGTGGAGCTATGTAAATAGAAGCGCTAAAATTAATAGTTTATACAAAATGAAAGTTTAATCAACTACTGTATTACGTATCATAGAATATATAAGCATGTTTTAGCTTGAGCAAATGAAACATTATTATGAACAGAAAATGATAAATTCAGGAAATAAAACCAAGGAAGCATGAAAAGTCGTAAATGAATTAACAGGCAAACCTCCTACTTCCACGATCCGTTAACAAATTCAAAGACAGTCTCGGGACCCTTTCGCACCGGCGGGCCGTCGGCGATCTAGCTCTCTTCTACCGCTACACCAACGGGCTTTGATCCTCAGAGCTCTCTTCCATGATGCCGCCGCGCGATGTTTCTGCCAGACATACCCGCCTGACTTTGGCGGGTATGTATGTTCAATAGCTCTTCTTGCTACTTTTCCAAAGCTTTTCAAATCATGATATTTTATTAAAAAATTAAACCAATATGGATGCGCTAGAGCTTCACTCAATTGGTTTAAAACATATTTAAATAATCGATCCCAAATTGAAAATTTATCAAGATATTATAACATAAATGGTAAATTCGTAGTTTTTGCTGATATTACCACAATACTTTGGAAAGATGCAGATATAAATGAAATCAAGACAAGAATTTATGACTTTTGAATGCTCCATTGATTTTATAAATTTAAATAATGAATTGATACAGAAAACAGACACCATCAAATTTTTGGGACTGACCATTGGATAATAAATTAGATTTTACTAACCATGTGGACAAATCGTTTACTCAACTAGCAAAGATTTTCTTTATTATAAGAACAGTTAGTTACAATGTAGGGAAAAGCACAGCCTTATGCAGTAACTTTGCCTTATTTGAAAGTAGATTGAGATACAGCAATCCCTTTTGGTACGTCTGTTAACAAAATTGTATAAAAAAGTACTTAATGTATAAAAAGGAACTATTAGATATATAACTAAAAGCAACCCTTGAGCTACATGCAGGCCTTTATTTGTAAATCTTAAAATAGTGAGTAGTATCATTGTTCATTTTGGAAATGACAACTCTTATTTTTAAAAATAAGTCTAAATTTGAAACATTAAATATAAGTTACAATATTAGGCGATAACAAGAACTTAAATTAGTAGTACCTAAGTCAACGCTTGAAAAAGTCTCTCATTTATAATGGTCTGAAAATTCACGTGTCTCCTTGATACTATCAAAAGAAATAAAAATTTAAAGATATTCCGCGCTGAACTTAAAAACTTTTTAATATGTAAACCATATTTCGTAATTGTTATGGATTAGTTCTAATTTAGCTTTGTTATTAAGAATGATTACATTCAGATAATAAAGCATATTTATCCATCTAGCTAATGAAGCACTATCAAGTCTCATTCACTCCGAAACATGATTACCTGCTTCTACTTACTTGTCTTTGTCTGTCTAGACATTTGAAGCCCGCTGGCCAATAGAAGCGCGTGTGCTGATATTTGTTTTAACGAGGCGTAAATATTATTTGAATACAGTTGTAATAACTTTACCCTCTATTGTTGGCGTATGCTCACATTCAGCATATGACCACATAATCGAATTCAGAATTCGAGCGGCCTTGATTATTTTTCATTTGTTGTAGTTTAATGGAGGCCTTGGATAAATACTCTGTCGGAGTTCCACCAATCCTTTGGCTACCTTGGACACCACAACTCGTGAACTGTTTGGTGCAGTATAAAGGAAATGTGATATTGAATTTGCTCTGTCAAGTAAGATGTTCTTTTTTTTATGTTATGATATTTGTTGCATCGATTCTTTCCATTTTAGGTTGGTCGAATGTTTCCACAGGCAGTGTATTTCCCAATTCGTATACTTTATCTGACTCTGCGCACTGCTACCGCAAGAAAGACTAATAGTGCTCAGGTAAGTGAATATTACAATTAATAGAATTCGAAATTGAATCCTACCAATCAAAGTTTACAATTTTTTCTTTGGCTTTGTGTTGTTTAAAAATAACTGCATTGTGGCCACATTTATTAATGCTTAGTCAAATGTTATAGTCAGCAAACTAATAGTTAAAGTTGTTGTTAAGTTGGAACCTGCCTATTAATCATATCTCCGGGAAACTTTATGTTGGGCTTGTTTACACTGTTAAAGAATCGACGTGCTTGATTGGTCGTAATACTACTAACATTACATTTAAACTGTTACATGTTTTGACATGGGATGTTGGTGGATATTCTTCTTGTTTTGTTCTGTGTTAAGGTTATATACGACTAATTGTGTGGGGCTGTTTGACTGACTTGCTCCATTTAATTTCCTCGTTCACAAATTTTTCTCATTGAATCTAACTTGTATTTAACACAATCCCTTATGAACTGATGAGGATGTTACGTGTGAAGTACAGAGTCAATCTACTTGCCGCCACTTTTTATGAAACATTCCTGTGAAACTTTGTCACTGCCTATTTGACAGTAGCTCGTTATGAAAAACAATACCAGCTCTAATAAGTCACGACTGACGACAACAGTTATTATAAAATATATATTAAATAATATAAAAATGACAACAAATAACACTTACCCATGGAAATATCTGCCTTAATTAGGCTTGTGTCGCTCTTTGCAGATTATGTAAAAAGTACCATTTTCTGAAATCGTCCAACACCACAATTATCTGCAAACGCTCGCGCTTTTAAAAATAACACCAAAAATACGAATTTAATGACCGAGCTCAAAAAATTAATTTATGTCAAGTGCACTTGTAGTAAGCATTTCCGTCCAGACTCCAGACTGCGATTTTGGAGACAAACATATCGCAGTCTTGCTGCTTGTACCTAGTCTGAATTCGTTGGTTGTTGCAGTCTCAGCAATCCTCTCAAGACTCGAACAGCAGCACTGGAGGTGCCGAGGCGGGGCAAAGCGGAGAGCAAACTGAATCTGGGGGTAGTCAAAGCAACACTGGAGGTACGGCATCGGCCACTGTGGAAGCGAGTTCGATCAAGGCCACGCCCACGATGGTCAAGTGCTCACAGATCATGAAGATGCAGAGGGATATTCACACGACAGTTTCGAGTAGTTTGGAGGGGATTGCGGATCAGGTGAGGATGCAATAATAATTGTTGGAAATGAAAATGTTGCTTGAACTGTTAGCAAGAACAAATTTTACGTAATCGGAATAGATTTAGAATTATATAAGCTTTATACACAGGAAGAAGGAAAATTTTATTCAGGGTGTCCCAGAATAAGATTATAATCTCTAGGATGCATATTGAACACCAAAAATAATCCCCTATGTTTGGCTAATCATGCCCTTAAAATTCTTCTTTATTGTAGTATACGTTTTGGTCACAACAGACGTTATTCAGTACATGACACTTTTTTGAACATATTTTATTTTTGTTCCAGCTGATTGTTTTTTCTTTCCAAAAATAATGTCACAAGTTTCTAGTTGACTCTAATGAAAATTGGATGATATAATTTAATTTTAACCGCGTATTTACCAGTTTGGGCATCACATGGAAAAAAACTAATTCATTTAGATCGCCTGAGCTGTACTAGCCCTAACTCAGCGTTGCTGGATTTTTGACGTCCTGTATAATCAAAAATAATATTTTTGGAAAGATAATCCTTTACCTGAAATTTTTTTAGATGGAGTGGTTCAAAGAGAACTGGTACGAAGAGGTACTCCGCCAACTCCGTCAAGGCTTGACCAAATGCTACGCGATAGCTTTTGAAAACAGAGAAGCCGTCAACGAAGCCAAAATCACCCCGCACATATTGAACTTCGTGAAGAAGCTGATGTCCACTTTTGGTATCGGAGTGGAAAATATTCCGAGCCCTGTGAATGTCACGTTCAATTCAGCGGCGTCTGAAAGTCTGGCTAGACGTGCAGAGGCGACCTATAAGGATCCTGTGTTCAAAGCTATGAAACAGGAGTTTACAAAAGATTTTGATTTTTCGCAGTCGAATTCAATGAGGTTACACACGCTGATCTTCAAGCTCAAGAAGTGGATCAAGATTTTGGATAATAGGTCCAAGATGTTGTTGCAGTAAGTATTTATCTTAGTTTTTATTTCCTTTTAATTCCCACTGGCGAGAAAGTATTGTAATCGCGAAAAATTTCGAAAATGTAATATTGTTTTTTTATATTATATATGTATTTCGGGAAAAACCATGTCATTTCGGTTGGTCGGTCTGTCTGTCCGCTATCCTTGGTCCGTCTATAACTTGGGAAGCACCGCTTGGATTTTGATGAAATTTCCAGACAAGGTTACCACCACGCCAAGGACTTAAAAGCTTTGTAATTTTTTAAAATCGGTCCAGTGACGACGCAGCTGCAGGCAGAAAAATCAAAATCGCTTTTTGTCGTTTAAGAGGATATGATCGTTTTCAGAAAAATTGTTGCAGGTGTTACAAATTCGGTGTTGGGTATTGTAGGGGGTGATAGAGATATATTTTCGAAATACGTGTGGACAACAACGAACGTACGTCTGTCTGCTTCGAATGTTCTGGATAACTGAGCGAAATGTGTGTTTCCGCGTATAAAACGGGTTTACGATTGGATGGTCGATACTGTCGGTAAGGCTGGATCGCAATCTTATCAAATCTGTGGGGAATATGGATTAATAGTATATTGTTCGATTGACATGATCCATTTATACAGGGTGTCCGCAAAGTTGGGGGTTTCCTTTACACGACGTGTAGATCTTGAAAACATAAGCAATTTTTCTTAGTACCATATACACCAATGTCTTAAGGGAACCGAGATAAAGGGCTCTGCAACATCAAAAATATATGAATACTGTCCTGTAGCCGCGACCCGCGACATCACCGAGTGGTACAAGGTCACTGGCTCAACCCGACGACAGAACTGGGTCGGGGTCAGTGTGTCAGGTCAGTATGCAACCTTCAACCGACGGTTACGGTCACGCGTAATGGGGTGAATAACTTTCGCAACACTCATGTTTGGTCAGTAGAAAATCCGCACGCTGTCCGTCGGGCACATTTTCAACAAACATTTTCGGTGAATGTTTGGGCTGGCATGGTGAACGGTATGCTCATTGGACCATTTATTCTCCCAAATCGATTGGACGGGATGCAATACCTAGACTTTTTACGCAACATTTTACCTTCCTTGTTTGCCTGCGTCTGCTCGGTAGCACCTCAGCTGATTTCATTTTCTGTTGGAGCGGTATGATTTCGCGCAGAGACGTACTTTTTCCTTTATTTTTTTTTTACTTGGTCGCCCTCGTTTCACTACACATTACCTTTGTTATTTCAAGGGTAGTTGTTTCTGAAAAGGAAAACTCTAACTTTGCGGACACCCTGTATATGCTCGTAACCAACTTTTTTTTAAGAGTGACTAACTTGTTGCCGAATATAATCATTTATGAATTGATGAGAGTCAACTTTCTTGACGCCATTTTGTTGACTGAGAATGTATTTTTAATAAAGCCAACACTCGGTTTTTCGGAGTAGTAAGGTATTCCTCACCTAAAAAAAACTGCATTTTCAGAAACAATGACTTGTTCAAATTCGGTTTACTTCCCAGGCCAGTTCGCGAGGAAGGACAAAAAATTATGCTTTTCGAATGTTACATGACATACGTACGTCAAGAAAACCATGTCTCTCAATTTCTTTGGTATGTTGTCAGTCGTTCCTTGCACTAAGATTTGTCCCCTCTATAACTTGAAAAGTACTGTTTGGGTAAAAAAGTTAAAGTCTTCCGAAATATGTTTTAGTGCGTTTCTGAGGTCGCTGCCCGTTTTTGGAAAACCTTTTGAAGGGTAAATATTTGAGGGTGGACGTTGTAGGGGATGGGGGATGGTATAAATAAAAGATAAAATGGCTGACGAGCTTTACTCATCGCAGCTGTGACCGCAATATTGTCGAATGTTCGGTAGGGTATAGGAGAGATTTCTAGATCTCAACGTCAAGGACATACCCGAGGGAAGGAGGAGGTAGTTGCCCCCCTTTCCCTAGCTCGGCAAAAATCAAATGGAGGGAACATTTTTTCAAAAATTGAATAATACATTCTGGGTTCTCCAAAAGCTGAATCAATATCTTTTAGATGCTAAATTATTAAAGGATTAGGTGAAATGTATGTTAGATATAAACTTAAGTTTGCTAAAATCACTATATGTGTTAGGTGTGTTTTAAATTCGAACCTCGCTTTTGGGATCTCGAAAACGGTAAAACGAATGTCACACCATCAATATTTACTGCGACCCGTACCTTCAGCGTAACATTATGCATTATTCATATATATCACATCTCATGATAAATATATTGACGGATCACAGTAAATACTGATCTTGTGACATTCGTCTGAACGACGCGGAGGGCTTTATGGGGTCAAGTTACTTAGGTAAATGAAAAAATGAAACTTCTACAGTTTGAAATTTCAAAGTATTTACTATAAGTTGTTTTTTGTCATTTTTTCGATGTATTCATTATTACCCTTAAATAATATATTCAGACATTAGGAGTGTTACCCAGAAAAAAATAATTTCTTCAACTTGTTTTTGAAGGTGTTCCCTTCCGTTTTGAGCTGGTTACTCTCTTGCTCAACGTTGTCAAATAGGTGGGGACTGGTAACTAATTGTACAGACCTATTCGACTGATATAATTCACTTCTTTTACAGGTCATTCCTGATAGAAGAAAAATGCCGCTACCTCTCAAACTTCACACTCAAAACTGCCGAAGTGGAGTTACCCGGTGAATTCCTCCTGCCCAAGCACAACCACTACTTTGTGCGTATTGCCCGGTTCATGCCGAGGGTGGACGTGGTGCAGAAACACAACGCTGCAGCCAGGAGATTGTACATTCGGGGGCATAACGGGAAGATCTACCCTTACTTGGTCGTGAACGATTCAGGATTGGCGGATGCGAGGAGGGAGGAAAGGGTATTGCAGTTGTTGAGGATGATGAATCTTCATTTGGGCAAACAAAAGGTAATGTTACAAATGTCAATTTTATGTTTTTGGATTGTATGCCACGAATAATGCTCAACGGGTTTTTTTCGGATTCCTTCGGTGCCGTTAAATGGGGAAAAACACCTCGTCCAAGAGAAGACAGACAATAAAATTAGAGAAATGCTAACCAAACCAATTTCAAGGGATAAAAGGATGTTTAACCACATGTTTTTATTTGGAATGTTGAATGCGGAGTTGTATTACCTATAACTTGTAGGGAATAATTAATATTTTTTTCTTTCAACTATAGTGTTCATTTGTATAATTTATCCATCAATGCAAATAGAGAACACAATTCTGGAAATATGTCTAATACCTGCATTTCAAAGTTTGCTAAAAAACTGTTTATATTCAGTTGATGAGAAGGTTTATGCGATTACTTCACGCGGACAAATTTTAAAATACAGGGTGGCCGATATGTAACTAACTGGTTTGTATCTTGAATATTTATGAAGTGAAAATACGTCGATTCTTTTCATCTTAATATTTTATTGAAGCTCTGAAATTATGTATGCAAAATAATATCGGACAAATGTCCGCCTGTTGAAGCCACGCAAACCTGAACCCTTTTGATCACATTTTCCATTATTACTTTTTGGTAGGTTTCGGTAGGAATATTTTCAATCGCTTCGGTAATATTATTCTTCAGCTGCTCTACAGTATTTGGTTTGTTGGCATAAACCCTATTTTTCGATAATCCCCACAAAAAAGTCAGGAGCCGTAAATCCGGTGACCTTGGTGGCCAGTTGACATCTCACCAAATCGAGAAATTAAACGTCCCGGAAACATTGTTTGCAAAAGATTCATTGTCTGCCTAGCTGGGTGACAAGTTGATCCGTCCTGCTGGAACCACATGTTTTACAGGTTAAATTGTTGGGTTTGAGGGGCCAGAAAGTTTTGCACAGCATCGATCTTGTCTGTATCTTACATTTTTCTTCCAGGAAACCGCTAGACGATTTCTACAGTTCACTGTTCCCCGAGTTGTAGCTGTTTCCCAACAGATTAGGTTAGTTGAAGACAATCCTGCGTCCGTATCTTTATTGGATGTATTCAAAAAAGGCTGTGCAAAATTAGGTAAGTAATCACACTTCAGTATACGCTCTCAACGTTTGATATTTTTTTAAAGCATTGGAAATATACGCCTTTTGTTCATTACTTTTTTTTTCATTTAGGAATAGAACATGACGACCCGATTCAGTATTACTATGAAAGATTGGCAACAGTACAAAGTAGAGGCATCAAGGCTAGTCACCAGGTGTATAGGGATATTTTGAAAGGCATTCAGCTGAATATGGTGCCAAGAAACCTTATCAAACAATGGGCTATCGAGACGTTCCCTTCAGCAACAGATTATTGGCACTTCAGGAAAATGGTGAGAAATAACGTGAAATTATTTTGTATTCAACAGCAAATGTGTTTTTATTGTTTTGAGTGCTACTGGCGTGCCGAAAGTGTAGTAAACGTTTTTTTTTATTTTTCAGTTCACTTTGCAACTGGCTCTTGCCTGCTTCTCAGAATACGTCTTCCATCTCACTCGTCTGAATCCGGATATGATGTATCTCCACCAAGACTCTGGACTTATGAATATTTCGTATTTCAAATTTGACGTAGATGATAGTACGGGCGAACTAGACACAACACGTCCGGTTCCGTTCAGATTGACACCTAACATCATTGAATTTCTGTCTACGATTGGAGTTACTGGACCTCTGACTGCATCTATGATTGCAGTTGCAAGGTGTCTGGTATATCCAAATTTCAAGGTAAGAATCATAGTTTCAAATAAGAGGAGAATGAAGGGCTTAGTGATTATGTGCGAAATACAGTGCCTGAGGTGACATCTCAATAAACCAAAACAGAACAAGTTTTTATGTAATGTTTCTAAATCTTCAACTGACAATAATTAGTATTATTGAAAATTGTATTTTTAATGGCTGAATTAAATTCTTTATACTCTTTTTTCAAAAATGATAGGACAGAACGTGATAATTTCATGTCAAACTGTCAGATAACAAAGGTTATTCTCAGATCTGAAGCATGATCTTTATTGCAGAAATAGGGCCACAGTCTAATGACATTGGTAAAAAACGTACTACAGCACGCTAAAAATTGATACGTCGCAGCTTTGACGGGAAACTATGCGTTTGAACTTTGAAACTCAAGTTTTGCCACATCTAATTCATAAAAAGCACTCTATGAATACACTTTTCAGATACACATTTTTGGAAAAAAGCCCGTTTCACCATTGTATGTTCCTTACTGTGCGACATTTCATATTTATTCCAATGTTATTCATAAACATTCAGAATGAATAAGTTTACATTATTTCAGGTTCTGAGCATTTTAAAACCGATTTTGCGTGATGAAATGATGTTATCGAGAGCGAAAAAACCTGAAGACATTACTGGTACCAATCAAGAAAAGGTTTCAGATGCTGAACAAATCATAAATATGGTCAATAAGGCTGTGACGTCAATCTCGAATAGACTGAATAGCTTGGCACACTTTGAGGGAACTGATAGCAAGGTAATTATTATATGAAAAATAGTTCAGATTTGTATGAATGGTTAATGCTTTGAGGGTATTATTTACATAGTCCATTTATCGCCTGATATAATCTGACCATATTCAAATATCATTTTTGATCACAAATTTCATATACCTGAGAACGGATTTACACATTTTTTGTTGATCTTCCCTATGGAGAGAGCTATTAAAACTGGAATCGTACAGATTGTATGGTAATTGGTATCAAACGCCCTAAAAATGAACAGATTCGATACGATATTTGAAAAACGTATGTTCTTATACATACTTTAAAATAAAGCGGATGTGTATATCACCTTTTGTTGCGAAGAAAAAAATTACTTACAAATACGAAATGTTTTAATTTGTTTAGAAGAAAAAACGTAACCCTTCGTTTTTCGCATAAAAATTATCTGTATCTGTATTTTGCTAAAACATGCCCTTTAAACAAACCCTGTATATTGCTCAATAAACTAGTAGTGATGGCCGGAAGTCAGGTGTTTTGGGGTAAACAATTAGAAATTCTCAAAAACTGCTTGACTAATCGACTTTTTTTGTGGTTGTTTAGAAGTAAGAAGCCTTCGGATTTGAAGAATTTCGAGTAATTGCGTGAAATCATCATCGCATTAGCAACAAGTGCCGAAACCTGCATTTTGCATCGGTTTTCAGCCATAACTTTTTTACTATTCTTGGTGTCTTTTTATGTGTGATCTCATAAATACCTAAAAATCTTATTCAAAGAGTTTTCTCGTTCCTGTCAACACTTTCGATTGAATCCCAAAAAACACGTTTTCTCATTCTTTGTTGTCGAATAAAAAGTTATCCCACAAAAATTGTGTACCCATTTTATGCGTCCATGTTGTAAATACTTGCATCAATAAAACCAGACAATTATTTGGGGAAAATTTGCTATGATTAGACTAGTGGTCCTGCAGGCTCTAACTGGACTTTTTTCTAGATACCTTCTGTATGTATAGAGAGCTTTTTTTGGTAGTAAAGAAAGCTATAAAATAGTCATAATCATACACACTGTATCAATAACATCCTTTTCCAGGTTGCAACACTTGTAGCTGCAGCCAACAGTCATGACAATCTTTGTCGAATGGACCCAGCCTGGCATCCATGGTTGTAATTCCCGTTTTTTTATCAGTATTTGATACATTTTGTCATTTATTGTTAATTTATTTTGGTTAGTTGGTTGTATAAAGGTTAGTGTAGATTATTTTTCGATATAATGAGAAAAATAATATAATTTCAGAAAGTACTGTTTGTATTTTATTTGATTGTGAGATGTCACATTGCCCAGGCAAAACTATCAAATGGTTGTCATCAGGAGATAACAGAAACAAAATGAGGTATCGAAAAAATTCGGCTCGCGGTTGGATATTATAGTCTGATGAAATAATTTCGCAAGATTATTAGTCAAACACCTCAAACAAAAGTAATCGATGTCTCGTGAGATGAATTAGATAAATTGGCGACATAAAATCAGCCGAAAATTGAAACGTACAATAACCTATCATCACTTCTACAATCCTAATACCGCAAACAGAATTTCACTACCAATAATTCTTTGACCAGAGATTTTTCTTTTTATCATCCGGATAACACAAACGCTAGGAGGTATAGAAGACGTAAATTGGTGGAAAATTTGCACAATCAACTTTTCCCACTTCTGCGACCCGGCTTCAGATTCCAGATCGGTGCAAGATCAAATAAATATGTACATCGCATCGTAGGAGCAATGGTCTGCTAAATTTGCTATCAGGCGCAGAAACGATAGGAGACATGAAACAGATACTTTGCTCCAGATTCAACATTGGCGGGAAAATTAGATCGCCGTTGTGAATACTTCTTGCCCTTTCTGCTATCCGTATACAGAATTTTAATTGTCTGTAAATCGCATGTTTGATTGGACCATTTACGGCAGTCCTCAACCTGCTAAAGGCAAAAATTATCAGGATCGCAGAAGCGCGAGCAGGTATGCAAAAAGCTACTATATTCCTGATTCAAAGTAGTCGAGAAAACTATATAAATACTTCCCACATTTTCTGTTATCCTGATACAAATTCTTTAGTGCGTGAAAATCGCATATTCGACTGGACTATGTGCGTTGATTCTTTATTAGCATAAGCGATCTTTACTATAAGGATCGCAGAAACTTTAGGAGGCATGAAACAGATACTTTGCTCCTGATTCAACGTTGGCGGGAAAATTAAATCGCCGTTGTGAATACTTCTTGCCCTTTCTGCTACCCGCATACAAAATTTTAAGTGGAAATCGCATGTTTGATCGGACCATTTACGGTAATCCTCAACCTGCTTGCGCAAAAATTATCAGGATCGCAGAAGCGCGAGGAGGTATGCAAAAAGCTACTATACTCCTGATTCAAGGTAGGCGAGAAAACTAGATAAATACTTCCCACATTTTCTGTTATCCTGATACATATTCTTTAGTCTGTGAAAATCGCATATTCGACTGGACTATGTGCGCTAATTCTTTATTAGCATAAGCAACCTTTACTATAATGATCGCAGAAACTTTAGGAGGCATGAAACAGATACTTTGCATCCTGATTCAACGTTGGCGGGAAAATTAGATCGCCGTTATGAATACTTCTTGCCCTTTCTGCTACCCGCATACAAAATTTTAAGTGGAAATCGCATGTTTTATCGCACCATTTACGGTAATCCTCAATGTGCTTGAGCAAAAATTATCAGGATCGCAGAAGCGCGAGGAGGTATGCAAAAAGCTACTATACTCCTGATTCAAAGTAGTCGAGAAAACTAGATAAATACTACCCACATTTTCTGTTATCCTGATACAAATTCTTTAGTCTGCGAAAATCGCATATTCGACTGAACTATGTGCGCTAATTCTTTATTAGCATAAGCAACCTTTGCTATCAGGATCGCAGAAACGGGAGGAGGCATGAAAGATACTTTGAATCCTGATTCAACGTTGGCGGGAAAATTAGATCGCCGTTGTGAATACTTCTTGCCCTTTCTGCTACCTTCATACAAAATTTCAAGTGGAAATCGCATGCTTGATCGGACCATCTACGGTAATCCTCAACCTGCTTGAGCAAAAATTATCAGGACCGCAGAAGCGCGAGGAGATATGCAAAAAGCTACTATACTCCTGATTCAGAGCAGGCGAGGAAACTAGATAAATACTTCCCACATTTTCTGTTATCCTGATACATATTCTTTAGTCTGCGAAAATCGCATATTCGACTGAACTATGTGCGCTAATTCTTTATTAGCATAACCAACCTTTGCTATCAGGATCGCAGAAACGGGAGGAGGCATGAAAGATACTTTGCACCTGATTAAACATTGGTGGGAAAATTAGATCGCCGTTGTGAATACTTCTTTCCCTTTCTGCTACCCGTATACAGAATTTTAAGTGTCTGGAAATTGCATGTTTGATTGGACCATTTACGGCAGTCCTCAACCTGCTTGAGGAAAAATTATCAGGATCGCAGGAGCGCGAGGAGATATACAAAAAGCTACTATGCTCCTGATTCAAAGTAGGCGGAAAAACTAGATCAGCCAGATAAATACTTCCCACATTTTCTGTTATCCTGATGCAAATTCAGTAGTGTGTGAAAATCCCATATTCGACTGGACTATGGGCGCTAATTCTTTATTAGCATAAGCAGTATTGGCTATCAGGATCGTACTAACGTGAGATATGGAAAAACATAATCTGTTCCTGTTCTGTATCAATGTGAATAACTGTTCCGTTTTTGTTAGCCTAACAGAATTTTTACCATTCCTGCAATTCCGATATTAAACCCTTACAATATACTGGGGTAGGGTTATGTTCCAATGCTGCAATCCTTATCTTTTACTGCTTCTAATCCGTCACTGGCTAAACCTTTCCCGCAAAATTAGCAAATCCTTGATTAAAATGTATGGCTACATGTTTCCAGAAAAACGAGGTATGGAAAAAGTGATATGCACATACTACATGGTAGCAACTTAACCTGGAGATCATGAGGAAATTGGTGGTGATCCAATATTCAGAAGTAGTCAAGAGGAAATCGCTGCGGCTATTTTGATTATCTTTCCACATTTCACGTCTGTTTCCCCAATCAACTTTTGAGACAGCTCCACGCATGAACAAATGAATTGAACTGAACAATTTTATTTACCTGAAATTTCTATGACTTGCCCTGATTTTTACATCGATATTGTTTGGGAAACTGAAAAGTCTACAAACAAGGTACAAGCTTTATTTATTATAATGGCACCATATAACTGTATAACACATTACATATACATAAATGGAATAATTCGTATCATTATTTATATATATAACATGTTAAAATATCTTAAAAATAATGGAATAAAAATATCAGACTAGGAAAAAATGTACAGGATTCTCCATAAATATTTCGACATGATCACACTTTTCAACCACAAATATCTATCTTGGATTCCTTGAATATCTTTGGTCTGCCTAAGTTAAATATAAAAACAAACGTTTATCTATAAGCCTCCTTTTGTTGAAAAATAAACGTTATTACTTTAGGCTCTTCTTATTACTTAATCACATAGTTTGTATTAGGATAATAGACATAGATCTCTTTCAATAAATAATACTAAAAACATTTGAACAGAAAACTGTGGCACATATAAAAATACAAAGAGTACGAACTTTGAATATTTAATAAACACGAATATGGCGAAGAATTCCCTTAAAAAGTATTCTCACGTAAATCCATCAACTCACGCTTAAAACTGTGGTGGTAAAAATCCAGAGATATTTTTATACGATGTCGCCTTGTCCTTATAAGATCACAGTATACTTAACCTCGAAAATCATGTAAAAATAACGATATCAACAATATGAAAAACGAACTATACAAACCAACAATAGAAAATATACTCATATCAACAGGACTAACAGCATGCTACTTTTTAATTTTTAGGAGTTTCCTGACAGATTAGCGCTGAATCCAAGAGTCAAGTGTAGTTTATATCAAAGTTCGTTAAGATACAGTGCCCAATGTTCCAAATGACGAGTGCTGTTTCTAAGATAAAAAGTGCATCAGTCGGGAAGGCTCTCGTTTTTGACATACAACATTCATTAAAGTATCGAAATCGGAAAGGACTATCTCTTCGGAGTGGTATTGCCTTAAAATATAAACAAAATTTTTCGTGCTTGAGACTACATTAATTACTACACCACTGGCTAAGAAAAACACCTATTGCATTTTTGAATAACGTATAGAGAAATGAATTCGAATACGGTGAAATCCGTATAAAAATTTCAACCGGTTATACTTAGTTAGTGAAGTATGTCATTGTGTAGTTTTTGGAGAAATATTCTATCGCACCCTAACGTTATATAAGCAATATTAAAGAAAATAGTTCAGGGATAAATGAAAGTATCAGAACGAAAAAGAATGATATACCGATTTTCCTGTTGATATAAATATAGGACAAACAAAATAATTTCCTATCTTAGGTACAGTTTCACGAAAGAGCTATTAACTGTATTTGTGTAATATTTGGATGCATGTTTTATTGAAGCATTTGCGTATTTCTCCAGGTAAATGAAAAATGGCCTAAGTCCAATTTTTGTAGAGTAACAACATTGTGCTTGGAAAGCAAATGGGAGTCAATCTCACACTTCCCATCCTTTTTATGGGTGATCAGTGAGGTGCATTTTGGAGGTAATCTTGAACGAATCAACTGCAATATAAAGCATAGCAACTGTTCAGATGATGATTTAGACATATTGAACGATGATTTTAGGGAAATTAATCAGTTCAGTACTTTATAGTTCAGTGTAAAACAATGTTTTAAAGGAATTTTGGAATGTATATTTCAATGCATTTGCCTTCGCCTTTCAAATAACCTTCTTGCAGAGAAATATTGACCACAAAATTACAATTCCTCGCAAAAAGTAGAAACAGTAACTTGAAAACATGGCCAGTTCTTTGCTATCTAAATGTGCTATTTCAGGGACACTTAGACAGTATACGCATGAGTCGCCATGTTTTCAAGGACAATACTGTTTTTTGGTTGTAATGTATACAAGAAAAAAATCAGAATCAACCAAAATTGCCTAAAGATTAACTAACATGTTGCACATTACTGTATAGAACACAGCTGTTTTCTCAGTTCTTCACTATCGTCTATATCTTCTACAGGCACTTGTTTAGCATTGGGGACCACCTAAGATAAATATTCCAATAGGTTAGTGCATAATCCAGTTCAAACATTGATCAATATTGTATCCAGCACGTTTCTAGGTTTGTCTCGATAGTGCGAGTGACACTGGGTATATTAAAAATTTATGAAAGTAAAATGGCAGCTCTTGATGAAAAATTTCAGCTTTAAAATTCCTATTCCACGGGCTACAGCTTAAACAACATGACGCATCTTTTTTAGATTCGCCTTGACGGTGTGAGTGACAATGGATCTAAAATTTTATAAAACGGTAGATTTTAAACTCAAACCTCAACCTTGATATTCCTATTTCACGGGCGAGCCCAAACAGCTTGATGGATTTTTACATTTGACATGTCCTCAGATTCGTCTTGATAGCACCATTAAATCTTAATTTTTTTCAGTTACTTTTTTTGTTCCTGCCTGACGTTAACATAAAAGGCTTGAAAAAGCAGAAAACGACACCACTCAACTTTGAAAAAAATTAACGCTTTAGGATGAGTGTTTCTGGTATATTAATAGAGGCATATATCCAAAGATATATGAGAGTTAATCCCCACTCTCTGCTCCCGGTCCCTTTGCAGATCTTTATTATATACTAGTTGATAATAAAACAAGCGGTCTCAAAAACTGTGTTGACATTATACAGGGTTATCCAAATTAAGTGTCCACCATTAGTAACTTTGTTATTAGTGAAAATACAAAGTTGTTTGAATTAGCAAACTAGTAGCATTTTTAACGCTGGTAAAAATGAGAAATAAAAAAAAACAATTGAGAGTCGTTATTTTGATTTTTTTCAGTAAAATAACATTTTTTTAAATGGAAACCCCTGTATATTATATTTTTTTCTGTTAAAGCATCAAATTTTAAACAAAAAAGCTTACAATAACTTTTCTCCTAGGTTACAAATTGTTGAAGTTATGGCCTCCAATCTGAAACAATTAAATTGTATCGACAAACTTTATTTTCAACATCAACTTATAATCTTACAAAATACAATAACAATTTTTTTTAAAGAAGATGCTCGAAAACACCACCTTGTTCTTCAATACATTTTTGGGCACGTTTTTCAACTGCTCGAACTGTCTTAAGTATGGTCCTACCATCTATCTGGGTTATCTTTTCCCTAACTGCAGTCTTTAACGCGTCAAGGTTATCGTACCTTCGCTTGTAAATTTGGTTCTTTAGGTAACCCCACAAGAAGTAATCAAGTGGGTTTAGATCTGGTGATCTGGGAGGCCACTGTATTGGGCCATTTGTTCCTATCCACTGATCATTAAAAGTAGTACTTAGAAAATGATAAGTACCTCTGGAGTTGTGGGCAGGTGCGCCATCTTGCTGAAAATGCAGATGATGTCTACTTATAAGATCCAATTCGTCTAAGAAATTAGTCAGAATTTCTGACATAAATTCCACATATCTTTCACCAGTTAGGGTTCCCTCATAAAAGAACGGGCCAACAATTTTTGAACCAATTATACCGCACCAAACGTTGAAACTGAAACGGACTTGTGGGCCTCTTGGATGTACTAACAAAAGATTTTCTCTTGACCAATAATGGTGGTTTTTTCTATTAAACATTCCAGAATTTGAAAAATTTGATTCATCTGTCCATAAAAGGTAACGAAAGTTATTTACATTTTGGCGACAGAAGCTAAGATACCAATGGCAAAAAACAAGTCTTCTCTCTGGATCCCCTGCCAAAAGCGTTTGAACTGGTCGGTACTTATACGGAATAAATTTGTATTTTTTTAAAATCCTTTGAACAGTACCATAACTGAAATTAGAGTCCTTGAGAATATCTGCTATTGAATTCTCACGATAAGCTTCAAAATATCCAATAACTGCAATTTCCGTGGCCTCGCTTATTATGAATTCTTTTTTTGCCCTTGTTTTAGCAAAAACATTTTCGTTGCCCCTAAATTTTCGATAAAGTCTCAGAAAATATCGTTCATACGGTTGAATGCGAGCGGGATATAATTCACTGTAGTATTCTCTTGCTCTCAAGGAGGATTTTCTGCACACTAAATAGCATTCTAAAATATCACACTTTTCTTCATGGGAGAACATTTTTCTTTAAATTAATGACACAATAAAGCTTATAAACAAGTATTTACACTAATGTTTGACATTATTTGATTTTATCATTGTTTTCCAAAGCCTTCTAGTTGCGAGTATGTCCAGTTTAACAATTTGTCGCTTATCTTAATGCTGTCAAATCGCGAACGCCATGTTGTTTTCATAGCGGTCTTAATATTATAATACTGCAAATAATTAAAAATATTTATCGTTATTTTGACTTTATTTTTGACTTTAGCGGAAAAGTCATTATGAACTTTTTTGTTTAAAATTTGATGCTTTAACAGAAAAAAATATAATATACAGGGGTTTCCATTTAAAAAAATGTTATTTTACTGAAAAAAATCAAAATAACGACTCTCAATTGTTTTTTTTTATTTCTCATTTTTACCAGCGTTAAAAATGCTACTAGTTTGCTAATTCAAACAACTTTGTATTTTCACTAATAACAAAGTTACTAATGGTGGACACTTAATTTGGATAACCCTGTATGCTTTTTCCGTTCATGAATGATAAGGATTGTAATGGAAATGGATCGTGTTGAGTAAGAAGCAGTAATAAAATGTCTGCAAGTGATAAGTTTTCACTGAAATTCATCAAAATATTCCGAGGACTGCTGAAGGGTGTGTAGTTTCTTACGATATGGCCAAACACTGGTGTCGAGATTTCAAATATGGAAAAACATCTTATAAAAACCACCTGTTAAGGCAACGACTGGCCAATACATTAAAAAAAGCGTATGAGACGGAGTTACAGGAAGACGTAGGGATCACGTGGAGAATAGATAACAATTAACTGTAGTTTTACTGCAAGTCGGTTGGGGACGGAGGATAGGAATCAACTCTCATGAATACTTGGAATATAAGCGTATGTTCAAAACCATATTCTATTGTTTACAAAAATGTTGTGCTTACCTTAGGCATATATGGCTGGTAATCCAAGCCAGATCGTTCATAGAACAGTATGTAAGCTGTACTGGTGTCTATCTTGGGCACCCGTGCATTCTCGTACGGACACCGAAAACTGTTCACCGACTTCCGGCTGGAATACGGCGAATCCCTAAGGAGTTTCTCGCTACTGCTGGAACGATTATCGCAGGCCAAACCGTCGGAAACGCAACCCACTTTGTCCACGGAACTAATCGACCCTGATCTGGAACTAGAAGATCGAGTTTGACTACAGTTCATGTTATTACAAGTCGGACTAGATATGTTCGCTTTCCGTCTCTGTAACCATGGCTAACCGCTTGTTAGCAATCATCGCTACGATATAGGCCTTGTCTTGAAGGCAGAAAGCAAACAAACTGAAGTGATCTACTGAGAAGCTAGGTAATAGCGTTGTCCTTTGATAAAACTGATGCAGTTTCCGTGTCTGAAACACTGCTCTGGTTCATCCTAATATTGGCCCCCAAAAGAAAAAAAAAGAAGTGTAAACTGACTGTAAAGAAACGGTTGTATATAAAACCACAAATAAAATCTGCAAAATGTGACACCGTAGCCAGCTGACAATACCAGCACCAGCAACCTTCAGGCCATGCAACATTTCTGCAATGAGTGCAAGACTACTTAGTTCAAAGTACGGTCCAAAACAATATGATTACACGCACAGTGCAAAACTAGTTCCATCAAAAGAAAACGCTTCAAGTCTCCAACCAAAATTTAGGAAATTTAGTGCTGGCCAAAGTCATTTCCTCTCTTGGATTTCCATTTGTACCTGAGAGAGCGAGAGAAAGAAGCGTGTTAGGCAGAGTGAGCCATGTAGGCGTCTTCACCACGTTGCCAGGCAACGACAGTGGGGGAGGAGTTACAGCAGAGCAGGGTTATTACGTAAAAAACCTATATGACGTAAAAAACGACAAAATGTCAAATTTCCTCCCAGCTACAGCATACAATTTACAGCTTAGACCTCCAATAATGTCATATCTAAATCTACATAATATCGCAAAAAACTATATAATGTAAAAAAAACTGACATGTCACTTTTCAATATACGTAATACCCATGGTGCTCCCTCCACCACTGTCCTTGCCACGCAACGTGGTGATGAGGCGGTTATGGCGCACTCTTTCTAACACGCTTCTCTCTCTCTCTTCCTCTCACGTACGTATGGAAATCTAAAAGCGAATACTACTTTGAGCAGCACTTAATCTTAACGTTTTTAAATCACTACCTGCAGCTATTTGTGGCCGAAATTTCTCGAGGAAGAGATCCATCAGATGCCTCAGATCCTACCCTTTCCCTCACTGTTGATTCTTCTACAGAACAAGCACTGCCACTGCTCAATTTTCTAGCCGGTTGCTGCTGGCCCTATTTCATAAATATTACAAAATCACATATGTATTTTATATAAATGCTTTTTCTTCTAAAGCAGTTCATCAGGGGCACTTGGCTCTTGCAAAGTAGATATGAAAAGTTCATAGGTGAAAGCTGATATACCAGACAGCTGCATAAAGTTGTCCTTGAATGATGAAGTGTACCTGAGCCATGTACAAGTGATAACATATCCCAAGAGAAACTAAGCTGGTGAATAACAATCTTACCCCAACATTTTTTCTCCTAGAGAGTGGTGTGCAGCCCCCTCCAGATATAGCTCGAGAGTGGTACGATGGCAAAGGATCCTGGTTATCAGCAGTTAACACTTCCCTGCACGAACTGTCATTGTAGCAGTACCAGTGACCATTGGGGTTGCAGGCATATGAGATGTAATGGCCACCATTCAGCAATCCACTATGGCTCTGAAAAGCACACTTACGCTTATTGCATGCACTCATCTATTTGTTAAATTCGTGATTGGTAATTCAACAGAAGTCTATTGGCTATAATACCATCGCCAAACATTCCACTCTTCCACATTTCGGGCGCTGTATACGTTAAAAGAGTCATTGATGATCCCATCCCTGGCTTTACCAAACGCAAGTAATAACTAACAAGTAGTGTTACCATTTTGACTACTTATATAGGGTGATTCACAAGTCGTCCTCAAAATGCGGTTCTGTGTATGATGTTTCATTTTTGGTCACGACTTGTAAATCATCCTGTAAAAAACCATAAATGCCATGAAAGCTATTACTTCTGCTGTTCCATCGTAGAAGTATATTTTTTTTTGCTACAATTATCTGATAATTTTCCGCTATAAAAGTTTCCTACTCAGGTTATGTTATATATTTTATTTTAGGTGAAAAATTAAAGCTTCCGCCTTTTGTTGGGTACTTCGACAAAATTTAAGCAAAGAGGACTCTTTATACTTTTTTTAATTCTCTCTAGCTTTCAATGGACTTTGCCATCATCATCAGGAGCTGCAATTACAATGATACCAGTAGCAACAAAAGTGTAAAATGAATTTAAATTGAATCAACTTACGTATGTGAGGATGTTGCTAATTGTTGTTTTCGTATAGGATGAGGGAAACGTCCAGTAACATGGTGAGAGCTGGATACATGGTACAATGGTTAAAATTATATAAAATATGACAAGACAAGTTAAAGACAGATAAAAAATTATTTAGAAAACATTAGAGCATTACGTCGTGAAGCCACTTGATTGCACAAAATGGTGGTCATGGTAATGAGTGAGATGAACCTTTGACAGAAGGCCGAAGGTTGTCAATGTCTGTGTTGAAAGATGGAACTAATTTGCTACTGTTATCATTGTAATTGCAGCTCCTGATGATGTTGGCAAAGTCCATTGAAAGCTAGAGAGAATTAAAAAAGTATAAAGAGTCCTCTTTGCTTAAATTTTGTCGAAGTACCCAACAAAAGGCGGAAGCTTTAATTTTTCACCTAACTGGTTTAGACGACAATGACCACGTCTCAAGTTATATTTTATTTTATATACATGAGATATCTTACCACGACAGCGTAGAGCTGATACTTCAGATCAAATGGGTCCTGTCCAGGCAACAGTTTATGTTCATGGTAATCTTTGAGATGCTCGTCTATGATGGGTGTCTTCAAGAGACTAGTTGACTCTAACCTTGCTCTACCTTTGTTCGCACGTTCAGTCGGTTTTTTAACCTCAATCTTCCTTAGTTCACTATCATTCGACAGTCGCCAGTTGTCTACCTCGTCTTTAACAGCAGTGGTGTCATTTCTACTGGGAATGTCACCATTCATATCACTGTAAAATATTGTATCAGTTTAATAATAGAAACACAAGGTTCAAAGGTACCTACGTTGTCTATGGGGATACAGTGATGCGACTAAGATACTCTGTTTTCACCAAAACTAATCCCACGGCCACCCAATTTCAACCTGTTTTCGACTCTCGGATTCATTGCATTCGCGTTTGCAACAGGCAGTATTATTTTCAGTTCATAAATGAACCACTAGCTATAAGTTACTAATAGGGTGGAATATAAAGAGACTAAGTATTGGATATAAGTTACTAATAGGGTGGAATATAAAGAGACTATTTATGTTATTGGCAGAAAAACCGCATTATCAGTTGGATTCGATGAGAAGGGTCCCTAAGAGGTGGCTATGGAATGCGGACAGGTGATCAAATCGAAGACTTTCGTACACCATTAAACGTTTTGCATATGCGTTGTTCTACCTCGAATTATTGGGTTTTCATTTTCTTGACAAATCGTAAAATACTCACGATTCCTCGAGTATTCTCTCGGGCTGACTGTCAACAGACTTCTCCAATTCTTCATTTTTCTGCTCAATGAGCTGTTTGTGCCTAAGAATGGTTTCCTGTGGTACAGACGCCAAATAAGCTGTGGGATCAAAGTCTTTGAAGGGAAAGTTCACCACTTTCTGAGTTTTTACCCACTTCGTATTGACGAAATCGAACCGCTTCAGATGTATAATCTGTAATAGATTGAAATACATAGACTAGTAAGACAAAAATGTATAAAATCGTTGAAGGGTTTGTTGTTTATGGCTACATATAGTTGGAGTGGAATTTTGTTTATATTCCTGGAGAAGGAAAGAAAAGATACAAAAACATTAACTGCTACAAAATGGCGTCAAGTAGATTGACATTATACTGCCCACACCTTAGAAACAACATCTAGTACAATTTTCCATGAAGTATAATGGCATCAAAAAGTTCTGTGACACTATTTGGGCTTTTCGTGAAATAAAATTTCCTCAGATTGCAGCAATGAGCGTGTCCGTACTAGCCTCATTTTTTTTAGATCTGGTGTAAAGCTATTTGTCAAGAATGTTTGATACCTCTTTATACGTACTTATACACTATACAAACCTCACGAAATCAAGTAATTTCATAAAGTTACACTCCAAGCGTAATGCTAGTAAATATATATGATATCGCGCCCACCTCGTATGAGCATCACCGGCTACATGTTTTTTCTCGCTGCTATAACTCGATCGCGACCGACAGCGATGCAGTCATACGCAGAGCTTGATGCACGAAGGAAGAAGTCCCGCGCCCCGCGACAGGCACACGAAAAGTGTCTGTAAATATTTCTCTAAGCTTTAAGGGCAAATGTAAGGGGAAATCTATGATGTGCGAAACATGTCTGATAGGTGCTTAGAATTACAGGGGTTTGAAGCAGATTAATGTACAAACATCAAAAATTTATCCTAAAACGTTTTTTTTTTTCGTTTTTTGAATTGCCCTCCGCCGCGACCGGACAGATTTTCAAAAACTACAATGCTTTTTATCCTCGGCATAGTAGAAATCTTGGGAAGGATTAGCGGACAGACAGATCGACGGAATGGGCGACATGGTTTTTGTGATGTGCACGTCATATAAAAAGAACATAATATCTCATTTCAAACGATTACAATACTTCCTCGCCCAGTGACGTAAGAAGCCAGAAATACTCCATATCCTGTATAGCTTACCAATAAGGGAGGTAGTCTCCAAATCTGCAGTTTCTTGGTAGCTGGCTGCTTGTCTTGACAGTTGCTGCAATGGTATTTTGCCTCCAAGCGTTCTTCTGACGTAAAGGCTTTCAAGCAGTAATCCAAATCTATCGGTTCCGTATGAAGTCTCCTACAGATTGCTACAGATTCATGCTCTATCCATAACTGCAAATGAATCAGCATGTAGCAAAATGCATTTTATATGGAATATCAAGAAAATTTAAGGGCAGATTCTACACGTATAAGAAAAAAGTTCTTATTGGGGTCGTGCATCTCAATACTTTTCATCTGATTGTTTCATGGTATATGCAGAGATGACTTATAAACATGTTCACGTTTTTGTTAAGACATGCATTCTTAACAAATAACCGTAAAGCTCTGGATTTGAATTTCTTATCATTTTTTGAAGAAAACAATGATAAAAAAGCAATTACACTATTATACTAGGAATGTGGAATTTCAGAGCTGCATTATTTGTTAGCGAGTTATGATGCATAAAAATACATTTTTTGCCAAAATTGTTTTTCAGTGATCCCTATAAACACCATGAAACAAACAGACGAAAAGTATCAAAAACTCTCCTTCATACTATTGAAAAAAAATGTGCCACATTAATACGAGTTCCCGGTTTCCTTGATGAATACGAAGTGTTTTCATTTTTTACTCCACTGATTTACTGTAACCGCAGGTTTTGGTACTTCCTTTTCCGTCGTTGAGGAATTCGGAGAGTACGAAATCTTAATAATTACGAGGGGGTTGAGGGGTGGATTTCGCTTGAACGATTTTGTTTAAGAATAAACAATTTTCGTTCAAAGCACTCAGTGATATGTCTGTGATGATGGAGATTGCATGTGAAGTCCAAATACAGCATAAGTTTGCGCAACTTAATTAATGCGGTAAAGTGAAACGTTGGAGACAAAGCCATGCGTTTTGATTAGCCTAAACAACTGGATCTCTAAATACGTGAGGTGCTCCAATTTGATCAATGTGACACTACAACGTGCGCATCAATTTAACGCACACATTAGAGTCTATTTGAACAAGTTTCTGAAAAACGTTTTCTTTAAAGTTGGAAAGTGCAACTATCTTACCTTTTCCCTATTGCTCTGGTATCGCAAATGGAGCGCCGTAGGGTCCCAATCAATGGAGATCATCATGCCGGGGGACCGCGTGCCCCCGCACCAGTCTATCACCCTCTGGTCGCCGCATGGGAGGACGCAGCCCCGGCAGAATTTGGTCCAATGGCAGACGGCGCAGATTTGACCGCCTTGCAGTACGGCCTTCAGGGTGAATGGGAACTCGTACTTCAGCGAATCGTCACTACAAAAAAAATGAGTCAAGTTTACTACCTCTACACGGTGTCTCCCAATTCATCTTTCCACCTAAGTATTTCGAAAAGTGCTAATTCCAGATGAAAAAGTTTCAAACAAAAGGTATAAGCTTTCGAGGAGGCAGAATGATGATGACCTTGACTACGAACTTCAAGGTCATTTTAAGGTCAAGTTAATATTTTCAAATGGAACTCCCATTTTCACGTCGGAATTGAAAACAGAAGCAACTTTACGTCCAAAAAAGCTGATCAAAAATCGTAGTTTGTCATATTCCAGTGTGGCTGCATGGGGAACAAATTCAAGTTTTGTATGTCTGCTTACGTACCTTATTTTTTTATCTGTATTTGTATGCTAAACGTTTTATATAAAAAAACATAATAACTCACCAATCAGTAGCATGGTTGGTCTGATCGCTCTGTGGCATAGGGCTAAGCAGCCTGGTCACCTGGCTCCAAACGGCTTCGTATAGGCTCTGACAAGTACTGTTTTCATTGAAACCTAGCAGGATGGGCATACCAAATAGGCTCGGTCTGCTCTTCTGCTGTGACAGGAAGTACGTCTCTTGTCGGACGCACTTCCGGTGAACGGCTACCAAATATGGCGGCGGCTTTTGAGTTAGGGTGTCGGATGTAGCTGAAATGGTTGTATATGAGTCATTTGTGATGTAGCGGTGTTTCCCATCAAAACATTCTCAACTTAAAAAGCTTGGGAGTATTTACCTGATGCTGTCGATGCGTTGGAATGCGTAGATATTGATGGTTTCTTATTGTAAGAAATTCTGGGCCTGTCTGTTACAGATTTCTTTACGTTCTGGAATCAAGCAACAGTTTATACATATAGCATATATAAACGTTAACAAATGATATTAATTGAAAGCTATAACTACAAAATTTTTAATTTTTGTTGCAGATTAAAATCAACAACAAAGAATACTATAAATAGAACAATTTATCTACATCAACAATAAACATAATCTACAAAACAACACACTACGTGTATATACATGAATCTACTACTAACAACGCCACAAAATTTAGAATTAGCAAAAACTGTATGCTTGCAAAATAATAAGTAATAAGTAAAAAATGCTAAATTAGATATTGAATAATGCAAGTTTTTTTTTAATTCACGAGATAAAACAACTACAGGGGATTTAAAACAAAAAATAAGAGATTAACAGCAAACTAGCTAAGTTCAGGAATTCTAGCATCATTATTAATAAGACTTTCTCAGTTATAACCTAGAATGTTTCTATAACTAAAAAATGTAGCAATATTAGCCTAAAAAATTGTGGTAAGGCCATTTTGCACACTCGTTAGCACTCTGTAAAAAGAAGTAATATAACGACCAACAAGGGCCTGCCTAAATCACAGAACACGAAAATGTATTATTATCTTGGATTCTTAACACTGTGGCTTTAGTAATCCCGGCAATAATCAAAAACTGATAAAACCCGAAAATAAAATCTAGCACATTGTCAATTTATTTTTTTAATACCATGATTTTAATAAATCCGAGTAATCAGTTTTTTCTTTGTACATTATAACAGTAAATGCCGACTAATATGTTCAAATTCATACACATTATACCTCAGTGACGTTGCATCATGCGTAATCTAGTGAATCGTGAGAAACGAAAATATATTCTGTCGTTATTCTCCTAGTGATCACTTTTGCCAAGACTGACCTTCTTCGTCCAGGACCCTTATTCTTGAAACTGAGGAAGTAGAATCACTGAAAAACAAATGGGCGTGGTTCTCTACCCTGGGGAATGATCCCAAAGTCTGATGGCTGTTGACGTTTATCGAACAAGTTTGTGAACTATCCATATTCGGCAAAATATACTAAGTGATATATAAATCCGAACACCCAGTTTAAATGGTTTTATTTTAATAAAAGTTGGTGAATGTATTTATCTTACTGTAAATAACAAGTGAAAAAATGTTCAGCCTTATCAGTTGGACATTCCGGTTTTTATACTGCTTTTTTTTAATTCACTAACGCTCTTAAAATGAATATTTCAGCCGCAGTAAAGAATCAACGTTGGCGGATTTTGGTTCTTGACATCCTTTACGATCGGTTACGATGCCTAGAGTACGGAGACCTGTACGATTGCGTCAACTTAGTGAGTTTGATAGGGGCCGTATAGTGGGACTTCGGGAAGCTGGACTTTCTTTTCGGGCAATTGCAGTTAGAGTGCAAAGAAGTGTAGACACTGTGGTTAGGTGTTGTCAGGCATGGCTTCGAGAAGGCCGTACGCAAAGAGCAAGGGGCACTGGACGCCGCCGTAGAACAACAGACCGTGAAGATCGCCGCCTAAGATTATTGGCCTTAAGGGACCGTTTCTCCACTACCAGGTCCATTGCAAATGAATGGTTTGCAGAATACGGAAGACCTATTGGCATGCGAAGTGTTTACCGACGAATGAGAAGTTTTGGCTTGTTTTCATACCGGCCACACTGGGTCCTCCCTTTAACTCGAGAATACCGACGTAATCGCCTTGAGTGGTGCAGACAACGGTCACTCTGGGATCAGGAATGGAACAGTATTGTCTTTAGTGACGAGTCTCGATTTTGTTTAGGCATGCACGATGGTCGTGCCAGGGTTAGAAGGCGACGTGGTGAAAGGAGGAATCCACAGTTTTTTGTTGAAAGACATGTTCATCACACTGTTGGAGTTATGGTTTGGGGTGCTATAGCTTATGGTTCCAGGTCACCTTTAATCTTCATCAGAGGTAATATGAACGCGCAGCGTTATATCCACGAAGTTCTAGAACCCCATCTTTTACCCTATCTTGACACCCTGGCAGATCCAACTTTCCAACAAGATAATGCCCGACCACATGTTGCAAGAGTCACAATAGACTTCTTTCAACATAATGATGTCACATTGTTACCATGGCCACCAAGATCTCCCGACTTATCCCCAATTGAGCACGTGTGGGATATGATGGGTAGGAGATTGCTCAATTTGCAACGTCCTCCTCAGACTCTAGAAGCACTTCGAGAGGAGTTGGTGGTTGCCTGGAATGAGATACCACAGGAGGACATTGACCAGCTGATCAGAAGCATGCCTAGGCGCGTTGGAGAATGCGTAGAACATTAGGGTGCATCCACACATTATTAAAGGTCAAAGGGCTTTAAAGCAGTGCAATCATTTTGAAATTTTTATCATTTACTTATTATGCTTCATTAAGTACTTATACAAAATTTTATTAAAATAAAACCATTTAAACTGGGTGTTCGGATTTATATGTCACTTAGTATAGTAGTTCGTAAGTTGTACGCGTAATTAAACGTTTCATCGCAACTTCGACTTTAGAAATAGACCGATACAAGACATATGAAAAGTTTAAAATATAATAAGGTAGAAATGTTTTCGATCCGCTTACTTCTGCTAAGCTCACCGCCAGGCGAGCCGGTCCGGCTGACTAATCTATCCGTACTGCAGAGCAAACACATATACACTGTGCTGTGCGCTGCCGACAGTAAATACTGGTAGGGCAGGGAAAGAATGTGTATGGACTAATTGTATGGACCTGTTTGATAGTCTTAATCCGTCTAATTTCTGAATTTTTCGTAACATACTTTTTTCTGGAGTTCACTTTCGCTGAACTTAATCATTTATGAACTGATGACAGCGTTGCGTAGGAAGTGCCGTGGTTTACTTGAGCGATTCTTCTATTAGTGTACAGTTACCCTACTTTTTCGTATTCAATAACAGGGTTCCTGGATGACACCTTTTGGTTCCAAGACACAAGATCCCAATATAGTCTAATTATCTGTGTATTTAAAAAGTACCAAATTGGCTAGCTTGTGAAAACTCAGCAAAAAGGGAATGACTGAATTAAACGAATAGTTATGAGAAATATTAGCGAATGCAGATTTCCGTGTTCTGTGATAGTATCGCTGCGCCACTGTAGCGTAAGTACGTGCATACCTTGAAGCACAGAATGTTGGGCATGCATAGGGCCGAACCAGCGCTTACCTCGGGACTGCGCGCCAGTGGACTTTCGCACATCTCCAACTCTATCAGAAAACAAACAGAAAAACATTGGTTACGTTACGGTACCTTAAGACCCAGTTCCACGCATCATACACTTTCCTAAATAAAAACCAATCTACAATGGATTTCCTAAGCATGTGATAAACATTCAAGGAACATGGAAAAGGCCATATAAATATGGATCTAAAAATTCTCCGCATGGGTTGCTTAAACCTTTCCATCTTGCATACTTTGTACACTAGTTTCAAAAATGACTGTCGTTTTCTCAAAGCCATATCGATTTTGGACGAAAAGGCTCTCCTGGAGTTTTTTCAATATGTTCTTTAGAACACTGCGAGCTCAATTACTTTGAAATATCTTAAACTTATTCTGAGGTTTTCATGTCAATAATGTTCCATGTTTATCTGGCCAGTGAATTCTATAATGTAGAATGCGTTTCGGTCACAACACTTTCCTTCTTCAGTACATCTAAAAAGTGTCATTAGGATAGACACACAGATACATTAAAGAAGAATTTCATATATATGTGGTTTCATTGGCCAGACAAAGATGGAGGATGATCTCAATTACTATCTTTCAAACACGATAAAGAGGTTAATCAACTGTTAAATGAAATGTTTGCCCTATATTTAGGAAACACAATGAACAATGATGGAGACAATTCTTATTTAAATGAGACCAAAATATGCCTCAGCTTTGAAAGTAAACTTATTTAGGAAAGTAGGTGAAATCGGGTCCTTAAACAAATATCTACATAGTAATAATTACAGTATTTTTTCTGAAAAATGAGAGAATTTCGCTAGTTAGAACACATTGAAGACAATATAAGGAAACATATAAATTTGAGTACTTGTAATGGTTCTGCTAATTCTGGAAATATTTAACCTCAGAAATATAGAATATCGACAAATGAAGATAAAAGGAAATTCTTGATTATCTTACAGAGGAACTGTTGAAATGTTTAAAATTGTTGAGCAATGGCCTAACTCGAACCACTATGCGCATGCTCCAAAGCATGTTGAAATGCCGACTTTTTGGCCATTGTTTATGGGAGTTGTCTCCACACCATAGTAGTGACATGCTTTGGATTGGGTTATTGTGGAAAAAACTATACCTCATAAGCCAACAAACGAACCTGTATCGATGTCGATCTCTGCTTTAGGTACCACCTCTCCAATATCAGGCACCTCGTAAGCAAATATCTCTGTGGCGGTAGCAGGGTTGATCTTTGCTTCATCGTCCAGTAAACAACGCACTTGACAACATGCTACCTCGGCCAATAGCAGACGGTCAGGTCGTACCCCGCATAGTTCATACAGTTGCTCTTTTAGCTCTAGGTACTTTGCTTCAGAGTTCAGCCGCATGCCGTACTTCACAGGTACCTCTCCGTTCAACCGCACCACTAATAGAAAAACAAGATAAAAATCTCGACAATCCAATGGGTGAATGCAGGGATCTATAGGGCTTAAGGCGGGGTTTACTGGGTGTTGATGTTCGGGAATTTCAAACTGACAATTTTCATTTGATACTACGGTAAATCGTGTAATCTCACGCAGAGGTCCCTAAAAGCTAATCAGCTAGGTGACAACTGACTGGTTATACGAAGAACGTCTTTATAACTATGAAAACAGAAGCCTAGCTTTTATGGCAATATGCAGAAGATTCATGATCTAATTTAGTATCAACTGCCAAATTGAAATGCAATTTTTTCCCAACCTCAATATCTTGCGAATTTAGGGTTGATGTCATTTGATGCCCACAACCACTGACAAAGTGCACAGTAATTTTATTACGCGCCTATTTTAAGAAACAAATAGGTAATTTTCTATATCTGCAGGTCTACTATCAAAAAATAGAAAAACGGAAGTTGGAGTATCAATACGATCAATACTAAGTTATGAGCTATTTACCTAATACTTCACATAACGTATAACTTTCCATAGGCAATGGCAAGCTGAGTAGGTTAAAAGGATCGAATCTAACAGATTCGTGACCGCAGGTCTGGCAAGTTACCTAGAAAAGAAAATATGATAATTTAAAAGAGACTACGTAAACAAACGATATGCTCGTAACAAGAATAGTATCAGATATATTCGTGGAATGTTTCTATTCGAAATGTGGTATTGTTCGGGGCTGGGCCTCGACCTCAAGCATAAGAGCATAAATATTCTCCGCATACAGTTCCCGTTCTGACGAGACCAATCTTCAGTTTCCTGGTGTTATAGACAGACAGATAATTGAAAAATCAAACAATATAAAAAATGTACCTTGCTCTTAAGCTGGCCATAAAACAGATCTGTAATAATTGAGTGGTCCCTGTTAAGATGATGTTGCCAGGCTTCTTCGGCTACTATTTCGTCTGGTCTCCCACCACTGTCTTTTAGTTCTATGTATTGCTTTTTTGCAACCCTGTTTAGGTCTTCGTGAAGGACATCCAAAAGCCAAGCTAACAGCTCCTAAAAATTATAAGAAAACCTAATGTGTAATTTATATCAGGATACGGACATGTTGGTGGACATAGAAAACCACCACAGTCTGGGAATTCCTTCTGATATAATGCCAAAAATAAGATTTCTGTTTCTAATAATTCTGCATATCGCTGCGATGCGATAATATTTTCTCAAAACAAATAAAAGAACGGTTGTAATCTGGTGAAGATACTGTTCTGTATGTAACAAAACATTTTGAGGATTTTCATCTACCGAGCCTAGAATATCACTAGACTCCTCTTTTCACTCACCTGGGAGTCATGTTGTCCCCCACCCCCTAAATGAGGGGCATGCTTCACGACGCAGCACCTCATTTTGATTGGCGCAACGCTCCTCGTCCGGCCCGCCCACAACTCCCTACACAACTCAGCGTACCGCCTGGCAACCACGCCTCTCGTTCCTAACGGGTTCGCTGCGTTCAACTCTGTGAGTTGCTGGTCCCGTTGGAAGTATAGGGTCAACGGTCGCGTGTTCGAAACAGCTTGTAAAGCGGCGTTCATGAAGCAGGTGTTGCCTAGGTTGTGTAAGCCGGTCGCACCTGGAAGAAACGCACACGAAGTAGAAACATTTGCCTCAATAAGTTGAAAAACCTAGCGTTGGCACACATTTTTTAATCTACTGCCTAAAAATGTGAAATTATCATATATTGACGTTTTCCAGGGGAATCTCCAAGATTACTTACTAGGAAATGCATTCTACAGCTCAAAGAAAAAATATTATGATATGCTTTAAATGTTTATTAATTTTACTGTCCCACTTTTGTATTTGGTTTCTTTGTTTGGCTGTGCATATAGTTTGCTGTGTTTTAAACACATGTTTTTTTTTCAAAACATGTTACACGTTAAAACCAGATAAATACATACACAAAAAACCAACAAATAAAATAAATATACGTTGAAAACACGGCTAAAATACACATTATTTTTCGACAAAAATTTTGAGAACCAAAATGCCCATTCTCCCTTAACAAATGAATAATTGTGTAAATACCCACCAGGTGGCAAACATATCGTAGGCCGCCTTTCAACACTGAGGCTGGAATCATGTCCACCGCTAGCGACCAACTGTCCCAATTCCTCCGGCCAAGTGAGATCCTTGTTCCTAACTTCTAGTAGTATCTGGTCTCCATCTACTACGCCTAAGTCCTGCAAGGTCGCGTTGTCATCGTCCAACAGACTTGAGGGGTGTTGTTCTCGAAGCAGCCACAATCGAGCATCGTCCGATCTAAATTTATAAAGTACATGATCAAAGCTAAAAGTAATACTTTATTACTTCTCAAAGACCATTCGAATTAAACTTAAAACCTTTTCAAATCCTCTGGAATTTTTCAATAAATATCCAGGAATGCATCTCTCATACAGTGTCTAAACCAGGGTCCAACGACAAATCGTGCGACCCAGCTCGTCGGCAGATCAAGGCTCACAGAATCTTCTCACAAAATCCCACTGTAGAGAACAGACCAGCCGACGTCGAGCCCAGAAACAAATACACGAAGCGGTTCGCAATGCCAAAGACCAGCACAATGGCAGTCGGTCTTTCTGGACGCTGGCCGAGCAGATTGAAGGAAACTTCTCAAAGATTAGCCTTCCACCGCTTACCTGCCACGATGGAACCGACTCAAATGCTGAGGCTGAAGTGCTTGCCAAGATCTTTGCTACCATCTCCACCATGGACGTCCCGCCAATGCCCGAATGCCGTCGATTGAAAGGGTTCAGGCATAAGATATCGATATCAACAAAGCTTCTCATCCGGACTTGGTTCCTGGCGTTGTACTGAGGAGATGTCGCGGAGCTTATACATTTCTTCCAAATATCTTCTATCTGGCAGTTTCATTTGGGCATGTCCAACTTATCCCAAAAAGGATCTAAGACCGACCCTTACAGCTACAGGCCTGCTTTCTGTTATAAGTAACGTGATGGAGAGGTGCATAAATCGGGAGCTTTTGGAGTACCTTGAACGGTAAGGCTTGTTTAGCGGTAGAAAATATGGTTTCCAGCACCAGCGATCACGACAGTTTTCGATCAGCTGTGGCATGCTGCCCTCTTATGCAAACTTAGATTCTATGGTCTCCCAGAGAACTTTGTAGATGGATGGCTGACGGATCCTCCTCTTTGTCTCATAATGTCAACGCGGGTATTCCCCCAGGGATCAGTCTTGGCTCCAACATTATTCTTCTTAAATATCAACGACCTCCTTTCCTGTACTATCAATCCGATTCTCAGTTTGGCTGATAACAATCTACATGCAGGAATTCAGAGTGACCAGCCGATTTCTGCTGGTGAGTTGGAGAAAAGAAGACTAGCAGCGACTTCCTCTCTTGACGAGAGGCCTGGGGATTATCACTGACTGGGGACGCAACAATCTGGTACAGTTTAGTGCTTCCAAAACACAGTACTGTACCTTGACTAATAAGAAGCGCCCTAGCATTCATCCGGTTTCGATGGATGGCCAAGTCCTGCCAAAAAGCCGTTCAATTCGGCTGGTCCGAATCCAGATCACCGATGACTTGATCTGGCATGAATACATCTCGTCAATGCGCGATGTGCCTGCTAGTCAGACCCTCCTAACTTCGTCATCCCACCGTAACCGTGTTCAACTTCGTGCATACAGAGCTGACCGATACGACCGCTCCCTTGTCCCTTGGGTATAGAGATTGTGGAACAATCTACCTGAAAAAGCCAGTTCCAGTACTAGTAACCTAGAACGGACGAACAAAGTCTCTTTATGTACTTCATAGCGGACGCGGTAATGGTACGTTGTCAGACCAATGTTTAAATGAACCTTTTATCCGGAATATTTCAAGAAATCACCTCTCGAAGTTTGGCCAGGTACATTGTTAACACCCTGATTCGATATGACACTTTTTCTACGTACCTGAGTGCTAATCGATGACACAGAAAATCCGTCACCTGCTGAACCGTAGCTAAGCGCGAAAATGCAGCTGTATGAGCTAAATATCTTCTAGTTCCTGCTGTAACTGAGGATGTGAACCCTGCTGTGCTTAATGCTGCTGCACCATAACTGTGAAATAATACAATAATGAGTAATATTGATGAAATATCCGCCGGTGTTCGGTATGCTCATATTTGGGGAATATTCCTAGACGTGTTCATGTTTCTATCACTTACCCGCCTACCACACTGCTCCACGATGCAGTATTATTAACACTCTGTTGCGTTTGATGCCTCAATATCTTCAGATTGAGTGGGTAGAGCTCTAGTTCTACTTCTGACCGTCCAGGTGGCTTGATAACTTGGCGTGGTAGGGGCAAGGGTCCGCCGTACCACATGGATAATGCTTTCCAAAGAGAGTCGGGTAATAGTTCGAAATCTCGTCGCTGAACCAATGGTGTATCTCTTTTCAGACGACCACCTGTCCAAACAATATTCAAAATCAAGAAACTGTCCAATAAAATTAGACTGAAATTTAAACGTTGCGATGAGTGGCTGAGTCCATTAAAGCCATGTACAGATATGTAACAATACCACGAACCGAACCACGCGACGAACCGCAGCGCGCGCATTTTGACGAACAACATTGCAACGAACATCACCACAAACCGAACGAAGTCGTGCAACCACATCGCGCAACAAAATGATCCAATTTTGTTGTTTGTCGTTCAGCGGAATTGGAATTTCAACAAGTAAGTGGACAGTACAAAAATTTTACGAGGATGTCTCCGACGGATTTTGAATATCTTCTCACGTTGATTGGATCAAAAATACGCTGCCATCACAGTGCAAGAAAGACTAGCAGTCACGGTGCGATTTTTAGCGATCGGTGATTCAGATAGTAGTTTGCCATACATGTTTCGAATTTCAAAGCAATCGATCAGCTACATCATTCCAGAAGTTTGTGAGGACTTGATCGAAGTTTTAAAGGAAAATTTACAAGTAAGAAAAATAATTCTTTTACTTCTAAGTACTCGTACATTACAAAATAACATATTGCTCGCCGCACCGGTATACCTCTCCAAATATGTGCAACTTCGTCGCAAGCCTTTGATGTTGCGCTGAAAAACCGACAGAGCCTGGATGGGGCCGAACGGCGAGCTGTAACGCTAAAGAGATTCGCAAAAGGTGTGAACATCTACAGGGTATTCCATTTGAAAATGTTTGGAAATCGTTCATTTTATAATATATAGTACATCGTAAAAACTAAGTGAATTAAAAGAAAGTTCGGGATCATAGAATAGAACAGCGGAGGTGCCAGTTGTCAAAGTTGTGTGTTTTTTTTTCGATAGTACAACAATTTAGAAATAAATCCCTATGTTGTATTAAATTGCTTGATTTGAAGGAGCCTATAGAAATGTGCAATAAAATGTAGGTCTTTCAATTTTAAAATGTATGTTTGTGTCAGTCCACGTAAGGAGTACTCGTATACATAACTTTTTAGATACCATGCATAATAACGGAGTTATCGACCGACCCGACACTAAAAACTCACCCTACCCTGTATGCGGCCCACCGACTTTAGTCTCAGGCTGACGACTGAGACCTAGTATATATTCTCCATTAAGCAAAGGGCTTTGTTGCGGATACGAGGGATGTCTTTTAAGTTTTGCATATGGAAATAAAACAACACGGTAGGTAGTTTTAAATGACTATATTGTTTTTCGAAGTATTCTCCACAAAGATTAACACACATCTGCATGCGCTCGAACCAATTTCGAAGCACTTATTCCTCTCGTTTGCTGGAAGATCCAAAACGGCATTTTTGAATGCGTCAACTGCTTCTCCTGGTGACTGGAACCTTTGACCACGCAGTCGAAATCGTTATTACTTAGATCGGTACTATATGGAGGATGGTCCAATAATTCCACGTTTTCTTCCGTTAAATACTGCGTTGTTTTTTGGGCTGTGTGCGAGCTTGCATTGTCTTGGTGGAGGATGATTCTTCTTTCGGGGTTGATTTTTCGAAGCTCGGTGATGACTTTTGGCAAACAAATGGTGGTATACCAATCCGCAGTTACAGTTCTTTGCTCATTAAGAGGAATTGTTGCAATATGTCGCGACCATCTTTTTCGAAACACTTCGAGAACGGATTACTTTTGTTGGCTTTTCTTCACCTTGGAACACCCAAACTGCCGACTGTCGTTTATTTTCTGGTTCATAACAGTAAATCCACGATTCATCACCACTAACAATGCTGTACACATTTTTTGAGTTTCCGGAATTGAAACGGACAAGCGTTTTTTGACACCAATTAACCCTGGCTGCTTTTTGCTCTTCAGTCAACAGGTGGGGTATCCAACGAGAAACTAATTTTCTTACTCCTAATTCTTCATGTAAAATTTTTTGAATTGAGGTCTTTGAGATCTTCAACGACGCCTCAATCTCGCGATATGTCATATGTCTATCTTCAATGATGAGTTTGCGCACAGCATCGACGTTTTCCTGGGTGACTGCCGTTTTTGGTGCACCCACCCTGGAATCGTCGCTACGACTCACCCGTCCACGTTTGAATTCTCCATACCAACGGGAAATTGTCGACTGATGTGGCGCTTCGTTGCCGAACACAGGCAGTAACTCAGCAAGGCATTCTTGTTGCAATAATTGTCTCTGAAAGTTGTAATAAATTATGGCGCGAAAATGTTCTCGGTTGAGTTCCATTTTTCTAATGACTTGGTGATACTTAATTCACTGAAGGGAGAACACTGCACGTATTGTTGTGAAACTTTGAATTTAAGTTTACTAAAGAGTGAGGTCAAGATTCAGTACTGACGTTCGATCCGCGCGGCCTACTATGTTTCTATATGCAAAACTTAAAAGACATCCCTCGTATGCATGTTTCCACCATAGCCACGTGCACAGTAAGGTATACTCACTAAATCTCATGTAATATTCCGTTAAGGTAAAGAATACAAAATAAAAATGAAAAAATACTTGCCTTCTCCGGTGAGCGTTGGTACTTTACACATGGGCTCTGCTACCAGGTTTGAATTGTCAATGGGACCAGGTTGACCAAAACTGCGTTTAGGTCCAGTTCCAGAACTACTTGACACCCCAGAGCTGGATGCAATGCTGCAACTGACAAAATTATTTCAATAGAAGAACTCGCATCGCATAAATAATTTTACTATTTTTAGAGTTTTAAAAATTTGATACCAAAGTCCTCAAACTCAAAATTTATGAGCCGTAGGGGTTTCCCGTCATCCTTCATCGTCTGGAACGATAATGAAGATCATCTTCGCAAACTATGGAGATCGTCAATCCTACATCCGCACAGAATTTTAAGTTTTTTAAACAGCCGTACGCACTGACGGAAAGCAAACATTTTGATTTAAAAATATCTGTCTCTTGAAGTATTTAATCTAGAGACTTCAAAGGGAAGTTATTAATCTTACTGAAAACATCAAAAACTGATTATTACTAAAAAAGTATTACCTGTCTCCTTTGCTGAGAAGATCCCCCATACTCTCCATACTATTAGAATTGAAATCATTGGAGGTTGAGGTGCAGTCCGTCGCATTAGAGATGAGACTCTCATCACAAACGATTCCCTCTTCAACTTGTTGTGGCCTTGTTTCAGCTCTACAACTGCAGAAGTCTCCGTTTGACCTAGGGGCAGACGTGTACGCTAACCACTGTTGCCACCATTCGGATGATACCAGGTACCAGAACTGACCCACGTGGTAGCCGCGACGTTCCTCGCGGTCCAACCAACCCATCACTAGAATTAATTGAAATATATTCAAGAAAAGTATTATCATCTCAGTTTAGATAGCCGCAAAGTCATGGAGTCATACATAGAAAATGCTACTACTTTTCCTCAAAATAATAGATGTTCCTAGGTTTTTCATATCACTAAGTCTTTCATCACAAAATTATCTTCTTTTGAAATGACACTGAATGTTGACGGCGAGATTCTTACATTTTTTCTCCTACTATTCATCAAAATATTGACCAAGGAACAACATTCCTAACAAGGAAATGATAAACTTTGTTTTAAGATTCGCCGCCTGGAAGCAAATTGAACACGATGGGACAAATATGACTACTCTGCGCTCCAGCAATCCGTGCCACTGGCCAGTGATGCCGCATATATTTTCGACAATCTATGTCGTTCTTGGCAATCGTTCAGCATCCATTCTGACATGATTTGGTCTATTTAGTGTGAAACAAGCATTAACGGTAATCAAAGAGCAACAAAAATCACGACAAACAAAATGCTTATCTGAAAGATATACCGTTATACTTTGAAAAAAGCTAGATAGAATTGAATACACTGGTCACTTTCCTTATGGAGTCGTATGACAAATTTCACCATAAGACCTTTGTATTCATTTTTTGGATTATGTATTTCAAAACATTGCATGTTCAGTCTGAATATTGAATGTATCTTAGTGTTAATGAGTGTGAACAATTCAAATCGAGTGTATTTTTCAGCGATTCAACTTGAATATGCTTACCGATTTCATATTCATTATGCCTGCAGTGAGGTCTCAGACCCAGTGAGACATGACACACTTGAAATAATAACTCCAATAAAGGAGCAACAAGACCATTGTTCTCCACACTCCACACTAAATAATCTTCTTGTGTTAAACCTCCCTAGAACAAGAAATATAAACACGTCAGAAAATTTTAAATCTGTAAATTCTTGATGTCATAGCTAATATGATCAAAGATATAGTAGGACCCTCAATGTAAAGATTACCAGCCATTCGTTGTATTTGCTTGCTGTCAAAAATAAAAGAACCTCACTTTGCATTACTCGTTATCAACTGTCCAGTTTGGAATAACCCTTCCCGTATTGGTGACTCTTGCGAATAACGCAGACATTTTTTCTTACCCTTTCATCCAACTTTTCCTTCAAACTGTCCCACGTTATGGATTGCTTCTTGGTACTACCGCCTGTATGATCCTGAAGACGTTCCGTGAGTTCTTCAGCTTTTTTAGCGGTTTCTTGAAATATGTGCGAGGAGTAAGTTAGTTTGTTCTCGCTAGCGATAAACACCAATGTTTGCATCATGTGCTGTACTTCATCTGTGTTCAGGTAACAATCGCGGTCCATATCGAAGACTTTGAAGCAGACTGCGGAAAAAACAACGGTAATGGAATATGAAATACATCAATTTTTATCAATTTCATAAATACAAACAAATGATATCCAAAAAGGTAAAACAGGACCTAGGAATATGACGTAACGTTTTTGGGCACGAATCGGCCAAAGTCTGCTGTGTTTTTCAACATTTCAGAAGTATTTCTGTGTTCATTATTAGGTGGATTTTTTGGGGAATCAAGTCTAATACGAATATCACAGAGGGAAGTACCTCTTATTCTAATGTTTGTTATACATTGTTATTTATTCAACTATTATTGAAAGAAATGCAATGCATATGCCATAGACGTTCACATACAATTGCCATCATCACAGTCATGTTGAAAAGCAGGATAGCAGTAATTTCTTTAACATTATTAAAAACATACTTCCTTTTCTTAAAAAAAAATGTTTATTTTTAAACTTGACATCAACATTCCAAGGAAAGATCACCTATCAGCCTCCTTTGCACTAAGCTACTTGATTCACATCCAATTTCATAGAATAAATCAGTACTTCTTACAGTGTTTGGTTTAAGAAAACGAAATATATCGATTTTTAGAAGCGCAAGATGGATATATGTATGTCCAATTTAAAAAATATTTTTTTAAACGGTGGAAACACTATCGACCATGATGTGGCGTCATATCAATTGTAAACAAAGAAACGTCATCCTTATGTCATTCGTGGACTCTCGTTTTTTGTTTCTAGAAAACTCTTATTCAACGTAAACAGTTGCCGTGTTCCCCTTTTATTGAAAAACAATCATGGGCGTTGGTTTCTTAAAAGCCGAAAGCACAAATTTGCCGAAAATGGACACATTGATGGTTGGTGATCGTTTTCCCTTCAACCCAGATTTCTACTCTACTGAGCTGAGGAACATCTATGTAAGTACAGTGCGCATATGATATAATGATAGACATAAAAAGAAAGAATAAGTAATACCCTTACATAATCTTCCTTTTCAGAAGTCATTCAAAACTAAACTCATACGTCATTATGATGAATCGTACGGTGATGATGCCGTAGGTTACGTCCAACTTAAACGAGTTCATAGAATCTGCACAATAAAATGTAAAATATGTTCCGAACATAAGGTATATTCCAAGCAATACACCGTGTTGCGGATATTTATTTCTCTGGGCACAGTCAATACCCGTACCCACGTCACTGTTAAAGCTAAAAATGATTTTTGCATTGAAAAATATGCAACTTTATTAACTTTCACTAAGTACTAAATATCAGTGAAATATCTGAAGCGGTTCTGAAAATATTAATTAAGTTCCATTTTTTTCCTAAAACTGCAACACCCCGAGTTTTGTAAGGAAACATTTTTGGACCATAGTTTATAAAGCAAACTAACATTAATTTTTCATGTAGATTCACACCCTTAGATATTCGCATATCATTAAGGAACACCCTGTATACATCTAGAGAATCTATTCAAATGTTTATAGGCAAAACTTACATTTCATCCTTTCTACAAGTGGACCTCGACAAGCTGCTGAAATGCCACAGCAGAGTTCCTTAAAGTCGATGTGTTCATCTCTATTAACATCCAGAGCTAGGAATAATCTGAAAATAGAAAGTTATCAAAACTAGGAAATTATTCAATGACGAGGCACTAGAGGCAAACTACAAATCCCGCAGGGGCAGCCGAAACGTTAATACAGTAAATGCTGCCTTACCCTTTGCAAGCCTTCAATGGCACTGGCGGACAGACTAGGGACTTGAGGCAAGCAAAATCCAAATGGCCGGTAGAAGAAGCATTCTGTAATGCCCAGAAGCATTTTTCTAACTCGCAGATGTCTTGTTCATCCAAATGAGTTACTCCTGCTAATGTTTGGTAGAACGTTGGTGTTTCCAGTTCAGAACTTAGAGATACTGAGGGACTGGAGAGGAGCCTAAAACACACAAATGGAGTTAAGTAAATTGATTCTATTTACAACAGTAATAGCCGCTACTCCGTACTACTACCTGTGTAAATGTAGCGATGTCCATATCAATGACTAGTAGTTCTTTGCGATACCGAAATCAGAAATTGATTTGTCTTTCTGACTCCTTAAAGTGAATATATTTAGAATCTTTATTTTGTCTCACGTAGTATGTCTCAATTTTGTTTGTGGAAGATTTATTTAGCCTTAACACTACAGTGTCAATTTCGTATAATTATTGTTTTGCACATTTTTTTATTCAATTTTCTGTAATTTTATACCATTCTTCAATTTATTAAATCCAAATACTCTAATTTGTAATACAGATTTGCTAGTTATGCTACTATTGCAATTTTGTAGATGCAAATCTATACTGTCTCTAGTTTCATCGTTATGACACCAATTATTTAATTTTGTGACTTTGTCTAAATGTGTTGTAATTTAAATTTAAAAATGAGAACTATATTACATATATTTTTTTACATTCAATCACTGCAGCTCTTATAACATAGACTCAATCTCAGAATATTTGTTTTAAAATTTATAATAATTCTTATAGCTTCATTATGTGAAATTTGTTTTGGAAAATATGTTTTCAATTGCTGTAAACAGTAGAAACAGAAATATCTATTCAGAAAATATTCAAATCCGAATAAATAACCTAGATTGTTCCAGCTGCTGATGATGTTGATATAATACCATTAATATTTAACCGGGTATTATTCAATGATTATTATTAATATAAAAGGAACATAAATCCACAATTATATCAGGCAATCGAAAGATAATAATATTTAAATCAATAAATCTGATTATTTTAAGTTTGTAGGTAGGTATATGTATACATAACAAATATGAATGGAGTTACATAAAAAAGTATTAACCAACGACACAGTTTTGTATTGATCGAGGATTTATATACTCTTGGACCACAATTTTGAAAATACTTTTTAAAAATCAGAGGCGAATCTAAGATGACGCATTCGACGCACTGTGTGTCGGGCTCCAGGACTCAAGGGGGCCCCCGACACTCGAGTTAAGGAGGCTTCAAGATAATAATGTGTACGTAATTAAAATTGAAATAATGCAATGCATTTAGACAAGTGATGTTCTGTATTTGTCTTCACGTGTAAATTCTGTTGCATATTTTAATGAATTTCCCAGAGTTCTTCCTCACAATGGACCAAAGTAAACCACTGTAGTTGAGGACACCACCGTGCGCGGCTATATTATGGCCTTATATTTTTGTATACGTGTCTTCCAGGTGACTTTATTTATTTTTTCTTTTCTTTTGTCATGTAGCATGCCGGATCGGTGGGGGTAGTCGTTCTCGTTCCCAAAGCACATCCAGCCCTCCAAAGCGACAAGCGAGCATGATGTTATCTGTCGCATTTTAATGTACCGGACACGCTCAACGTCACGAAAACGCTAAACAGAGGGCAGGACAGTTCAATCTTTTGTCGCTGTATAGGAATGAATAGAAGAAATATGAATGACACCCAAAAAACATAAACAAGAATGTACTGCCATTAACTGTTATTTCATAGGAATCAAGAAAAGAAAAATAAATGAACTGTCACCTAGAAGACATTTACCCAAAAAAGCAATGTCATTATACTTGAAAAAAGAAACATTAAAACGTATCTAGTTTGATCCGGCCAGACATTGGAGTCCTATGAAGACGAAAACCACAGGATATGTTTTAGGAGTTGCATTGCCCATAGTAAAAAGGACGCTTCAAAAAATTCGCAACTCACCACTTTGACAACACAGTAGCTTCCTTATTATACATAATCCACGCCCTGAAGTCATCAAATCCGACCTTATCCTGCCCTGCTCCAAACAGTGAAACAATAGTCTTATCCCATGATGGATTGGGGCGGCCGCTAGAATCGGGGGGCGGTGGAAACGCCCCTTCGATCTGCAGAGCCGACTGGAACTCGCTGCGGAGGATATACGCGCCGGAGTCGTTGCAATACAACGTCCATAGAAACCTGAAAAAGAATTAATCATATTTGGTTTAAGTTTTTCAATGCAAAATTTCCATTCTTGTCCCGCGTTATAATAAGCGGTACAGCATTGATTAACGTGTTCTGCCTGAAGAAGCCAACTTTGCGCTGTCTTATTTCGGTAGATTTCATACTCTCAGTTCCAACACATAGCAGCTATCCGCTTTCCGCAGTGGTCGATTCTGGTGATAGATGGCGCTTTGCGCTGTCTTATTTCGATAGAATTCATACCCTCACTTCCAACAAATAGCAACTATGCGCTTTCCGCAGTGATGACTCTGGTGATAGATGGCGCTTTGCGCTGTCTTATTTCGATAGACACTACCTCCTGGATATAAGATAGACGCGACGCTTTCGTTCGTTGTTCCAGAGACGAGAGGCCAAGCCTAGGTGAGTTGCCAAAAAGCACGTTACAGCTGTCCATCGTTAGCGTTCCTTGATCGGACGGGTGAAAATAGCATGTTTCAATACCGACTAGACCACATCTACTATACAGCCAGAATCGTCAGCCATCTAGCGGACACAGTGGTGACTGGGCTAACAAACACGGACCGAGTTTCAGCCGACAGCTGCTATACATCCTCGCAGTGGTCGATTCTCGTAATAGATGCGCTGTCTTATTCCGATCTTTACATTTGTTGATTATGGGTTTGTCAACTCCCTTGTATGGTATGGTTATTAAAAATAATACAAACACCAAACACTGAGTAGCTATTGCAACTTTGATGTTCCTATATCCCGTAAACTACCCACGTCAAAGCTTTGGGTCCATAGACACTTTTGTTCTAAGTGTTTACATTAATCGGAACTCATAATAAGTCTACGAGGCGATTTGGAAAAACGTTTCTTTAATAAATGCCATACCTCGGGACGTTTAAAATCACGTATAAAGACCGGTATAAATTTCTGCGGTATCCGGAATTTTTTACTTAATTGGCTATTTCCGTTAGTTTATCTGCAATGTAACCGAGTTCCGTTTCTGATATACCAATGGTCAAGATACCGTGGCAATTTTTTTAATAGCCAGACAGCTCCTAAATTCGTCTTATTATAGGATAATAATGTTTTTACACAATCATATTACGTCAAAAATCTAACCAATTTAAAATAAGAAACAAACTGATAATACATGTTGCATATGGATGAAAAAGATAAAAATACATGAGTGGGACATAAAAAGCACGACATATACTGCGATAAAATTCAAAATAACTTGTAAAATGGTATAGCATTGAATATAATTAACCGATTTAAAAATCGTTCGATCAGATATACAAATATTAAATGAAAAATAGCTCAATAGTTACTATGAAAAGGAATAACTTATTCCTACTTTCTATCAATGGCAAATTTTAGATCATTTCCTTTTGTACTATAATGTTATTTTGTAGGTTGATATTTCTGGCCTTCCTCACATTGCATAGCGTTATAAAGGCCGGTATTCCAAAGACAGCGGTTAGCTCTGCTTCGCATTAGACCTGGTTTTCATCACAGTTACTCCGATCCATACCTTCGTACTTAAATCACATTCTACCAAAAAAATAGGACACTACTAATTATACATATGCTGAATGTACATTGTAACATAAATTTTAAATGTTACATGATAATACCTATGGGGCGGAGGGTTGTATACTGTGTATAGATTCGACTGGCGACGCTGACTGGTCAAATAAGCAATTTGATGTTAGAAAAAGTTTCAATTTCAAGTTTATCTTTCTCTTTTGTTACTGAAACAGTAAGACTTGTCTTATCGTACACTGCACAATTTTTATATTAGTGTTTTCGAAAGATAGAATTCAAAGAAAAAAGAAATAATACTTTTTTAAAGGAAGCGGTTGTACACAAAATATATAAAAATTTTAATTTCAGTTATAACTTTCTCTTTTGTTGCTAAAATAGTGTAATATCCGTGTAGGGCCCTAAAAGTTAAATATACCGACGATTGATCAAAATAAGCATTGTAAGGTTAGAAAAAATTTGAATTTTAGGCAGATATGTCTCTTAATCGTGTAATGTTCCGCATAGGGCTCAAAAAATCAAATTCCTATTGATAATTTACAAGTTTTTAGAGTGTCTATTTTCATAAAGTTAGATAACATAATATGAAGTCTCCAGCGAACACCCGCGAAAATTGTGATTTATAATTTTACTAGCTTTCTGCCTCGCGGTTTTACCCGCGGAATGTGGCGTAGCTTTCCTACAATGTGGCTATGCTTTATAATGACATTTCTACAGTATAAAAGGAATAAATTAAAATAAGACTTACAAGATTACAACCAACATATAATTTACGCAATCATGCATTTCTTTTTTCATCCTATGATTTATTCAGATTCGCAATAATTTTTGGTGTACTTAGGTTTTGAAAGTATGCCTTTTATTTTTTTACTTTCGATGTAGCTAACTAAATCTGTTTGTGAATAGTTCATTGCTGTGCACAGCTGTTGAGCACTTCGCCATATAAGTCTCACATTTTCACTACAATGTAATTGCAGATAAATAAAGACATCTATTATTATTAATATTATTATTATTATCATCATTATGGTACTTGCCACTACAGGTGATTGTAAAACCAATTATTAGTTCGCAGATAAAACCATTTCAATAACCTATCTTTTGTATCAATTGGTAAGGGTGGCGTGCACCAACCAAGGAGATTCAAAACAAGTTAGTTTATAGATGGAAATATGGGGTTGTCCAAAACGGACGGAGGAAAGTAAACGCATATTAAAACAAGAAAGATTGATATTCAAATCAAGTTGGGTACTTTATTTTGAAGGTCCATTTATACCATTTATGTATGAAAAATAATATCGCTCAAATGTTCACCACGACTGGATTTACAGACGTCCACGCGATGGTCGAAATTTTCAATGACATTTTGCAACATGGTCGGTTCTATGGCATTTATCTCGGCAATGATGTTGTTTTTGAGTTCTTGGAGGGTGGCTGGTTTGTTGACGTAGACTTTGCTTTTCAAATATCCCCATAAAAAGAAGTCCCAGGGAGTCAAATCGCACGATCTTGGTGGCCATGGCACATTTCCTCTGCGCGAAATCACGCGATCACCGAAGAAGGACTGCAATCGATAGATAGTGACGTTGGTTGTGTGGCATGTTGCACTGTCTTGTCGGAAATAAACATCGTCCATATCCATTCCTTCAAGTTGCGGCAAAAAATAGTTCTCTATCATCACATGATATCGCTCAGAATTGACGGTAACGGCGTCCCCGGCCGCATTTTTGAAAAAGTAAGGTCCGATGATGTCTTTTGACCACAATGCACACCACACAGTCACTTTTTGAGGATGCATCGGCTGCTCTTGATACTCACGGGGATTTTCGTTCGCCCAGATGCGGCAGTTTTGCTTGTTTACCGTCCCATTCAAAGTGAAATGCGCTTCGTCGCTGAACATGATTTTTGATGAAAAATTGGCATCAATTTGGCGGTGTTCAAGGAGCCAATCTGAGAACGTTCGGCGCGAAAAATGGTCGGCCCGACGCAGCTCTTGCGTCAATTGGATCTTGTAGGCGTGTACATTCAAATTCTTGTGGAGAATGCGGAGCAAACTGGTTCTCGAAATGCCCAATTCTTGGGATCGACGCGTTGTTGATTGTTTCGGATCGTCTCTCACACTCTCCTTCACAACAGCAATATTTTCCGGTGTGCGAACGCTCCTTGGCCGGCCAGAGCCTGGCAGATTTGCCACAGAACCTGTTGCCTCGAATTTACGCACCAGACGGCCGATGGTTGTTTCGTTTGGGCGGTTGTTGCGACCGAAATGTTCACGAAGCGCGCGAAAACGTGTTTTTTATTTTTGCACCATTTTTGTAGTGCTCTTGAATAACTTTAATGCGGTCTTCAATCGAATACGACTCCATAGCGATCAATGGTAAACATTCAACTAACAAAATGACAAGTCGGTGACAGAAAACAAAGATGGCGTCTATGTCAAATTGACGTTTACTTTCCTGCGTCCCTATTGGACAACCCTTTATATTAAATACGTCGTGAAATGTAGTAGAGCTGTATAGCTTCTGCATTAAGAATATTATCTCAGGATTCGAACAAAGAACTTCTGAAGTCGTTAATTTCATATATTTTCAGCAACATACTATCTTAGTTTTGAATTATCTTATTTGGTGCTCCGCACCAATTTTTTTTTTTCGGTTATCCGTATTGTGGTTCATATTCAGATATAGAGATGAAAAAAGAAGTTTTCACAAACCTGTATGCCATCCCATAACTATTCAACTTTTAGGGTGTTACACAGACTATTGCACGATTTATTTTAGTAACAAAACAGAACGGTATGTTTGATATTCAAATTATTTCTATCAACAAATTACTAAATACTTTTAATTTCGTCTTGCGAAAATACTATATTACAAAAATCGTGCAATGTATGATAAGATAACGAAGAGATAGCGAAACAGAGAACAGACATACCTTACACGTTCTTCTTGAGTCCCTCTGGTGAGTAATACTAGCCCGCAGAGGAGGTCCCTAAGGGCTATGCCCCTAGACCCTCCCCCGCAGGCAGCATAAAGCCAGTCAGCCACTGGCCGAGGTACGCCTTCTCCCAAAATGTGCTGAAACAAGTACCATCAAATTTTTTCACATAATCATGCAGATACTTCACAAAATAAACGATCGTAATCTCACTTTCTACAAATTGAAGAAATTTTCTTGAATCGTAGCCAAGATTAATGTCGCTTAAGCCTCTAAGAAAATGGTTCATTTGTCAGGATGATATGATGGCACACGTCCACCTAGCTACAGTAAATTACAAATCATTATAAGGAATAAGAGTTACTAAAATGTTACATTAAACTATGAGACGTCTCTTCGCATGACCTTACTTAGGATACAGATGAACTATAACTTATCCATGATATCTATTACACCAAACACGCATTACTTAATAATCATTTTTATTTACCAAATCTGCATACGAATATGAGGAATGATTTGCATGTTTCGTCTGTACACATAACAAATCACAATAAAACGCCGATTTGAATGGAAACTTCGTTAGTGTGGTTTTCAAACATGCGTTTAATTATGATTAAGATGCAGAAATTGATTCCAGAAAAACTAGACAATAAATATTTACCTGTGTGAATGCTGCTCTTGACAAAAGTTGTCCTCCATTTGTAAGCCTTTTGAACGATTCTTGCACACGCTTGAGTTCAGCATCTGACACTGCAACAACATTATATGTTAAAAAATAAAAAATAAAAATTTATTTAAAAACATTGAGATCGTTCAGCCAACGTAAACCAGTCCAGCGGTGCAAAGCTTTTATGCTGAATGGCAGCACCCATGGAATCGCTTTGTCACGTGGACAGAGGTTTCCACTTGGCTCAAAAGATAAACTGGCAAAACTAATGTTTTAGTAAGTTCTTGCAATATGCATAAAATATTACGTTTTTTGAATCAAAATTTTAGTATACATTTTAAGCATTCACAAAAATTATGAATTAGAAGAATATGGAATATACCATTGAATTAAATACTAGCTTCAAAAACCACCATGAGACTTTCAGCTATGAATAAATACTACTAGGACAAATCGTATGATTTTCATACAATCACATACTTGTAATTGTAGTCATGATAAGTATTCTCTATGATAACTTGCAATATAAATAACTTGCATATTCACTTGAGGTCAAAAAAATTATTTGAAAAAACATTCGTTGTTTGACGTGTTTTAATTGAAGGCAAAAGTGAGTTTGTGCTCAAATCGTGGAGAATGGGTTTTTTTATTAAAGAAGATGAAAAGAAGCGCCTTTGACTCTGTTGTGGTCTTTTTAACCCCTTACGACAACCCCTCTATAGTTCTGTTAGCGATGGTGCTGTTGCCAACGAGTTGCAATAAGTGAACTGTAACACGAACTTGGATTTTAACGGATTTAATATAAAGAAAAACAGGTTAGTTGCATACGGTGTAAATAAAAATGTAAAAATAAATGCATGTCTTTGTATAGTGTTTCGTGACGATAGGGCTGATGTCTACGAGCGAACTATTTGGATCCGCCCAAATATGGACACGTGCACTGTTAAAATTACAGGGTACTCTCGATACCAAATACGTTGCAAGTACTAAAATCTCTAACAAGTTCTTTTCATGATTTTAGTTTCCTACGTCACAATGCCATACGAAATATGTAAGAAGATTGACTAATGGTACCATGTGCATAGCTTAATTCCCCCCAAGGAAATAGCGCACTGAGCAAGCCTATCTGTAACGCAGCTGTCACTTGTTACAGATACATAAATTGAGTGATACAGGAAAGTTGTTTTCATTCACTTTCTGAAAATACTTCTAATACAGGCTGTCGACATTGTAGGTGTATATTCAGGCACTACTATGTTCTATATCGAAGAATAACATATCTTAGCACACATCACACGCCCATGACAAGCAAGTTTTCATAATGACAATGACAAGCATAAATGTGCTGTCAAGAAAAAAATGTTCACGGCAGTGAGGCAAAACTAAAAAAAAAACGAGATATTCCATCCCTCATCCCCTACAGCCCCCAACCACCGATTTCTAAACCATAAAAAAAATTTCTGAAAATGATCAGAAGGCCTGAAACGTAAAAAAACGCAGTTTTATTTTTTCGTGTTTTTAACCCTGGCCCGATTTTCAAAAACTACAACGCTTCCGGTACTTCTCAAGTCATAGACATTCCAAGCAATAGCGAACGGACGGACCTACAGACATACCCACGGAAATGGGTGACTTTTCCGTGATATACATGTCATACAGGTATAACAATAAAAAAACAATATCTCATTTTCGAATTTTTTCGCGCTTACAATACTTACTCACCCAGTGGCTTAGGAAGTAAAACGTATGTATCTGAGTATACATAAATAAACGTCCGTACACAGAGAATCCTATATGCAGACGACACTGCTATAGCCGCCAAGCATAGACGACCCGAGATCATCCGTAGGAGACTACAGGATGAACTGGACCACATCCAGGACTGGTGCGTGAAATGGAAAATCCGCATCAACGTCCAGAAGACGCAGGCAATCTTCATTCAACGAAGAAGGATTGCAAGACCTCTCGAAGCATCCATCTTCGACGAAGATATCCAGTGGAGCGACAAAGTCAAATATCTGGGGATCGTATGTGACAAGTCCCTCACCTGGAAAGCCCACATAGAAGCTGTCATCGCAAAGACCAGAGCAGCCATGGCTCAACTCTACCCATTACTGGGTAGACACAGCCGGATGCCGCTAGCGACCAAGCTACGGCTGATCAAGGCCATCGCCAGACCTCAGCTCGCTTACGCCTCCGCGGTCTGGGGGTACGCTGCCCCCAGCTACCGCAAGCGACTTGCTGCTCTAGAGATGAAGCTACTCCGGATCGCCACCAGTGCACCATCCTACGTAAGAAACTCAACCTTGCGTAGAGACCTGCATTGGGACACCATCCACGAGTACATGAGGAAAAAAGCGGAGAAGACCTTCGAGAAAGCTCAGGACCACCCGAACGAGCAGCTACGATTCCTTATGGACTACGATCCGGACGAGAGGCCTCGCAACCGCAGAACCAGGTACCAAGGTCCCAGTTGGCACCCGCTAACTGGAACCTTGACTAGGAGACTAGGAGAACCCGCGGTTGCCCCCCCCCCCCCCCACGGCGTGGATGCAGAGGACCAGGACCTACCGGGACCAGGACCAACCAGGACCCGCCACGACCAGGACCCACCAGGACCAGGACCCTTCAGGACCAGGACCCTTCAGGACCAGGACCAGGAACAATATATAGGTAAGAGGACTTGAAACTCTTGATTTTTCGAAAACAAGAGTTTCAAGAGAACCTAGCAGACCCTCTATCGATGATCGCTTAACGACATCGATAGAATGTGCGAGGTAAAGGGAACCAACCCGGCGTTCCCAGAGACTGAAACACATGAGGAGACGTTGTAGCAGACCGCAGGTCAAGCACAACACATGGCCTACCGAGACGTTGATGAGTCGGGCCACGCGGAGGTTAGGGTTTAGTGGGTATTAGGTGGTCTCCTCAAGACAACCTGGAGTCCCACACACGCCGTAGCTCGGGCTATGGTATGGTGCGTAAATGCATTCCCCCCTCACAAAAAAAAAAGGCCGATTGCATACGAGTGTGTGCCTCAATCAAAGCTCGGTTTTCATAGATACACCAATGAATCTGAAACTATTTCATATTCAAGAAAAAATGACAACGTGAGTCGGTCTCTGCGTTTATTTTACTATGCTGTAACATTTTTTGGTTTAATTGCACCCAAACACGTATCTCACGTGTTTGGGGAACTGAACCTAAAACTCAATTATCAATTCTCACCACGGAAACCAATTACGGTGAACGTCACTGCAACTATTGCGTAACAAATGTAGTGTTTATTTTCGTAGTATACCATTTCCTACGCTACAGAGACTAAATGATGTAAATAATGGATACTATTTTACAATTGTTTATTAAACAATTGCATTTATCAATTTAAAATTTTCTAATTTACATCTGACTGAAATATATAATGGGTCACTGAATGGAATAAAATAAACTGTGTATGGAGTACGAAACTATTTGTTCTTTCATTTGAGCCACCCACGCATGCAATAGCGGACATTTCAAGCATGTAAGTTCCACTTCAATTTCAACATGAACCAGGTCTTATTGGAAACTCTTGGAAACTCTATAAGAATCTAGTCTGGATTGATACGTGATCTTTGACATTTACGAAAGGCAGCGTTGTTTCCAAGAAAAAACCAACTACAAAGATAATTAAATTGTGGTGATTTGTTTAGTAAAAACCCAAGAAATATATAAACACGTAATAAACTTAGCGAAATAATATGAAAGTGTTAAGTATCTGACATTTCTGTGGTTAATGTGTTTGAGATCAAGTAAAAAAACACAATATTCGTGATGATGTTTAGAGAGGAAAAATTCACCAAGAGCAATAATTTTATAATGTCACTATAACTAATATTTGTTGAAAAATCTCGCACTTAGTTGTTGAACCTTACAAAAAAGAAAATGTAAGAAATACCTGATGCCTGATGCGTTTCACTACATTCAATAGCAGTCAGACTAACAAGTTGTTTATGGACAATGAACACCTAGGTTTGATATAAGAAGTTCAAAAGCAGACAGGTAACATCGGAGCTGCTATTACACTTTAAGCAAAGCAAAAATGTGTTAATTTGTGTAATTATCCAATTAACACTACAACAGCAAACAGTAAAATTATTCAATTGCAAAAGTCTAACAACGGTTTAGGTACGTCAAATAACGTGAGCACAGCGATTTTTGCTGACAAACCAAATTTGGATTCAGTGGTTTCATATGAATTTTGCTGTTGCTTCGCATTAGGTCCAGGTAGGCAAGACAATTTTTAGTAATTTGGTGATGGTATCTGTAGAACCGCGTTGCCAGATGTACTATGCGGAGGTTCCAATTGGAAAGTCTATGCTTGTACAGTGGCAAGGACGGGTTTTTTTGATCATTAGGGTCATATTTACAGAAACTCCTTGAGTGAGCGCAATTTGAATTTTAAATGAACAATAAATAAGGGAGGATTTAACATTTGAATTTCACAGTAGATACATACTCGTAAAACTTTTGTTCCTCACCGATAACTGATTGCACCTTTGATTAGTGTGGCCAGATAACTAGGGAATCTGCCTGTTCATTACGCAAGATAGGCATGTGAGCAAGAGCAGTTTTAAGCATTGAAATCTTGAAAATATTTTTTGCGAATTTAGTTAAGTTAATCAAAGTGCTGAAAATACGGATTTTCTACAAAAAATACGGACATGTTCGCATTAATCACCCTATCTTTGATGTCATGGTATGTGGAACGATTTATCAAAAGTTCGACTGACATTGGTGTGTTGAAAACTATTATCAAAAAGACCTCTAGCTTGAAAGCAGTCATTAAACTCAGGTACCCAGCTCTCGCCTTTGTAGCCATTTGGGTGGCAAAAAGCTGTACTAATTATCATGTTTTGTCCCTCAATCAGTCATTGTCACCATCACACTGTATCACATTTTGGTTGAACGAGCCGAGTATGTGAATAAACATGAATAAGATACAGATCTATTTTTAATACGTATTTGCCTGCGTCTGTAAATGTGTGTTTATTTTAGTTTTTTTTTTGTGATCTATACACACGAAAAAGGGAAATTATGTGAGAAAAAGATATAAATCAACAATTACTTCACTTATTTATCTTTATGTGACTTGTAATCATTGTCAAACTAGCACCTTATCGCGCTGTTAGTTAGTGTGACTTTTATATTTGTACTAACAGAGAAATGATAAGAAATACCCAATAGATGCGACGGATGAAGACACGTATATTATATAAATAAGACTCTTGAAATATAATGATCTTGACTAATTGTGTCTTAATTCAGAAATCGAGGAACAGCCCAAAACAATTAGCTGCATCTAATGCTACAGGTAGGCTGACCATGATCTTTAAGTAAAAAAAGTACAGTTTAATATAACAACAGATTTTTAAAAAAATATTAACGTAAATATTTAAAACTAAATTTTCCTTTGACGTGGTAGCTTGGTGTGTTGGTGTGTTGAAAACTATTATCAAAAAGACCTCTAGCTTGAAAGCAGTCATTAAACTCAGGTACCCAGCTCTCGCCTTTGTAGCCATTTGGGTGGCAAAAAGCTGTACTAATTATCATGTTTTGTCCCTCAATCAGTCATTGTCACCATCACACTGTATCACATTTTGGTTGAACGAGCCGAGTATGTGAATAAACATGAATAAGATACAGATCTATTTTTAATACGTATTTGCTTGCGTCTGTAAATGTGTGTTTATTTTAGTTTTTTTTTTGTGATCTATACACACGAAAAAGGGAAATTATGTGAGAAAAAGATATAAATCAACAATTACTTCACTTATTTATCTTTATGTGACTTGTAATCATTGTCAAACTAGCACCTTATCGCGCTGTTAGTTAGTGTGACTTTTATATTTGTACTAACAGAGAAATGATAAGAAATACCCAACAGATGCGACGGATGAAGACACGTATATTATATAAATAAGACTCTTGAAATATAATGATCTTGACTAATTGTGTCTTAATTCAGAAATCGAGGAACAGCCCAAAACAATTAGCTGCATCTAATGCTACAGGTAGGCTGACCATGATCTTTAAGTAAAAAAAGTACAGTTTAATATAACAAAAGATTTTTAAAAAAATATTAACGTAAATATTTAAAACTAAATTTTCCTTTGACGTGGTAGCTTGACCATTTGGATCTTCATTATGGTACCAGTGGTACTTTTGATTTCCCTTTAAAATTTGTGGTTTACCCTTCAGAAAATGAAACATTTCAATGCAAGTATCATTAAAGTTTATGTATATTAGACTAACTTCATCGAACAGTTCGTCCTGATTCAATACCGGACCTATGTAGTCCTTAAAAGCCTCACAGGACGATAAAATATCCGCCCAAGAAACTTGTCTTGTCAAGTTAGCCCATCCAAAAAGCTTTAATTCACTTAAATGTTCACTCCAATTTTTCAAGTAAGCTGAACAATTTAAATAGAATTGCTTGACATGCGTGACGAAAACATCCCGATAGCCTTCCACATTTTCAAGTTTTGACTTTAAGCGGTAAAAATAGTTCATTTAAGCGATACTGAAGCTTATTTATGAGTTCGAAATACTCCAAAGTAGTACATAATTTTTTTTATTAAAAAAAAAGTTCAATTAGGTGTACATGATAAACTTTTAAAGGACAGTAGTACAGAGTTCGAAAAGAAAGTACTTTCCTACTAAAAAAAGTACATATGGTCACCCTAGCTATAGGGGAAGTGTAAACGTCCAAACATCGGAACACTGAATTGGATAAAATAAATCCTTTGAAGTTGATGGTCTGACCGCTCTACACAGTATTGCCGAACCTACCGATTTTTCTATCAAAATGAGACCTTAATTACCGAAATACAGAAAATGTCATCATTTTACACGAGTAATTTGAATTAATCCAGATATTTCCAGATTTTTTTACCGAAAAGTGCTGGAACCAAGAATGCAGCTAAAAAACTGAATTGTGTGTAGTTCTATGCCCATACCAGTTTACACAGTATATCACAAAATATATTATGTCTTCAAGACTACATATTTTGATACAAAATTTCACTACTATGAATTCTGGTTTTCCATGAGATATTTTTTCAATTTCGCTTTGAACATTTTCAAACTGACACACATCTACTTAATTTATTAAATTCGTACAATCCCGTTTGAAATACTGACTTGCTCGTTATATTGATACTGCAGTTTTGTAAATGAAAGTCTATACTTCCTCTAGTAGAATAATTGCGGCACTCATTGTTCAAGTGATTTGGTAGAAGATGATTTTTTAACTTGAATATGAAAATGAAAACCAAGTAGGCTATGAAATGTTTGATATTTAACCATTGTAGTTCTTTCAGCATAAAATTTATTCTAGTATATTTATTTTTACTTAAGATGATTCTCATAGCTTTATTTTGTAATATTTGTAATTTTGAAAATACAGTTTCATTTGCAATGAACAGAATAGTCGAACAATATAACAAATGAGGAAGAATGATAGTGTTGTACACAATTTTTTTTAATAATTATATATATATATTTTAATTTTTTAAATAATATATTCATAGTGCCTTTCAAATTTTAATTTACTGTCTACATATATGCCCAAATATTTAAATCATTCAAGTGACACAATTTTGTTTTGTTTGTGTTTAGTTTAAGTTTATTTACATTTAACCAATTTATTACGTTTTTCATATCATTATTTAACAGCTCTATTGCAGTTTCAATGTCTTTATGTGATATATATGTATATATACAGGGTGACTTCGAAGTTGAGTCATTTATTTTAACAGTGAGTAGATCTGATCAAAAGAAATGTTTTTTCCTTTACTGGTAAAATTAAAGTAACAAAGTTATAGCCCTTTGGAAATTTGAGTACCGCCCTGTCTCAATAATAATATTATGTGCTCGTGTTTGGCGACAACGGATATAATCCGCCTTATCGGTTCATCGGATCGGAAACAAAAAAGCGAAAGAATTTGGAACGACGTTTTTACAATTATTTCATTCAGTTGTATACAGTCAGTGTCAGTCGGTAGTGAATAGTGGTGTAACTGTTGCGTGGCTCAAACGAAATAAAAAATGGCACATGTTTATGCGGATCGGTTTCCCAATCGAGTGCAACCAACCCCTCGTGCCTTTGTTAATGTAGTACAACGGGTTCGTGAATCAGGTGACTTAAGACCTCACATATGGACGGCATGCCGGTGCTCCAAGACCTCACGATCAAATACAGGTCCGCACTGAAATACTTGTCGGGAGGATACTTTATAAAACAAGGTAACATTTTTTTTTATTTTTTTTTTATTTTTACACACATATTTTGGTTTATCTTCCTTCTACAATCATTATCTGAAAATTAATGACTCAACTTCAAAGTCACTCTGTATACAGGGTTATCCAAATTAAGTGTCCACTATTGGTAACTTTGTTATTAGTAAAAATACAAAGTTGTTTAAATTAGCAAACTAGTAGCATTTTTAACGCTGGTAAAAATGAGAAATAAAAAAAACAATTGAGAGTCGTTATTTTGATTTTTTTCAGTAAAATAACATTTTTTTAAATGGAAACCCCTGTATATTATATTTTTTTCTGTTAAAGCATCAAATTTTAAACAAAAAAATTCATAATGACTTTTCCGCTAAAGTCAAAAATAAAGTCAAAATAACGATAAATATTTTTAATTATTTGCAGTATTATAATATTAAGACGGCTATGAAAATAACATGGCGTTCGCGATTTGACAGCATTAAGATAAGCGACAAATTGTTAAACTGGACATACTCGCAACTAGAAGGCTTTGGAAAACAATGATAAAATCAAATAATGTCAAACATTAGTGTAAATACTTGTTTATAAGCTTTATTGTGTCATTAATTTAAAGAAAAATCTTCTCCCATGAAGAAAAGTGTGATATGTTAGAATGCTATTTAGTGTGCAGAAAATCCTCCTTGAGAGCAAGAGAATACTACAGTGAATTATATCCCGCTCGCATTCAACCGTATGAACGATATTTTCTGACACTTTATCGAAAATTTAGGGGCAACGAACATGTTTTTGCTAAAACAAGGGCAAAAAAAGAATTCATAATAAGCGAGGCCACGGAAATTGCAGTTATTGGATATTTTGAAGCTTATCGTGAGAATTCAATAGCAGATATTCTCAAGGACTCTAATTTCAGTTATGGTACTGTTCAAAGGATTTTAAAAAAATACAAATTTATTCCGTATAAGTACCGACCAGTTCAAACGCTTTTGGCAGGGGATCCAGAGAGAAGACTTGTTTTTTGCCATTGGTATCTTAGCTTCTGTCGCCAAAATGTAAATAACTTTCGTTACCTTTTATGGACAGATGAATCAAATTTTTCAAATTCTGGAATGTTTAATAGAAAAAACCACCATTATTGGTCAAGAGAAAATCTTTTGTTAGTACATCCAAGAGGCCCACAAGTCCGTTTCAGTTTCAACGTTTGGTGCGGTATAATTGGTTCAAACATTGTTGGCCCGTTCTTTTATGAGGGAACCCTAACTGGTGAAAGATATGTGGAATTTATGTCAGAAATTCTGACTAATTTCTTAGACGAATTGGATCTTATAAGTAGACATCATCTGCATTTTCAGCAAGATGGCGCACCTGTCCACAACTCCAGAGGTACTTATCATTTTCTAAGTACTACTTTTAATGATCAGTGGATAGGAACAAATGGCCCAATACAGTGGCCTCCCAGATCACCAGATCTAAACCCACTTGATTACTTCTTGTGGGGTTACTTAAAGAACCAAATTTACAAGCGAAGGTACGATAACCTTGACGCGTTAAAGACTGCAGTTAGGGAAAAGATAACCCAGATAGATGGTAGGACCATACTTAAGACAGTTCGAGCAGTTGAAAAACGTGCCCAAAAATGTATTGAAGAACAAGGTGGTGTTTTCGAGCATCTTCTTTAAAAAAAATTGTTATTGTATTTTGTAAGATTATAAGTTGATGTTGAAAATAAAGTTTGTCGATACAATTTAATTGTTTCAGATTGGAGGCCATAACTTCAACAATTTGTAACCTAGGAGAAAAGTTATTGTGAGCTTTTTTGTTTAAAATTTGATGCTTTAACAGAAAAAAATATAATATACAGGGGTTTCCATTTAAAAAAATGTTATTTTACTGAAAAAAATCAAAATAACGACTCTCAATTGTTTTTTTTATTTCTCATTTTTACCAGCGTTAAAAATGCTACTAGTTTGCTAATTCAAACAACTTTGTATTTTCACTAATAACAAAGTTACTAATGGTGGACACTTAATTTGGATAACCCTGTATATATATATATATATATACAGGGTGACTTCGAAGTTGAGTCATTTATTTTAACAGTGAGTAGATCTGATCAAAAGAAATGTTTTTTTCCTTTACCATTTTCCTGGTAAAATTAAAGTAACAAAGTTATAGCCCTTTGGAAGTTTGAGTACCGCCCTGTCTCAATAACAATATTATGTGGTCGTGTTTGGCGACAATGGATATAATCCGCCGTATCGGTTCATCGCATCGGAAACAAAAAAGCGAAAGAATTTGGAACGATGTTTTTACAGGTATCTCATTCATTTGTATACAGTTAGTGTCAGTGAATAGTTGTATGTGTTGCGTGGCTCAAACGAAATAAAAAATGGCACATGTTTATGCGGATCGGTTTCCCAATCGAGTGCAACCAACCCCTCGTGCCTTTGTTAATGTAGTACAACGGGCTTGTGAATCAGGTGACTTAAGACCTCACAGGGGACCTCACGATCAAATACAGGTCCGCACTGAAATACTTGTCGGGAGGATACTTTATAAAACAAGGTAAACATTTTTTTTTATTTTTTTTTTATTTTTACACACATATTTTGGTTTATCTTCCTTCTACAATCATTATCTGAAAATTAATGACTCAACTTCAAAGTCACCCTGTATATTAATGTATCATCAGCAAATAGTTGAATTTTGCAGTGTTGTAAAATATCAGGAATACCGTTAATATATAAAATAAATAGTAATGGACATAATTTGCTACCCTGTGGCACACCTACCATAATGTTCTTAATCTTTGATAATGTATTGCCAATTTTAGTTCTTTGACTTCTATTGATCAAATAATTTTGTAATAAGTTGAATACTGAACCTTGAAATCCATAGCAATGCAATTTCGTTAACAATTTCTCCCTGTCAATAGTCTCAAATGCTCTCTTGAAATCCAAGAACAATGTTACTGTACTTTTTTTCATCCATATTTTGCCTCCATTCTTCTACTACCATTTGAATTGCCGTTTCAGTAGAATACTTTTTTCTGAATCCTGCTTGAAATTTTGTCAATATCTTATTTTCTTCAATATATTCAATGACTTGTTCATATATGATTCCTTCTAAGAGCTTCTCGACATCTGGCAGTACATTAATTGGCCGCAAGTTTGTATATAACTCAGAATTTTGCACTTTTGGAACAGGAGTAATTGCAGAACATTTTAATTTTGAAGGAAATTCGCCTTACACGAAACAGTGATTCCACTAACAATAATAACTTCTCTCCAATAATGTTGAAACATTCCTTCATAACCATTTTTGAAAGATGTTCACTAGGATTTCTATTCAATTTAAATCTTGTAATAGCTTTTGAAAGATGGCTGATATTTATTGTTCGGAATTGTCTCATAGAAGAATTATAAGTAACTTGCATGATACATAGATTTGGATACTCATATTCGATTGATTCCACTATCTCATTTATACTTTCTATAAAATAAGCGTTCATTCGTTCTGCAATCAATATTTTTTGTTGCACTATACCATCTTTGAAGCACATTCTTGATAATTCACTCGTCCTACTGGGAGATACAATATTTTTTAGTGTCTTCCACATCATTTTACTGTTATTTTTATTGCTATCGATTTTGTTTTCATATTTTTTCTTTACGTTCCTAAGAGTTGTTAAACACTTGTTCCTTGATTTCTTATATTGTATCCAATCTTCCTCAGTTTGAGTGATCATAATCTTTTTATAGTCATTATCACGCGTCTAGAAATATTTATGAAAAACAGAGTGTTGGCTTTTTCCTTTGATATACCACTTTCCTAATTTGTGCGTCTCTCATGCAGCTCTCCATACAATCCATAATTTTTTAGAAGTAAGTGTCAGCATCGTTAAAAATTTCAGTGATATTGGCTTGTAAGAGTGACTCTCGTAACGTTTCAAAGACAATAATTGTGATTTCTCTTGATTAAACATATTTTCCACCTCGAAAAATATCCACGAATGGTCGCTTATTTTTGGAGTATGTAAAACCTTAATACTCAAATTCTGTTCATTGGTTATTATTACATCGATCTTAGTTCGTGAAAAGTTTGTAATCGTTGTGCAGTCATTAACTTTTTCCCATATACCATGAAAGTTCAGTACCTGTTTAAATTTTTTTACATAAAAATCATGATTATCAAAATTTATATTGTCTCCCAAGTGCACAGTGGAGCAATTTCGATAATACTGTTTTTCACAAACACTCTTAAAAAAGTCAAAAAATCGGCTAATATTACAGCTTGGAGATCTGTAGTAAACATGTACATTGTAATTTTGTTTCATCTTGATTTCAAAATTAATATACCACCATTGGTAATCAACAACTGCAGTAATTGGATTGGGTATCTTCTGGTAAAACGTGTTAGTTGTATATGATCTTTCGGACAGACGTTGAAACGAAATAAACGTAATAATATCCTTATCTAATAAATTCAGATGTCCCTTGAATGTCCAAATGTCCGTGGATAAAATATTGGAACCCATTGGTCCTAGCATATCCCTAGCTCTGACATCACTTGTGACTGTGACATACTTAGAACGGGAAATGGTACGCGGGCGCAGGTTTTCTTTAACGCAGGCGGAGGCTAGACAAAAATTGAAGAACATACTTTTTGGATTGCCCTCGTATATGATGTGGCTCAACAAGTCCGAACGTGGAAGGTTTTCTGCCAGTATCCTAAATCCTAACTATTACTATTAGATGTTTATAAGCTTTGGCAAAGAATAGTTCTGTATCTACTGTAATATTACCAAAACAGGTGCATTTATCCTATCTATAATTTACATCTCAATAAAACCGTTTTGTTATGCCAAGGTTACATTTCACATTTGCATTCACATTTTCCTAACGCCGCCGTTAGCGACATTCTAGACAATGAACGCTAGTCCGGTCATTTTAGAACATAATTGCGAAAAATTAGACTGCATGAATCAATATGTGAAGTAGCAATGCAATGCTCAACTTTATGACTTTGCATCCCATAAGGCAATAATTCAAATCTTTAATATGAGTCAGAATCTTCATCTCCAAGGGAATTCCAAAAAATAGAAAAAGAATGAGCATCCGAGTTGATAAGGGGAAATTTATAAACATGGTCATAGAGCTACCTTAGTGAAGAAACAGTGAGTGCAGCAACTGTCAATTTATTCAAGAATAAGCTAGATAAGAAATTGCACATTTCATGCATTATCCAGCATGAGAAAAACAGACTTTACATGATAGTATCATGGGACTTTTCTACCTTTTGTGGTGCTAAGGATAGTAATTGACTCATCATGATGATTTTGGATTTAAAATTTTTTGACATTTTCTTAAGACTGACAAACAAGTGCAAGACTTTCAAAATGTCCCAATATTTGTGAAATACAACTCAAATTTGGTATTGGAGGTTCAAATATGAGCAATTTTGAAAAAAGGCACATTGGAGGGTAAAATGATTCTTGATTGTGAAATTCATGTTGCCCTTTTTTCCATGGTTGATGTGACCTCCATCACCCAAATTTTTCTAGCCAACTCACCGTCTCATTGTTTGATGAAATCTAACTATATGCTGAGGGAGTGTATATTGCTATAAGAACATAATATTAAAACTGACTGATTTCAAAAATATTTCTAGTTCAAATGATATCAAAAAACTGTTTATCAATGAATGATTCATAATAAACATTTAATTATCAATAATCACTCATAGGAACACTGTATTTTTACTGGGAAAAATACATCTATATACAAATTATATGCAATCAACAGAAAGGTATATTTCCTAACCTGAGCAAATCAGCAAGTATTGACTTAAATATGGGAAATATTGGACATGAAGATGCTGTCAATGAAAAATTTTGTTCAGTGGCTAAGCTTTATGAAATAACTATATTGATGGCTGTTAAGGTATATATGTATAAATCAGCAATTTAAAAAAACAAAACTAAGGATATCATTCAATGATTGATATATGTTTATAGATTCACGATGATACTGATAAGTGTTTATGCATCACCAGTATCACCATAATTATGCAATCAATAATTATAAAGTACTGTGAATGCAATGCAGAGGAATAATATGAATCACAGATGTTTCCAAACAATACACATGATTGTATGTAACATATTGCTAATATAGTCTAGATTTATAGGATCAAAAACAATTCAAAAAAATTGCACTAAAAATTATGGTAATCAATTTACAAATTTCTGTTCATACATCACAAAAATAGAGATCAAGAACAAAGAGTATAGGTAACAACATTTGATTTAAGAAACTATTCAAGTGTAAATAAATATCATACCTATGATTCATTTTCTTTGTCTTTTCTGAACCTTATAATTAATGGTACCTGTTTTACCTATTATATAAATATATGTTCAGAACAGCACTAGAGAATGTAAGATTTGTAAGATAAATTAAGGCATATTTATGTGTTAATTTTAGTAGCACTACTTTACTGAAACTACAGAAAAGCACATTTTATTGGATACATTTCCTCTGGAACATATGTATATATCATTCTTCCAGCAACATTTCATGTTTTAATGTATGGTTACAGAGCAAGAGTCAAGAAATACCAAACAATTACATCAAATTACGGTATAAAGATATGCCCGGTACATACGACTGGCATGATAATTTCACATAACCAGTTTTACAATGTGCTTGCTTCTCCACAGTAAATAAATGTTACATAAACAAACAATTAAATAGGGACATTGAAAGAGCTCCGACACATCGCGAACATCCTAATTTGATTGCGGTGAATTAATAAAATTCGTGGTGGAAATCACCATTTAAGTCGAATTAAAAAACGCGAAATATCATCAAGATAAAAGATAATACATCATCACACGTCGGCGCGGTGCACGGAATAGGAATTTCGTGAAGACAATCACAGCAGAATGACCTGTTAATTGCAGTAGTTTCCTTGAGAGCGCCTTGCGGATTCAACAGTTCTTTTTATAATAATATTTACATTTAACAATCACATGATGCTGTATGCAGCTAGGCCGTCTATGGCGAACTCTGTGACAAGATATGCACTTACTTCGCTTAACTGCATCTTCGTAGCTCAGGCAACTTCTTTTCGAGTCTTTAGCACCCATTTTTTCACATTTTCCACGCACGCAACATCTTATGAATTCATAAACAAATTCCACAAAAATATTAGAAGAATTACGAAATCTAGGCACTGCAACTCACCGATGACAACTTGTATCTTTTTTTTTGACAACTTAACGATTTGTCGAGATGACTGGACGTGACATGGAACACAATTGATGCGTTGCCTAAGAAGAATTTGTGAACTAAAAATAGTATTTTCTGAAGTGCTAAGGGACATACGTGTTTAACGTTGCCATTTTTCTTCCTAATATCATAGTAGCCACAAGAAAGAGAAGTGGCGTTTTTTAGCACTTGTCTCCGATCATTATCTGAGTCGTCAACCCCACCCTCATTCAGATGGTCTGTGACATTTAACAGTATTGCCTAATTATCTTCATGTTATTGGAAGTGTTGGCGGAGGTATCACAAGGATTATGTTGCTTTCTAAATAAATTGTTCTAGGTTTTGGTTGACTCTGTGCTTATGTCGATTGATTCTACCAAGATACAAACACGCAAAATGTATATATTTTATTTAAGCATATCCATTTCCAAATTTCAACAATTAATCAACATGTTAACAAAAACACTAAAAATGTGTAGAAACGGAGAAACAGAAATACGATTTTAATGAATCTCCACATCATAATCGATAAAACCGCACAATAAGTTTCATATGTAACATTTACCACTTTACTGTTCTACTATTTTTTGATATCATACCGTAACTCATAAGGCTCCAACACCAGCGGAATTTTTCAAACCCCCACGCTCATACAGGCCAACGAGCTAAATATGCCAGTGCAAGCAGGGACATTCGAATAGAAATGGGGCTCGAGTCCTTGTATTTGTCTTGAGGCAGAGTAAAGATGTTTGAAAGGGTTTTTTATACGCGTTCACTCGTTGGATTTGAAATCCGTATATTGGAGAAATAAAATTTTACTTGACAACACCGCCTATCGCCGTGATCTGTCAGAAGTCAGACCCGCCAGTTGTCATTAAAGTGTGTCAAATTCAGGGTCAATTTTACAAAAAAAATTGGAAAGTGATGATAGGAACCCTGCTGGAGCAGATCCAGTATTTTTAAATGTTTAAATTAGTTGTGATTCGACGCCTTGTACATTTTTAATTTGCAACACATCTGTATATACACTTCCACCTTGTGCAGTGTATTGATAAAAAAAACTATCAAAATGGCAGCCACGAGAAGGTTACAAAAAGTAAGTATATTTTGCTCCTGTCATGTCACGTTTTCTATAAACATGTCCAAATAAATTTATATCATGTTATATTCGTTTTTACATAACCCGATTCAAATTCTTGTTAGAATAAACAGTTTCTCGAGAACATTGAACCTAGTTATGACTCATGTGGTAAAGTGTATTTTTAAAAATGTACCCCTTTGTATCTGTTTCAGGAGCTAGGAGATATTCGAAATTCTGGATTGAAGTCATTCCGTGATATCCAGGTAGATGAATCAAATATCCTCACCTGGCAAGGATTGATTGTACCAGTAAGTTCTAAAAAACCAATCAACCATAACAGTTTTTGCAACAAATGTAGTTCATCACCAGTAATTTTTAATTCATATCTGGTTATAATTCACATTGCATATCATATAGCTTAATAGTATCAATTGCCAGCGATGTGCAAAAAGATACAAGTTATTCAGAATAAAAAGTACATGAAACATTTTTGCCAAAATTTCCACTTATGCAGGTAGTCCCAGGATAATGTTGATTTCTCATATGTATATAAAACCCAACAAAATAAAGCAACAAGATCCTCTTCTACTTTACTGTTTTTCTTAAGTAACTTTTAATGAACATTGGATAGTCTAATGAAATTTTGACAGCTTAGTAACCAATTAGAGCTTTACTTGATAGGTTTCATGATTTGGATAAATAAAGCTGATAATCAGGAATGTTATTCTTAAGGACCATATTGTTAGTTGTTCCTACAATATTGTAGGATGCCTTTATGGCCTCCTTGATTTTCATAGTGTTTTCACTCCTTCAGAAAGGCTGGGGTATTTAACATTTCTACTGTTCCGGGTCAGTGTTAGCACTCTCCTATTGTATGTTTTCTTTTGGAATTGTAGGATAAAACAGATGACAAAAATCAAAAGCATATCCAATTTGATGCAAATAAATATTTGTAACATAACCTCAAAATAGAGCACTGACATGGAACACTTGAAATCTAGTAATACCCCTGCCTTTCTGGAGAGAAAAGAGTGTGAAAATGAAGGAGGCCATAACAGCATCCTAAAATTTTCGGAATAACTGAAGATACAGCCTTAAACCATTATGCAACAGGGTGTAAAGTTTCTCAGCAATAATGTGTTGGCTTTCATCCATCCCTGGTGATCTAAATAAGTGATTGTTCATTTGTGACTAAGCTGTCAAAATTTCATTGAACTATACAGTGATTTTAAAGACTTATTTGATAAAAATCAATTTTCAGTAGCAGTCATAGGACATAGTAACTAAGAGATGGGCATATTATTTTGGGATACTCTGTATGTTGCTATGTATTTTTGGCATCAGTTTTGATTTATTTAATCATAAAACCAAATTAGAAAAATATGACATGTGTAACTTCCAGTTTTGATTCAACATGGACTTTAAACCCTTATGTTTCTATCAGAAAATTAAGATTTTATTCTTTTATTTTCAAATAAATGAAAAAGTAATCTTTTTTAGGATAATCCACCATACAATAAAGGAGCCTTCAAGATAGAAATCAATTTTCCAGCAGAATACCCTTTCAAACCACCTAAAATAAACTTCAAAACCAAAATTTACCACCCTAACATAGATGAAAAAGGTCAAGTGTGTTTACCAATTATCAGTGCTGAAAACTGGAAACCAGCCACAAAAACTGACCAAGGTATAAAAATTTCAAACCAGCAAATAGTTGCCTCCTGTTTAATAATATCTAACCCTAACACAGCTGCATCTCTGCTTTTGCTAGTAGTAGTTATCAAATTTGTCGAAGAACCTATTGAGGTTTAAGTATCACTTTCATCAACATTTTGTTTCACAATTTTTGTTTATTTTGCATAGGCAATATACCACTAACCTAATGTCCATAACAGTTTTTCATACTTTCTCCATTATTATTAATAAATTGTGGTTATTTGAAATTTCAATTTTTCATGACCCATATAGTCATAGTAGAAAGATTTATTTAGCATGTTTGGCTACATAAACAGAATAATTATAAACAACATACAATTAGTAAATTCAAGCCATATGATGTAAATACTGGGCAAGTCATAATTGTAGATTTAACAGGTGATTCCTCAATTTTACTTTGAATGTTGTCAAAGTTTTCTGGTCTTTTATCTCTGTATATAACTTATTGTATTCAATCAACCGTTGATGGAATACAGATTTATAGCATATGATATTTTTTGGCCATTAAAAGCAAGTCATTTTTATTTCTGGTATTATGTAAATGTTGGTTGGCATTTGATGATGTTAAATTAGTTAGGCATGGTGGAAATATCATTACCAAACCATTGGTCTAATTGGATCTTTATTCTCATGCACTTTTTCTATAAAATTTGCAGTCTTTGAAAAATGGAATTATTAGCTAAATATAGAATGGTTGAACCATACAAGAAATTTGTAAGAATGATAGTATTGAAGATAATTTTTCTGCTATATGATCTCAGACATCCAGAAACTCTTGATAAATATTCCACTTGACTACTCTTATTTATAACTTTTTCTTAATGAATATCAAACATTGAGAGCCACAAAACTACAGGGTATTTAAAATTCTCTATGAATTCAATATCTTCACCATCAATGTTTAGTTGAACATTTGTACATTGTTTTTTTTTTTTAATTAACATAGATTTCGTTTTACTTGTATTCAATTTTAGTTTTTTCGATGATAACCATTTTGAAACAAATTTCAAGTCTTCATTTATATAAGAGATACCCTGAATATTTTTAATACTTATATCAATCAAAGTGTCATCAGCAAAAATCTGAATTTTGAATTTTTTTACTAATGCAGGTACACCGTTTATGTATAAACTGAAAAGGAGTGGTCCCAGGATACTGCCCTGTGGAATACCTAACATATTTTAAATTTTTTGTATGCTATATTAAGGCCAGAAAAGTACTTTAAAACTAGTTTCTCAGTATCAGTTTTTATTGTCTCCTGAAATTTTTAAATTAGTGGGACTTTATGAGGCTTTTGCACTGACTGATTCGTTTAAATGAAATGATTTTATTCCAGCTATTTTTGTATTTAGACACATATGTTAGAAAGAGATAGAAGCCGGCTGGACAACGAAGCTCACAAGCGCGTTGCCTAGCAACTGTAGGCTGTCGCGATAGCAATATGTTGCACCAGTTCCTTGAATTAAGATGCATGTTGGAAAATATGCATTAGTGTATTCTCTAAGCTCAAATAATGGTTTTATTTGGAGCGTACACATTTTTGAATTGTGAATAATTATGTCGAATCGGTTAAGGATCGATTCCGGATCGGTCCTAACGCCGCTTCATTTTAGGTCGAAATGAAAGTTCACAAATTCTGCAACATTCCATCATTGGTTCGCTTGGCAACACCGCAGCTCGTACATTTCAAGGCAAGGTTTCCACCTCCATCATCACTGATGAGCGATTTTGATCAGTACCTATCTAGCGCTTACTGGGGAGTGTCGCTCTGTTTCGAAATGGCTTTCACCTGTGTACACGCAGACAGTGATAATTTGTATTGCGTAATAATATTATTTGTTACATTTCGCGACAGCGAGCGGCAACTCAGGATGTGTTGATTTTATGACCATTGGTGGAAATTAAAGATAATTCTAAAATAAATGAACACACTAAGTCACATTAAAGTTGAAATAAATAATTCTAATCAAAATGAAAACAAAATATTAAATCTAATGTTTGAATAGACCTTCTTGGGTTTGACAGTAACCTAATCTATTGTAGAAGTCTGTGCGATGTAACAGATTGTCCACAGAATGCACCATCCTCTGCGTCACCGTCGCTAGGCAATGTGGTGATGACCCTCGACCTTCAGTCGGCTTCTATCTCTTTCTAACATGTGTTGATACACACTTCTCGCTCTTCTCTCCCGTACACAATGAACTCAAGGCGTCATACAAAGAATCTAATAATGACACAATGTTTACTATAAAATCGGTTGCTGTTATTATATGAGCTTATTATCATTTTTTTTTTAGTGATTCAAGCATTAGTAGCTCTTGTAAATGAACCAGAGCCTGAGCACCCTCTACGTGGCGACTTAGCAGAAGAATACCTGAAGGACAAAAAAAAGTTCACAAAAAACGCAGAAGAGTACACGAAAAAGCACAGTGAAAAGAGACCAGCTGACTAAGATATACTTTTGTACACTTAGAAGAAAATTTATTCCTTGCATTTTTCCTCTTTTTTTCTTTTTATACCATCTCTTTCATTTTGCTCCATATATTAAAGTTATGGTGTTAATTTATTAAAATTGTTCATTAATGTAATAGTTATCTTTTTTCCGCAATTTTATATAATAGACAAATTTATTTCGAGTCTCGTGTAATTTGCATTCTCAAAATTAATTTATATAATAAAGCTGTTTTTAAAATTATAACAAATTTTATTTGTCGCAAAAATCAGATATAACAATATCATGTTGTAAAGTCATACTCGTATATATTAATATTTGTCATATAAAAATATTTAATTCTTACATGGTTTTTATCTTTTTCATTTTTTGCATTCCTAAAATGTTACTTCCAAACAACTAAAAATATGTCCTATGAACGCAGAACTATGATATAAAAAGATTTATAAATATAAAGTCACACTAAACACATTACATAAGAATTCACAAAATTGACAAATATTTTCCCTAAGCTTAAACTATCAACTATCGAACTATCCTATAAATAAAATATTCTCATGATTATGTATGTTGTCTGACCAAATTGCATATGTAAAATGTTTTTTGTCTTATAAAATACACAATTTTGGTGGTGGGCACTGAACCATATATTGCTCATGATGTTGAAAATGATGCAAATTATCAGCTATTAGTTTTCCTGTTGAGAACACAAAGTAACTGCTGTATGAATCGTCAAATCTGAGATTTGTTTATTTGTACATAAAATTAAACAGATGCATGTCATCATCAACAATATGGTTTTACTTTTTTGCCACCAAATCCTCATGTAACTTTTGTGAATATACAGAGTAAGATTTTAGTTCAGGCCCATTTCTTTAAGTAAACAATTTGCAATAACCATCCTTTGAATTTCAGATGTACCCTCGTATATTTCCGTTATTCTTGCATCCCTGTAATGCCTCTCTGCTGGCATATCAGAAACATACCTGAAAAACGTTCAACATACACTGGGTGCATCAAATCAAGCCCGTATATACTGGGAGATTAAAAAAACACTGGCAATTTTTCTAGAGCAAACAACTTAAAACGTTTCTACCAACATACTTTATAAATGTTCCAGTACCAAGATACAGGGTGTTGAATATTCTAATGCTGACGAGGCTGGTTAAAAACAAAACACGAATATTCCTCAAATAATTTGGTGGAGAGGGATTACTCAGAGCTCGCAGGAATTTTTCCCAGTGGCGCCAGCGGTCGGCAAATGATAATTTTCTGTGTCAAATCTTAAAATTCCCCAATATTGTCATGACCAGGTAAAATGGCAAGGGAGACTTCCGCGGGCGTATGCTCAACTATTTTTTAAAACCAATACCATCCCCACGTTGGCCGAAAAGAATTGCTGATTATGCATACTCATCAGTACATGTGGTTTTGAGTATCTATAGCGAGCTGGCGTGTCTAAAACCTTACAGGGTAGTGTTACTTGTGACAATATTGTACAGGCAGGCGCCTTTCTTACTTCCCTAATATACTCAATACAATTTTTAATGACAACCTTACTAACTTCGGTGTATTCTGAAAGTTGAATGTCTCAAACAGTAAAAAGATAGCTTATCTAAAATCCGAAAAGTAAGAACCCCTTATGTAGGGGTTGCAATGTTCTAGTTTCTACGCCACAGGTATAGACGGACCCACAAAAAGTTGATACTATATATACAAAATTTCAGGTCGATACCGTTCTGGAGATAATTTCTTCATGATTTTGAAATCAACTCCAACACTGTATCTTGGTATTTTCGGCATGTCAAGATCCATGTTCGGATGAACTTTCCGTATTATTTTTACTCGATACCACCGTGTAGCAGTAGCAGTCTGTGTCACCGAATGCACTCAAACTCACTCTGCTATGTGATGCCAGGATAAATCCGCTCACCTCTGCCCTCCCGCGATTTAACCGCTCAGCTACAGCTTGTCCAAGGGCTACCGCTCGGCTGAGCTCTTTTCAGGAGACGGTTATGAAATATTAGCTTTTCGATGTTACGCGGAGATATATATAGTACATTCTGCTATAGAAATATTCCCATTGTTTTCTCAACCACCATTTATTACTCTTTCTTCTTTTATTTTAATTCCCACGCCTACTGGCGAGGAAGTATTGTAAACGAGAAACATTTCGGAAATGTGATGTTTTTTTGGATGTACATCACGAAAAACCATGTCACTCATTTCCGTCTGCCTGTTTGTCTGTCCGCAAATGCTTGTCTCGTCTATAACTTGGAAAGTACTGCTCGGATTTGGATGAAATTTTTACACAAGGTTACTACTATGCCAAGGACGAAAAAGCTTTGTACTTTTTAAAATCGGTCCAGTGGTGACAGAGGAAAATTCCGAAAACAAAAAAAAAATCGCCCAATCTTCGTCATTTGACATTTCAAATGATCCTGATCATTTTTGGTAGAGTTGGCGAGTTGTAACGCAATTTTCTTGAGGTTAGTATATTAATACACTTCCAACCTCGGTAATTCTGCGCACATGTTAGACACATTTCACACATAGATTTGCCATTAAAACTTGTTCTACATGGAAAAGTGAACTAGAAGTTTTTTCAATTGCATGGAAAGTCTAGACTGACTCCATTTTCCTTGTGCTATAAAGTAAAATACATGAGTATATGAAAAAATGAATTCTGCTGCCATTCATTTAGCAGACTGTATACTATGCTGAAAGCAGAGGAAAATAGGGTTGGGTATTCAGATTATTTATTTAGTCCTGTTCATGTCTGGCAAGTTATAGAACAAGCAATAGTGCTATTACTACAGATAAAAACATAATATAAAACTGTAAGGAAGTATACATGAAAAAAATTACAAATGATAATGATCTATCTAAATGGTAAATCTATGACAAATAACAAGATACTTACCCCATTCCTCCTAAAATTTGTATACATTGATGACTAATGAATGTGGCAGCTTCACTTGCAGCCAATTTAGCCATTGCAGCCTCTTTTGTATAAGGTTGCTTGTTATCTCTCAGCCATGCAGCTCGCCACGTCAACAATCTAAAAATAAAGTAGGTTAACTCTGTGGAAAGGATTATGTTTGGCTTTGGCCTGAAAAAAATTGCTACCATCTACTCTTCAAAAAAGTTTTGGTAGGTACTCTTTCCCACAAAGTTATCTCTTGCTGATGAATGCCGCGATTTTTATTTTTTCGCCTTTTACCCATAGCTCCGCCGCCACTAGGCCGATTTTCAAAAACTAAAAAGCTTTCTTGTCGTTGGCATAATAGTAACCTTGTGTGAAAATTTCATCAAATCCGAGCAGTACTTTCCAAGGTTAGCAGACAGACCGAGTGACATGATTTTTCCAAAAATATATTTCATTTTCGCGATTAAAATACTTGCTATATATTTTACAGGTGAAAAGGAGAATATATAAAAAGGAAATTTGGAAGAAATACTACCTTGCTGATTCCAACTGGAAGGACATATCTGCTAGTTTGTTCTGGATTGTTTGCAATTTGGTGAGGGGTTTTCCAAATGCCAGCCTTTTTGATGCATATTCTGCAGCTACTTCTAGAGCTGCTTGAGCAATGCCTAATGCTTGTCCAGCAATTCCTATTCTACCTGCATCTAGAGTCATCATTGCAACCTGAAAATTTGCTTGCTTACTTTACTGGCCATTATTATTGTTATTATTATCATTGATTGACATATTCCAACAGAAGATACCCAATCCAGTTGAAAACTGTGCCTGCGCAAAAGTAAGCGTACGTACAGTAGCGCCGGGAAACACTTACAACTGCTAGCTGACTATACCGTCTTTAGGCGCCAACGTTGCCACCTCTCGGATTGTTGCCACAAGTTATGAAATTTATTTTTCTACTGTTCAGAAATTCTGATGGTACAAAATCTTATGAATAATTACCAGGCGAAGTTGAAGAGCAACGTCCCTTGGGAATTGATGCCACGTTTAAGTATAAACATTTTTTTAGAAGGAAAATGCGGTTTGTTTTTAGTAAGTAGTAATAGTAGTACAAGGATTTATTTAACACGTTTGCCTACATAAAAAGAATAATTAGAAACAACTTAGAATTAGTAAATTCAAGCCATATGATGCACATGCTGGGCAAGCTATAATTGTAGATTTAACAAGTGATTCCTCAAATTTACTTCAAAATATTCTGGTCTCCAATCTCTGTATTTGATTTACCTTATGCAATCAACCCTGGATTCTGTAAATGATAGTAGGTATTTGGTGATGTTAATTTAGTTAGACATGGTGGAAGTATATTATTTTTATATTTGATAAAGCTTGATTTCAACTTGCTAAGCATTTGTCAAATTAAAGTCCTTCTAATGAGGAATTAGCTAAATATAGAATAGTCAAACAGTACAAGAAATTTGAAGAATGATAGTATTATAGGTAAATAATTTGTCTACTATATGAACTCCGACATCCAGAAACTATTGATATATATCCCACTACTACTAATCTTGATTATAATTTTCTCATAATGAGAATCAAAATTTAATTGGGTGTCAAAAAAAAATCAAGGTAATGTAATAACAAGATCTAACAGAGTCTCTGGTGATGATATTATTCTTGTACTATCTGGGATATTTCTTCTATCAACAAAACCTCTGGAGTTTGTAGCCAAAATTCAATACATTTAATTAGCATTGGATTAATCATTTTGTAAAACTGGTTTTTTATTATTTTACCTTGAAACCAAATCCAAGTTCTCCCAGCAAATTTTCTTTGGAGACTTTGCAATTCTCAAACATGAGTGTACAAGTGGAAGAACCTCTTATGCCTAGTTTGTCTTCTTTTTTGCCTAATTCTAATCCTTCAGTTGGTTTTGGCACTATTATTGCTGAAATCCCTGAAGAAAGATACTAAAATTAATAGATGTCCATGGAACTACTATAATGTATTTAATCCAGACAGCCTACAAACTTTATAAAACTTATTAGGAGCAGTATATCATACACATAGTATGTAAAAAGAATACAAGAAAATTGATAAAAAAGACATATATTTTGACATTATCTTAGTCACAGTATACAATAACAGAAGCTTGTAGTATTCAAATCTGCAGCTCTATATACTGCCAAGTGCTTTATACTATATTCTAGGCCATTTTGACCTATATAAATAGTATAAAAAGTGTTACCTTTGTGTTTCAAACTTTTGTCAGTAGTGGCCAATACAACTGCAGCTTCACTTTCATAACCATTAGTTATCCAAGCTTTTGCCCCATTTAAAATATAGTGGTCACCAGCATCTTTAGCTGTTGTTGAGGCAGCCCCAGCATCTGAACCATTGCCAGGCTCTGATAAGGCAAAACATCCCACCTGAATGAAAGTCACTATCAGGTCAACAATACTTTAGTCATAAAAAGCACAGATTCAATGAATAATTTGGCATTATCAATCAATTTGAAACCTTAATTTTATATAGATTACGTTAACTATGATACAGTTTAAGAATATTTAATACTATAGTAGAATTACTTATTTTATTGGAATCGATAAGTCATGTCAAAGTGTTGCATACAGTCTTATGCTAAATCATTTTTTGAAGCAGAGTTCCTGCCTTGTGCAGCACATAATACAAGTCCCACCTTATTGGTTCTGCCTTAACGGGGCTCCTACAATCACTACCACCATCTGCTGAGGTAATGGGGGGGTGAAAAGGAAACGAGGGTGGGTTGGGCCTAGACGGTCGTCGGCGCTACTTTAAAAGAGGAAAGGATTACTGCGGGTGCATACCAAGGTAAATTTTTAGAATAACAGAGTCGGATTTCGATCTAGAAGTAAATCGTTTCTTATTTTGGTACTCAGCAAGTGATCATTTAGTATTTTTCTCCGCTTGTTACTGTTCTTCGATATTGTGTTGTTGAATTGTTGTTGGTGTGATTGTTCTTGAGTGCCTTTTTTTATCAAGGCTGATAATGGACAATAAAGGGTCATATGCGACCATTTTAATTACGAATGTAGTGAATTTAATTCATGATGAGGTCAACAAAAGTGTGGAGCAGTTCAACTCTATAATCGCAAAATACATTGCGGTAAGCGAATAAATTCTTGCAAGAAGAGGTCATCCCATGGAAGATTTGCTGCAGCTGTAGTGAGCCACAATACCCAGCGGCCTGTATATGTGGTCTAAATACATTTGCGTTCTAAGCTTAGTCCAACCTCGCTTATCGCTAAGATCGAACAAAGACTCAAACGCAAGAATCTTGAAAAGAAAGTCAGACCAACAAAAGCTGATATAAAAATAACTAACAATTTGGATAGCAATTCCAAAGAAAATTAGTAGTTTTATGGCGAATTCAATCAAAAAACTGACAATAACTACATTGATTTGGAGGTTGCTAAGCGAACATTTTTAGGGAAACTTGAAAAACGTGACGACGAGATTTTGCAGATCGAACAAGTCACAGGACTGTACTTTGTCGCGCCTTCATCGGAGGATAAGGTTGACAGCGTCTCGATTTGGTGAAGTTTGTAGAAGAAGGCAGACAACAAGCTGTAAAGTTCTAGTAAACTCCATCATATACCCAACAGAGTTTTCTAGTAACACAATAAAAAAGGCAATACAAAAATCATTGGACACTGCAGTTCAGTCTTGTGGTTTGTTTATTGATCGCACACATCCATTTCTGGCAGCATCGCCTCCATCTACCTATTACAGTAGACAAGAAATGTACTTACTCCAGGTATAAGCCTACCTGTTTATTGCTTTGCAAAACCTATCTAACTGTTTCCTCTTATTTTGACGGCATAAGATATCTTTATGACTCATTCAATTGTTACCATGTACCAAATGACCCTTGTAAACATAATTGTGTTTACTGACATGAATAAACGAATTGTAATTTGAGTTCTTGAATTTATTTTAGGAAAGATATCATATTATTTTAATACATTTTTTCTTAGTCGGAACGCACCGTCGCGTCGCTTGGACTGGCAGGACGAGACAGTAGACGAATTTCGCCCAAAAACCGATTTGCACATCACAGCTTACGTTTCATTTTTTATTATTTCCAAATTAAACTCTTGCTAAAAACAAAGTTCACATGGTGCTAACGATCCACTTTTTCGATTTTATCCACTAGGATCTTTTTAAAATATCAAGAAGTTGAGCACAAATTCGATAGTAAGAATTTCAACCCACCATAATTCTTGCGCAAATACAAAATTTTGTAAAATGCTCTGATAGCTCCTTAGGCAATTATGTCCTGCTTATATCCAGAAAAACATCACAAACTGCAGAACACAAATTGAACGTAACGGTGAAATGGGTACATTTCACGGGTCATGAAATTCAAATGAAAATGCAGGTATAAAATCTACCAAATTATCGTTCTCAAAAACATATTTCCTGGACATATCGATAATTTTAAAGTTCCACGCTAAATTCCCCTATACTTGACTGGACTGATATCTGAATTCATTCTTCCCTACTGTCGGCAGTTGCAGATAGATCTGTTGGCTCTTGGTGTCAAATCGTGAGCACATTGTTCGTCGGATTTTCGTTACTTAAATTTCCTGTAATCTCTGGGATCAGAAGCATCTTAATAATAGAACGTGTTTCACTGATACGAAAGATGCAACATTCACTATCACCTTTCCCCAACCCCCACTTTTTAAGCAGTACAATTTTTTTTCTGTCAATGATACGGAACCCCTGTAACGTCAAAAACGGAGTTTCAGCAATTGTTACTTTTTCTTTTTTACCTATAGCACCGTTGCCACTGGACTAAAACTACAAAGCTTTGGCATACTAGTAACCCCATGTGGAAATTTCATAAAAATCCGAGCGGTTATTTCCAAGTTGATGAGTGATACAGTTTTTCGTGATGTAGATTATGACTTAAAAAACATAACATCTCATTTTAGAAATTTTTCGCGATTACAATACTTCCTCGCCAATGACGTGGGAAGTAAAACGGCTTTAAAATCGAGGAGTATCAGCGATCGCGATTATGAGTACCTATTTGCAGAACAACTTATCTACGCGATATTACATGAAATAGGGCCACCAAATTATCTGAATACGTCCTTTCTTAGTCAGTACATTGCGCCGGAACGCTTGGGTTGGCAGCACGAAACAGTAGACAAAATTCGTCCAAAATACGATTTGTAGAGGTTTGCGCGCTTCGAAATTGACGCTTTATTTTTTGATATTTTTGGATGAAATTTTCACAGAGTGCTGAAAACAAAACCCCACAGGATGCTATAGAGCCAATTTTTTTTACTACATCCTTTTTAAAAAAATAACGAAGTTGAACAGATAGAGTGCGCACTTCAACCCATCATAAAACTTGTGCAAAAACAAAATCTCATAAACTGCTCCTATAGCACCCTGGGCAATTATCTTCTCAACATACTGTATGAATTTTATTCAAAAATATTGAAAAATGGAGTGTCAGTTTTGAAGCAGCTGAACCCTTGTAAATGGCTTGAAACTCACTGCATTGGAGCTGCCTTAAGATTTAGGTTTGCATGCATCCAACATAAATCTTCACATAACCCCATTACCAGCTTTCAAAATATATAGTACATAGCAAGATTGTGCTTAAACAACTGTATGGCATCATAATACTCTTTATTAAACAATCTTCTTTTGTAAGTTCAGGTTTAAAAGTTACCATAACATACCCTTTCTCCTGTTGTGAAAGGTGTTATATATTTCTGTTTCTGTTCCTCTGTGCCCCAGTACAGTAAGGGTCCAAGGTACAAAGAATTGTTTACTGACATTATTACACCAGTACTTGCACATCTAAAAATCAGTAAGTCTATCAGAATATCAATGTTAAATTCTGTGATAAGTTTACCCTCTGGATATTTCCTCCATTGCTATTGCGTACGCTAAGTAATCTAAGCCTGTGCCCCCATATTCTTCAGGTATTGCCACAGCCATCAGTCCCAGCTCTCCCATTTTCTTTATTTGTTCCTGGGGGTATAAATGTTCTCTATCTATTTTAGCAGCCACTGGTTTCAATTCACCCTCGGCAAAATCTCGACATGTCTGTTGTAGCATCTGATGTGTTTCCGATAGGCCTGACAGAGAGGCTATGCCCCTCTGCAGAACACCTGTTGCTGAAAAAGTCGAATATCAACAATATTGTTTTTTAATCATTTTGACCCTTACCAAATCGAGGAAAAATTTTGAAGAGAGCCATTTTCAGAACTTTCACATTTGGAATTCAAGCAATGAACTTTGTACTGCCTAATTTATTTTGGATGATTGTAAACAAATTTTTATTTTTCTCTATTTTCCCACCTCTTCACAGATGAATTTCACAGAATAAGATACCGTCTGAGAAAAGACTCAATGTTGCCATTCAGAAGACAAGTAACGTTAGCCATTTTGATTCTTCCAATCAGTATGAATTTGTAAAAATGACACAATACTCGTGACACAATACTTTTTCTGTAAATTTTACATCTGGGTCACATTATCTTGTGGATTACTTATATGTTCTGTGGAATACTTCGTCTTGTCAAGTACCAAGAAAGGTTATGTAGCTAAAATCCCTCACATTTTTGAATATTTTCTAACGATTTAAAAAATGAATACAATATCTTCTAAGACAATTAGATTAGCTGAAAAACTAGGAATATCGAGATTCGCTAGTACAGCCGTATCGGGAAATGAAGTGTCGCAGGTATTCACAAACAGAAACCCAAGAAATTTGGAAAAAATGAGAATTGGATATAAACCAGATGGATTCCATGTAGATAGTCTTGGAAAACGATATTGGCACAAGTACTCAATTAACTATCGTTCAGTATCAATTGATAACCCTGTATATTTTCAGATTAGAATTAAAAGTAACGGGCAGATATGTCACTGCAATTATAAAACACTTTGAAAATGGAGAAGTTCTGAGGGCAAGTACTTCAGAATGGGCAATCAAGAAGCAGCTTTATAAAACTAAAGATACATCAGCTTACGTAAATTTGGGAAGGGTATGTTTTACATTTTCCTTCTCTTCTAAAACCATGTAATAACTAGCTGGTTTTTCTTTTTAGGTTTTGGCTGACCGATGTTTACAATGTGGACTTTTAGAGATAGGATGTTTCATACAACCAGCATCGCCTGATCAAAAAGTAGCCCAATTTCTGAAGGCAGTTGAAGATGGTGGGGTCTCATTGAAAGAGCCAGAACAATATAAGGCTCCAAGACCATCAGATCCATATAGACCAGAAAAACCATGGGAAGTTACAGAATAGATATTAGAGTATTAAAATAAAATATTGTTTAGAATTTATTTTTTTTATTTAGAACATATAAACAATGCTAAACATTTCACAACTAGTTTCTTAAAAATTACTGCTGGTATTTATCCTTGATGTGCTTCCACAGTTTCTGTAACAAAAGAATGACAAAAATCAATAATAGAACTTTTCAGAGTGCAAAGCTGATAAAACCTTGGGTGAAAAAGGCTCCTAGTACAGCATCAAAAAAACTTGAAACTTTGCCTTAGTTTGAGGTAAAACACTACCTACTGATTTTGTATAAAAAGGTAAGGCAGTTTTGCAATGTCTTAATCTGCAACAATTTGGAAAAACAAGCATGTCAAACAGATTTTTGTTAAAATGTAGAGATTCCTAGTTACGTAAGATACTAACCCCTTCGTTGATCTTTTCAAAAAGATTCTCGGTAACCAAATCAAAGGTCCTCTCAAAGAAAAATGCCGAAGCGACACATGCCAAAGCCATTGTAGAGGTTCTTTTGAAGATCAAGTTGTAAACTGTTTCGTTGAAACCCATTTTTTTTTTTTGAGAAAAATTAGGACTGGATTTTGAGCTTTCGGCTATTTACTGAAATTTCTTTTTGACGTTTCTGCCAAATGTTATGTCATTTCCATTTCCTCCATAGATAAATTTTGAAGTGGCGAGAAGATTAGACACATATCTCCGCCATTTTGCTTCCCAATACTCTACACATTGCTAATGTCTTTATTCTTTGCTTTTTCTTGTTCCGAGAACGACAAGTGACACTCAGTATATATAATTTTTGACAAGTAGTTCATTTGTTTCATCATGGCTGCGGTCCTAATTTTAAGTAATATAAACACAAAATTCCGTATTTTACATTTAAAACGATCATTTAGCTATAGGAATTTCTCGTATTTACACTCAAAACGAAAAATCTTAAACTCGTTCACACCGTCAACATACCAAATCCAGAAGGTAAGCTACAAAAATTTACGTAACGATCAAGGTTATGTCTATATCTCAAGTTTCTAGTCTAGCACTATTCACAAGAAATGCAAACAAGAGCGACCAAGTATTGGAGGAAGCATTTTAGCATTGGCTTTAAAAAAAGTACCGCAAGCCGCTCCAAAAAGTCAGCTAGTGCGAGGATGTTTCCACCCAGGAGCTTCAATAATCTCAAGGGACACACTGCCCTTGGACAGCCAGAAAGTCACTGGTACACAAATGATACAAGCTATGCTACAATATATTTGGCCAAAAAATGATCAACAAATACGAGACAGGGTGAAACTCTCGGTAGCCTTGTTGGTTAGTGCTAAAATCGTTAACGTTAGTGTACCCTTTTTGTTCAAATATGTTGTGGATTATTTGAATGCTAATGCAGCATTGAACATGGAGAGTGCACCCTCTACTGTGGCCACTGTGGCAACGAGTCTGCTACTAGGATGTAAGTTTTTTTAAGCTGTTTTTGTTTATTGCTAATTGTATTTGTTTTTAGATGGTATTGCAAGGGCAGGGGCTGCTGGGTTTAATGAATTAAGAAATGCAGTATTTGCAAAGGTTGCCCAACATTCTATAAGGAAAATAGCAAAGAATGTGTTTCTACATTTACACAATTTAGATTTAAATTTCCATTTGCAAAGGCAAACAGGTATGATGTTAACAAAGCTTATGTAGTCTCTTAAAACATTTCAAATTATACTTGCACTCTAAATTCATGTTATTATTGCTCAGATTATGATAAGTATCAGTCACTTTATAAATTTTGAAATATCAGTATATGTGTTGATGGGTTGAAAATTTGTGTGCAGAATCTAAATAAGAACAATAAGTCTAAATAATAAGAAGGCATACACAAAACATAGAACCCTAATCCATAATAATATATATTCAAAAAACATGCTGTTGAGAAATTGATAAAGCTTTAGTAGATATCTCCACAAACAAATTCTTAGAAAAAGACAGAAGAAAAAACAATAATTTTGTCATTAAATTAGTTTCAAATCAACTAGGATAAAACAAATATAAAATATAATTTCAGTTTTTGAGCAATTTATTATTTTTGATTAATATAATATCCAAGGTGAATGTCACACATTCAGTGTGTGGTCCACAATCGATAAATACCACAATCCATGGTAAATACTGACTGATCATAGTTAACACTGATAGTGTGACATTTGCCTAATAACTGCCTAATAACTGTGAGATTTTTTATAATATATAAGAGTTTTTGATGATTTATGGAGTGTTTCTCACTGATTAGGTTATTATTTTTAGGGGCATTATCAAAGACCATTGATAGAGGTTCTAGAGGCATAAATTTTGTTCTTTCTGCTATGGTTTTCAATGTGGTACCAACAATATTTGAGTTAACAATGGTCTCTACCATTTTGTGGCTTAACTGTGGAGGCTCATTTGCTGGTAAAGTAATAACATTTACTTCTCAGATATTCAATAGTTGCCTCTGATCTCAGCACAACTATTGATTATTTGATTTCTTACATTACTCTATATTAAAATATTTATCTTTTTTACCCAGGTATTGCACTGGGTTGTGTAGGTATTTATACTGTATATACATTAGCTGTTACCCAGTGGAGGACTAAGTTTAGAGTATATATGAATCAAGCTGAGAATGAAGCTGGAAACAAAGCTATTGATTCTTTGATCAATTATGAAACTGTTAAGGTATATCTTATTTAAGAAATCATCTGATAGATTGACCTTGCTGGCAAGATCATTCTAAGATCAATTCAAATTTTACACAAGCATTCAAGGTTTTTGTCAGTTTTTTCATTCAAAATGTATTTTCCTTTTCAGTATTTTAATAATGAGAAATATGAAGCAGAGAAATATGATGTTAGCTTGAAGAAATATGAAGATGCTAGTTTGAAGACAAGTTCTAGCCTTGCTTTGTTGAACTTTGGACAAAATGCTGTTTTCAGTGCTGCCATGAGTGCTATAATGATATTAGCATCTAGAGAAATTTTACAAGGTCAGTTGAATACTATTTATTCAATCGAAATATTCATTGGGATGTATTATTTTTCCAGGAAATATGACTGTAGGAGATTTAGTGATGGTAAATGGACTGCTGTTTCAATTATCAATTCCTTTAGGATTTTTAGGTAGTGTCTACAGAGAGGTAAGACAGGCTTTGATTGACATGCAGACAATGTTTACTTTGATGACGATGGATAGTGCTATTAAGGTGAGCAAGTATTTGAACCAAAAAGTTATGTAAAGACAAAAAAAATTTAAAAAACCTCTCCATATGATCTGGAGGAACAAATATTGGTGGATGCCCCATTCTCTAGCTTAAATTGGCCCCAAGACACTCCATGATATTGTGAGAGTCATTATGCAATTCAGCTCTCCAAAATACCTTGGTTTGTCAGATTTTGTTCTATTGTAATAATAAGGTGAAAATGGATCATATGATATTTTGTATAAACTAACCGATGGAGGGTCATAATACATCCAATTAACCAATTTTATATCTCGTATTTGGCACAACGACACTACACAATTTTTTCATAGTTATTCATATTTAGCACCCCAAATTACCTAAGTGAATCAGTCGCCACTCACGCGGTTGATAAAAAGGGAAACATCATAGGGCATATAGTGGAATACAGGTGTGGTCTCTTTTTTGACATCTGTGTCACGTGGGGTCAACTGAGCCCTGACAAAGGAGCAGATATTCTGCTATCATTATTTGTGATAGTAAATAGAATTGTCACTTTGGAATTTAAACTGGTCGTCATCTCAAATCGACCAAAGGTCTCAAAAACAAATATTTCTGACTGACATCCGCTAGGTGGCGCTATTATCGCACACCCAGCGAATAGAGCCCTGTAATGTGTACATATGTATGTACATTATTCACACTATTCCTTTTTTCTAGAGTAAACCAAATGCCCCTTACCTGCATGTAGATACAAAAAAATCAGATATAAAATTCGAAAATCTCGCATTTGAATACGGGCCTGGAAAAGAGATATTCAGGGATTTGAATTTGACAATACCACCTGGCAAAAAAGTAGCTATAGTTGGTGGATCTGGATCAGGGTAATTATTCGTTATCAATAATATTGTTTATTCTACGTTATGAATTTATAAAAAAATCATTGTTTAAATCCATCTATTTTCATACAGTAAATCGACGTTAGTCCGCCTTTTATACCGCTTCTACGAACCAAATGCGGGAAGAATCCTTATTGGCAATCAAGATATCCGTGAGGTTGACATTGAAAGCTTAAGACGATCAATTGCTATTGTACCACAGGACAGCGTTTTATTCCATGATACTATAAAACATAATTTACACTATGGTGATCTCAACGCTAGTGAAGATGATGTTATAAGAGCCGCGAAGATGGCTGAAATACATGATTCTATCATACATTGGCCCAAAGGGTAAGTTTGACATGTATGCAAGATGTAATGATTGAAAAATGTGAAGTAATTCAGCAAAATATATTTTAAACTAATCTTTTGATACCATGTCGTCGAACTGTCATTAATTCTAATACCATAACATACCTCATTATGTACAATGTATATAAGAAATAGAATGTCCAATCCAAAAAAGCAGATTTAGTCAAGTGTTTCTTACACCCTAAGGTTTTTTTATAGTTGTGCGAGAATTGAAAAAACTGTTATAGTTATGCAGTTTTGCATCCTTTTTTTGTTGTAGATATGAGACACAAGTTGGTGAAAGGGGTTTGAAGCTAAGTGGCGGTGAAAAACAAAGAGTAGCAATTGCTAGAGCTATACTGAAGAATTCTCCTATTTTAATATTTGATGAAGCAACTAGTTCATTGGACTCCATTACAGAAGCTGTAAGTGCCAATTTTAAACAAAATGATTTAAAATCAAGACGGTATTTGAGATTGATAAAAAGTTATGCAAATGTTGAAGGCGTTGTGTTCTGACATACTTTCATATCTTTTTGCAAAGCTTGGATAAAATAGTCCTTTTTGTTTCCGATATAACTTCTATAACGTTTCCCCATGAAAGAATTAATATTTTCCCATATTTCAATTTTCATCAGAGACAAATTCATGAGTTAAAAAAATTAACAAACGAAAATTGTATGAGCATTAAAACGCTACGTTGAAATTTGTAGAGAAATTTGATATATTCGTGATTTTACCATGTTGATGTTTTATTATATTTTTTCATAAAGGTAAAATAATCACAGAGAAGTTTGAAAACTACAAATTTAAGCAGCGTTGAAATAATATTGTAAAATTAGGTCATGATTCTCTATTTAGTTTTTGAAATAGAAAGCTGATAGATGTCATATTCTTGCGCTCAGCATGGAAATTGGGGGCGGTCCACGTATAGTCCGATTGCATTGCTACTAGGCGTGATGATGTGGTGGTGTGTGCGTAGATTTGTCAGGAATTTTACCTCCGCCATCGCACTAACTCAAAAATCCTTATGCCGATTTTGTTGAACTTTGGCAGTGTTGTCGATTGCAATAAGACGCTAAGTTAGCACTAACTAGAAGATAATTGTGAACTCCAATAGCAGTCCCCTGATACATTTTGACAGAAAAATCTACGCCACTACTTGAAAAAAGTATGTTTTTCAAAGTAATCAGATAATTATACAACTTTTTTGCCTCTAGGTATCTCTTTGTGTCCCACTTCGTTTTCAAGGCTTAAAAATAAAACCAACTTCATTACATCTCGAAAAAAAGTTGAAACAAAATCAATTTAATTTGATCAATGCACAATATTTATTGATAACCACTTTTTAAAGTGTAAGGAATGAAAAGTAATAACATTCTGACAATACATTTACAAAGAATTTTCGAAATGACTACCTTCCTTATGCAGCACTTTTTTTAAACGTTGACACTCTGTATCTTGAAAACCAGACTTTCTAGGACACATGTTTAAATAAACTTTTATAATTAAATTTGGTCCAGGAATGCGCCCTTGTAGAACATCATGTACAGGGTGTTTCAGTTTACTGTTGCATAACTTTAAGATCCGATAGAACTTTTAAAATTAATGCATAAAGTCTATATAAACATGGGTCTGAAAATGCGTGGCTTCCGAAATACAGGGTGTTTAAATTTACTTTCTAAAATAGTTTTTTTTAAATATTTCGAACAATATTTGATGTAAAACAGTGAAAATTGGTATACAAGGGTTTTTTGGTACGTTATAGACCGTCTACCACCTACGGACAATCACAACATCCATAGCCAAGAGAAATATTTCTCCTGGGACGGGACTCGAACCCGCACAGCGCACGGCGACCGATCAGGAGACCGAAGAGTCTACTACTGCGGCCACCGCTGCTGCCTGGTATAGCATTATTCAAATAAAGCCTTATTTCATCACATGCATTCCTGATTCTGTTCTATTAGCATATCTCTTGTGGTTACGGGAGTCTGGTACACTTTTTCATTTAGAAATCCCCACACAAAGAAATCTAATGGATTTAGGTCAGGGGATCGTGGAGGCCAGGCGACTGGTCCGCCACGGCCGATCCATCTTTCTGGATAATTTTCGTCCAGCCAGTTTCTAACTATTCTCGAATAATGAGCTGGACAACCATCAAGCTGGAACCAGCCCAATCTTCTTAAATCTAACATAACATCATCCCACATATTTGCATGTTCAGCCTTTAAAAATTCCAAGAAGGTCGCAGCATTTAACCTTGCAGGCAAAAGGTAGTGTCCAAATAGTCGCTTACGGTAGATACCAATCCACACGTTCATACTAAATTCATGCTGAAAATTTCTTTCCCGAACTGCATCCGAATTTTCATGCGACCAAATATGTTGATTATGAAAATTTACCACTCCACGTCTAGTGAAGCATGACTCATCGGTCCATAAAACGTTACTTAAAAACTCCCTATTATTATCAGTTCTATCAAGAATCCACTAACAAAATGTGATTCTTCGTTCTCCGTCCCCTGGCTGTAGTCCTTGCACAGGTTGCAAATGGTAAGGACGTCTATGGTCATTTCTAAGAACACGGTGAACATGGCTTGCTGAAATTCCCAAGGCACCAGAAACTCTCATAACACTTGTGGTCGGATCTCTATCAAACTCACGCAGAATCATACGGGTAAATCTGCGCTGACGAACATTTATGTTTTGATTCCTTTGGAGATTTCCAAAACCATTTTCAATTATTTGGCGATGCACTCTTACAAATACTGAGCGAGTTGGAGAATAAAAATGGCATTTTTATAAAACTTACAAAAAAAAAACAGGTAAAAGAAACTAAATTTCGTGCATTCACAATTGCAAAAAAACGTTTCAGGTTTCAACAGACAACAAAACTAACTTTCAACTAATTGACGTTTAACCTTATTCTGCTTTCAATTTCAAAAATATTGGCAGGCACAGCCTACTTCTAAAAATTATCGAGATACTGACTTTTTAACGTTATTTTATCATAAATAATTAAAAATGCATCGAACCCTAAAAATCGAAATATCTCAAAAACCGCTAACTATAACGAACATTCACAAGAGAGCTTTTTTATGTTGAAAAGTGCGAAGAATCAGTTTTTTTATTCAAAAAGCAAAAAATTGCACTAAGAAAAAATTTTCGGTCATTTTAATACACTACAGGTACTGTAGAAAGCGCCCTCTAACGGCTACAGTAAAACTATGCCCATGGTTCGTTTTGTCGTACCAAAAAACCCTTGTATACCAATTTTCACTGTTATACATCAAATATTGTTCGAAATATTTAAAAAAAACTATTTTAGAAAGTAAATTTAAACACCCTGTATTTCGGAAGCTACGCATTTTTCGACCCATGTTTATATAGACTTTATGCATTAATTTTAAAAGTTCTATCGAATCTTAAAGATCGATTGTCCTCCACAACGGAATTTGCGAACCAGCAGCGGTTTGATGCTGTCGGACGGGCAATAACAATGAGGACAGTGTATCGCCGAACAAGGTCTTCTAAACTGTTTTCATTCTGTCCCCATCTTGTACTACCTCTGATCCCACATCATCGTCGGCAACAATTGCTATGGAGTAGGCAGAGACTTGAATTGAATATGGAATGGTACTCAGTCGCGTTCAGCGATGAGTCCAGATTCTGTTTGGGCACACGTGATGGCAGTTTAAAATTAGGGAGGAGATGATGTGGTGAAATATTCTATCAAACGGCATATTCATCGCACTGTGGGTGTTATGGTATGGGGTGCCATTGCTTATGGCAGCAGGTCACGATTAGTGATCATTCGAAGTAGCATGACTGACCAGGGCTATATCCACGAAGTTTTACAACCACATCTGCTTCCCTTTTTGGAAACATTGCAAGATCCACTTTTTCAGCAGGCAAAACACGACCTCACGCCGCACGTGTTAATTTAAACTTTGCTGTTTTAATCACTTTCTAGTTATCAGTGGACCTAAAACTTGTAAAAGTATGCTTAAAATTACAATACTCCTAGTCGGTGTTGCATTTTTTATGTCATTTAGTATATATCTACATAAAAAGGATCGACTCCCAAGTATCTGCTCAATGTAGTAAGTTATCAAGAAATGTAAGAAGTTCAAATGTTTGAGATATTTTCAGAAAAAGATTTACCACCACTCTGTAAAATGCAATGTTGGATATACTATATTTAGTTAGCCAAGGCTTCACTGACACTGTATTTGAAGTGATTTGTTTTCTTTCAGAATATTCTGAAAGCTTTAAAAAACGCAACGCAAGGTCGTACCAGCATTTGCATAGCCCACCGTCTGAGTACCATCATGGACGCAGATGAAATCTACGTTCTGGAACACGGTGCAATCGTGGATAGAGGATCGCACAATTCTCTCCTTCAGAATCCGAATGGACTGTACTATAAGCTGTGGCATACCCAGAATCATTCGAGGAGTATACCGATTGTTGAGCCAAAGAAATCGCCACTTTTGGAGAAATGATATAGAAAGGAGTAAATATGTGTATGTGATTAGCTAAAATGTCATCTGATGACGCGCAATGATTCCGTTGGCCTGGTATCATACTCAGGATTTTAGATAATCTTTAAAATAAAACCTGCAGATGATGAGGTGAACATCGCCAATAAATGTTTTTTCAAGATCTTGAAGTACAAGGGTGATTTCAAAAGTAAAGTATCTCAATTTCTTGGCGGGACGCTTCCAACACCGATAATCTACGTACGTTTTAGACATACCAGTATTTCACGCATGTATATCTCCATATATTTATTTGTTCTTCAAGAGACAAAACAAACGAAAAAAAGATTTGGTCTGTGGAGGCTGATCATATGCGCCCGCATAAATTTTTGTCAGGGGGCTGATTAGACATGGCAAGAGGAAACATTTTATATATTATGATATGTATAGGTTCCAAATATTTTTTGGGGAGCGGGAGTAGCAAATCTGATCAGGGGGGGGGCGAAATCTTTAACATGCAGGCAGTCAGATTTTCGGAGCGGGGGAGAATACCAAAGCTTGGAGCTGGAGATCATTGGTATGGTCCTATTTTACCGACTTAGTTCATTGAATACATGTTCTTGGTTAATTTCATTCTAAACTTATGCCGAACATAATCTTTTTAGGAACTTATGACAGTGTTGCTCGGGAAGTGCAGAGTCAACCTACTTGACGCCATTTTTTAAGAACAGTAATCATGTATTTCCAATAATTGATATATCATTATAGAGCTTAAACATCAGTCTATTTTTCTACATAATCGCCATTTCGGAGTAGAAAGCACGGAACTTTGTCGTCGAAATTATAGGAAATAAGTAGTTTCTGTATTTTTAACAGAATAGGGGACCTTACTTTTGAATTATCCTCGTAGGATGAAGAAGCAAATTGCTGAAAAAATTATTTCAAACTCGGCAGTAACAAATATCTCAATTACTTTTTGAGACGTTCATTTTACAATGTATGAAATTTGTTTAGTGATTCATTGCATTTTATCTGGCGAATATTTGAAGCAGAGTCAATTGAAAGGAACTCATTAACATTGCAGTTGCCTTTTATGACATACACAAATAGCGATATTACAACTTATTTGATGTATCTTTCGCGTCGTAGGCTACCAAGAGTATTAATCTAATTAGATTAATACTCTTGGTAGCCTAATTACGAGCTTTTTCTTTTGCAATGTCCACTTTGAAAAACAGAGAGGAACATTTCAAGTTTCCTTTTCTTCTAAAAATATGGTTTCAGTTTTCTGGCCAGGTAGAATACAATGAAACATTGTTTTTTCAATCATAGATAAGGAAATTTTGTTTTACCAATGAATTCAGGATACATAATGTAACCTTTCAGTTATAAAAAAGAATTTATTTTGTACTAGTCCTCTTTGTTATTTACAGGGATTCAAGCTACATTTTATTTATGTTGATATGTACATAACTTTATTTATTTTTTAAATAAAACTAGAAACATATGCTGACTATATTTATTTTGAACATACTGACTACATTGGATACAATTTCGCATATTTATAAACAACAGTTTGGAAACACTCAAAGCGGGAACGATATCTTTCAGAAGGATGACCACAGAACATTTAAACTTATAAAATTTTTATCAATTGGATGGCTACAAAAATAGTTTTTATAACTGAATGAGTTTTTCAATACAAAAAGTTGAATATAATATTACAAGCTGTGGCCACATGTAATAAGTATTGTGAAAAATATCTATTTGGTTTGAAATGCATTTATAAGAAGCTTGATAAGAACAGCAAAATGTAGGTAAACATGTAAAACAGACTGAAATACTGTGTGGTTGACATGGGCTCAATAAAATTTTAATTTTCGAAAAATATGACTGCATCAGAAATAATACGTCCTAGAGAAATGTTCATCGCAGTAACACATACGGCTTGCTATTTCTTTTTATTGAACTAATTGAAAAAATTTGTACACGTACGGGCCCATGAAATCTAAAGCTATCTATAAAGAAAATTTCTTCTACCTACGATTCATGTAGATATCTAAAACAAAACTACTTGCATCACAATTGAAATCCTTATTGTCTGTCATCTATTCTTCGAAATTCTCAAATGGAAATCCAACCTTTCCAACAGCTTTTCTTTGAAAATAAATATCTAACAACTCAACAACTTTTGCAACAACGAACATATATTTTCAATTCATATAGCATATCTTTTCATCTGATAGTTTTAGACATCAAATAAATATAAATTGTTACTGTTTTATAAAATATAAATATCACAAAACTTTTCACAATATCCATCAACAGAAAAGGTCTGCAACAAAATCTCAAATCACAAAAAGAATATATCTTTTTAGACAGAACATGGTATTGCCTGTAATAGAGATGGTTTTATAATACCACCAGGTACTGGTAAAGCTGATACTTCTCTCCTCAGGTACTCGTCCACTACACGAGCTGCTTGCCGACCTTCAGATATTGCCCAAACGACCAATGATTGCCCTCGCCGACAGTCTGAAAATTGAGACCACTCTTCAAAATATATTTTATCTCATGAACGTAGTTACGTTGCGTTATTAAATGGAGTTTTGTGCTACAATGACGAAAACCAACGATCTAATTGGGAAGTTTCCTAAAGTCGAAAATACAGCTACGAGTTGTTTCACTTGCATACAGGGTTTGCCGGAATTTCTTGCGCCACTTCGGAGCGTGCGCGCACCGACTGGATTCGGTAGAGCGCGTTCCTAGCTAACGAATGAGCGGCTGGTCAGTTGTCTCCGAGCACTTGCGAGAGTGAGGGCAGGCATTTTCGCGCGACGTGTTTCTGTGAGTGGTGCAAGCCGAAAATACAGCGTTCGTTAGAGCAGAGGTACGGCGATTAAATTCTGTGTGAAACTCGGTGAATCTGCGACAGAGACGTTTGATATGATCAAGCAGGCTTACCCAGGTGTTGCTTTAGCAAGAAGTGGCACCAGACCTTTTTGAAGGACCGGGAAGAGGTCGCTCATGAAGACCGTGCTGTAAGACATTCGACTTCGACAAACACCGATAATGTGACTCGTGTGCGCAAAGTTTTGAACTTAGACCGTCGACTAAGTATTCGTTTAATTGCCCAGGTGTTAAATTTACCAAAATCTGTGGTTCATGACATTGTGACACATCATGTGAACATGCGCGAAGATGGTCCCAAAAGTGCTCACTGACGACCAGAAATTGCGGCGAGTGGAAGTGTGAAAAGAAAATTTGAACATGTGTGAAAGTGACCCCCAATTTTTCAATAACGTAATCACAGGTGACGAGTCGTGGATCTTTGAGTATGACCCCGAGACAAAGAGGCAATCTTCCGAGTGGCACACGACGGCGTCTCCTCGCCCAAAAAGGGGAAGAATGAGCAAATCCAAAGTGAAAACGATGCTCATTGTCTTTTTTGACATCAAAGGCATCGTCCACCATGAATTTGTTCCCCCTGGACAAACCGTCAATGCCAAGTTTTACGTGGAAGTGCTCAGGAGACTCAAACGAAGGGTCAGTCGGGTCCGACAAGACATCGCAGCCGTCTGAAAGTTGCACCACGACAACGCCCCGGCTCACACCGCCTTTCTTGTGAACAGCTACCTGACCAAGGCCGGCATCCCAACGCTTCCACAGCCGCCCTACAGCCCAGATGTGCCCCCCCCCCCGACTGTTTTTTGTTTTCTCGCCTGAAAAGGCGGATGAAAGGCAAGCATTTTGAGACGACAGATGGGATCCAAGTAGCATGCACCGCGGCTCTCAAGGCTATTCCGGAGAATACCTTCCATGACGCCTTCAATGCTTGGAAATTGCGCTGGTAGCTCTGCATCGACGCAGAAGGAGCCTATTTTGAAAGTTTTTAAAGAATTGTAACGATTGGCTCAATAATTTTTTTTAAATCGACTCAGTCCTATTACTTTCCGGACAACCCCTGTATAACAGTATAACTGGCATCTTTCACAAATCTGAATTATTCCGATAACATAATTATCGAGGTTGGGTGGTGACGTCACATGACATATGTTCGGTTTCTGGGCCACAGCGTTGCTGTGGCCGGACGGCGCGATAGCTCTTCCATATCGCATTCATCCTTCGCTCTCAAAAAATGGTTCAGTGTTCCACTTAATTTTACTTAGACTATCATTTTAAGTGTGTTTAAAAAAATAGAAAACTTCCTCATTTGAGTGACCTGTAAACCGGAGTCATATCCAATGTGTGGATTTTGAATATTCAAATTGGATATACAGCCACCTTGCGCGTTTCACGTTAACGGTCACAGCTCATAAGATAATCAATCACGTCTACCATAGCATAAGATCATATCCTAAGCATTTAAGGGAATTTATCATGAGACATGACCAAAAGCGATACCAAAACTGCTTTCAATGACACTAGCCTCAAAGAACTCCTGCACAAAATAAGATACTCCAATTGCACACATTTGGGAAAAGGAACAGTTAGCCTTTCATGTCCTCTGTGAGTGCAAAGTGCTGTATCACAAAAGCTATAAAAAGCCTAGGGAACATATTCTAGAACCAGATTCGAATAGCACAGTTGCTAAACGTAATATGCACCATGATAGCCCCGACTCATGCTAACAGCTATGCAGGGTGTCCTTAAAGTGGGGGCTTTACACTGCGTATAGGACATCCAACAATAAGAAAATTTTCCTAGTACACCAAAACCCTTAGAATAACATATATTTCGAAAAAAAGTCTGAATGGACCAGCTCGGCCCTGCAACCAACGTGAAAAGGTAGGAAGGTACAACGTGCGTAAGTGTCTAAATCATGCACCACGCGGTGTGTAAGTTAATCTATTTGCTCATTTGGCTTTGGAAAACCCAAATTGGCACATTCCTATAGCAATAACAAAGTTATTGATATACAGTAATGGACAAAAGTATATAGACAAATATGAATATTTACCTAAATACCTTTAGAAAACGAATCCATACTTCATTGCTCCATAAACAAATGCGCTATTAGTAGAAAAACTAAAATCCTTGTTTTTACATTATCTGCAATGAACACAATGCAAGTCTGAACATAAGCACTTTTTTATGAGGGACAAAAATATGTAGACAAATTCTTTTCAACATTAGTTTAGTACAGTTTCGTGTCAGAAGAGGATTAGTTTGTGTTCATCAAGTATTGTGGAATAAGTTGAGTGATTCTAAGACCATGCCGCGTGGCCCAGAAATTTCTTTCGATGTGAAAACTAAGATCATTGAGTTCTACAAAGATGGTCAACGTCAAGTCGACATTGCCAAAAATTTTAAGCTGAAAGGTAAAGCAGTAAAATTGAACAAATATAAACAAAAAGGTATCTTGGAAGCCTCTAAGAGAAGTGGTCGGCCTAGAAAACTAAATGCTAGATCAGTTAGATTAATAAAAGTTATGCTACAAAATATTAACACAAACATGGTTGGTTTTCTATAATTCAATGAACTTTGCTTCTTTTTTCTATGATTGTTTTGCTTTGTCTATATATTTTTGTCCTTCATAGTTCCAGTTTTTTCAATTAATTTTTTATTGAAGGAAGTCTAATGAATTTATTTATGTATAAGAGAGTATTATGCTATAACGAATTATGTATACAGGCTGGTGTATTAATAAAATAAGTTAAAAAAGAAATACAGCACAATATTAATTTGTCTATATACTTTTGTCCATTACTGTAGGTTGTTAGTTCTCAATGTCTTGCAAGATTCTACTGATACTTCACGAGTGTATTCAGATCGTTTTCCTGGATGTTTCCATTCCGAACTGGGTAGGTTTGATTACATCGTGCTGTCAAGGTGGACACAGTAGAATACCTAGACAGTCGCAAATGTTGGATCAATTTCACAAACGACGACAACTTCAGAGTATTTTCGAGCAAAAAATGTTACAGGACAGTACCCGAAATTTCTGAGCAAATGAATTGTGAGAAAGTCTCAACTTTCAGGATACCTTGTATACCTACCGACGACCATTTTTATGGGATTTTCTTTTTTATCGCTGAGAAATTCTGTGAATACGAAATCTTAGTATTAAGTACGAATTAGCATAGAATTATGGAAATAAAACAGAACAAAACAATCCAAGTACTCACCACCAGCAGCAAAAACGTTGGACACATTAGTCTTGTACTCTTTCGTTTCAAAGTTAGACCTTGGGTCTAAAGTCAACTGCAGTTGGTCACCGATAGCTCTCTCAGGACCCAAAAAACCCATGGCCAACAGTACCAAGTCGGCTTTGTAAACCTTTTCTGTTCCAGGAACCTTCAGAAGCAAAATATTTAAAATAAGAAATATGTAACTAGGTATAAGTATGGTTTCATAATGTGCGGTAGTTAGTAATTTACCTGGTTCATCTGCCACCTTCCACTGTCATCTTTCACCCACTCGACGTTGACAGTCTTGACACCACTCACGTGACCTTTACCGTCATCAGTGAATTCTTGCGTCATGATGCTGAATACCCTCGGATCAGAACCGTAACGCACTTGGACCTGAAGTTTAAATAAAATAAATGAACTAATAACCTGTCGCTAAGAGTTTTTGAGGAAAATATTTTACTACACGTTTCTGAATTCTCTTCATTGACTTTCTTTGGCATCTACACGCCAACCAAATCCAAGTTATAGTGGTTGTAATACAATGTAATTAAGAACCGTTTTGCGATGATTTGATTGATACAACCATTGTAGGTGCTATTCAATTAAATTTTCCCATAAATTGCCACTAAATATAAGATGAGTGCATTTGAATGATTTTAAGATTATTGATTATTTTCTAAATACCGATTATAACACGTTGTGATGGTTGAAAACTTCCAAGTGTAATGTACCCTGTAAGTAGCTTTCATGTAATATGTTGAAATTTGTTTCCAGTCTGTCTTGAAACAATTGTGAACAATTTTTTGTATAAATAAATGAAATGAAATGAGACTTGCCTCTTCATGTCCGTAGTCCACCTTGAACACCCTAGGCCACTGCGGCCAAGGGTTGTCCTTGGACCTTTTCGGACCAGGTTTAGGCAGGATCTCGAACGTCGTGATACTAGCAGCTCCCTGTCGCAGCGAGGTGGCGATACAATCACATCCTGTGTCACCGCCTCCTATGATGATGACGTGTTTGTCTTTAGCGTGAGGACCATCAAAGTTGGCGCCTAATTGTTTCTTCTGCCAACTCTCCAGGAACTCCATGGCAAAGTGGATGCCGTTCAGTTGACGTCCTGTTAAGTATTCGAGAAAGTTAGTGAAAGTGTAGTGGACCGGCGGTTGAATCGTCGGTTCTGGTTTATAATACAGAAATTTCAGTTTGACCGCCGGTTCAAATTCAACCGCCGGTCAACTAGAGATTATAAAACCGGCCCTCAGACGTATACCAGATATCATTCTCAAGAACTGGGTATTCGTCGCACGTCATCATGCACTATTTCTGATGTCAACTGACCACCAAGGTCATCGGATTTAACGGCTCCTGACTTTTTCATAAGGGGATCTTTAAAAAATACTGCAGTGCAGCTGAAGAACAATATTACGGAAGCGATTGAAAATATTCCTCCCGAGACCTACCAAAAGTGATGGAAAATGTAATCAAGAGGGCTCAGGTTTGCGCGGCTTCTAGAGGCGGACATTTGTCTGATATTATTTTTCATACATAATTTCCAAGTTTCAATAACAGATTAAGATAAAAAAAAATGGACGTATTTTATTTCATTTCACAAATATTCAAGATACAAACCTGTCCGTTACATATTGAAATATAGTTAATGTAAACGTAGGACCAGTATTTCCCCGTTAAACTGTACGCCACTCAGTTTGAAATGACCGGAATTATTCCAAATTGTCAAAGATTTTTGAGATGCAAACTAACATAATCAAAAATATTTATAGAGTATTTTGATAAAGAAATATTCTGGAAAACCTATTCATAGAATTGTATCCATGTAAAGTGTCTACATTCATTATTAATTAAACATACGTTTTATTTCTCATTTCTATTATGTAATATGATTTGCTATACCGTGTTAAATAGCATATTGAAAGTTCATATTAGTACTTTCGATTTTTAGTAATGAGAAAAACAGGAATATCTGCGCGATTATGAAGATAGACAATGGTATAAAGTGCTTCCCTCTACTAGTCCCCGATAGTTTTTCATCGTGAAGGATGATTCCTTACTCCCCATGATCGTTATCAAAAAATTCACAACTGCAAAATTCACTAATAAAATCGAAATGAGTAAATCACCTGAATTTTATTATTTTTTTTTAAGAATATAATACAATACTTCATCACGTCAAAAAGTGTCAATAACAGTTAGAGGTACCGAAAAAAAGCTTGCCTTGACATAAAGATGCAGAAATGTTATTAAAATAAGTAATTGATAATTCGTCCTTTCATTTGATTTATGAATTTCTTTACTTTTAAATTGTATTAATTTATTTTATTTCACTTGAATATCAAATCAAAACTATATTCAGTTTTATTTTCCCACGTGCGCCACTGACTGAAATAAATGTCGTTTCAAAACGATACTGATTCTGTTTGAAAAGTGTCTCGTCAAGTATTTCGTTAGGTTCCTTAGAAAAGTTCCAGTTTTATTACTATTTTCCAGTAACGATAAAATATTGTTGTATTGCTGAATTAAATTTCAAGAACAACCAGAGACTATTTTTTCGATAAACATCCTGTGACTGACATGAGTACTTTGAAACACAATTTTGTTCATGTTAAGGTTTCTAATGACATTCTGAAATTACCTGGTAAAGGCAGATCCCTAGGCCAAGTCGCACCAGTGCATAATATAACAGCGTCATATTCTTCTGACAACTCTTTAGCTGAAATATCCTTTCCAACATTAACGTTTGTTTTGAAGGTGATACCTTCAGCAGTAAGTAAGTCTACTCTCCTTTGTACCACAGTCTGTAATAGGTAAAATATAATGTAGAATATAATGTAAGAATTTAATTTAAAGTGATGGACATTTAGGAAACATATGGCTATTTTCGAAAACAACATTCATAAGAAGTTGGTCATTAAGATCTTACAAATGAAAATAATCCATAATAATTGATGTTAGACTTCCGAAAAGCTATTATAAACGTAGTAAAAATTATAAATTGTTATTTTCAATACGAACTTACCTTGCTCAGCTTCATGGTGGGAATCCCATACTGCAAAAGGCCACCAACTCTATCATTCCTTTCAAATACCGTCACTGTATGGCCAGCTTTATTCAGCTGATGGGCACACGCCAATCCTGCAGGTCCCGAACCTACAATGGCAACCTTCTTGTCTGTTCTTGAAGTTGGAACTTGGGGTACAATCCAACCTGAAAGAAAAAGTGAGTGCGAAATTTTTCTTCACGGATTTTTTTCAACGTTTAAGCTACGTTCCCACGTAGCACGCTACCGGGATCACTGCATTCGTAGAATTGCCTTTGTCTGAACGAAGTGTCATAAGTTTGCCTCTGATGTCATCGCGAGAGACCAGGCACATCCGTTTGATTTTATCAGGCGTGGACACGCCCATCGGGAGCGAGGTATATGGTGCTGGTCGCCGAACAACGCTTTTTCTTCCGATTTTTCAACACTTCATGTGACTCCCTCAACTCTTTCGCTAAGATGGCACTGAGAACTGTACAACTTTCAACCAAAAGTTCCTCCACGACCACAATGTTTCGATAAAAATGTGGATCTTCTTCCAACTTTGCCAGCGCCCATTCACCAAATGGGAAACGTTGTGGGAGGTTGTGTGGCTTCAATTCTTGCACCAGCTGTATCTTATAAGGTTTTACACCCAAATCCGGCGAATCGACCTTTCACGGTCATCACTAACACTGGCGGATACAGCCGCAATATTTTCTTCAGTCCTCGCTCTACGTCTGCGTGTTGGTGGTTTAATGTCCAATAATGTAAACTGGGTTCGAAATTTAGTCACAAGCTTCCAAATAGCTCCCTCAGTAGGCCGACCAAATTGTCCATAAATTGGAAGCAGTGCTCGATGCACTCTCTTAACCGAGCATGAATTTTGATAGTAAAATTCAATAATTTGCAAGCGTTGTTCGTTCGTAAGTCGATTCATGGTTAAATTATTGACCAAACTGAACAAGTTTGACAATGACACAAGACACGATTCACGCGTCATCTGTCAAAAACAGTGTTGCCAAAAATATACTAGCAAAAAAATCACCCATTATATTCGTTTCTGGATGCCGGACTATATGATTTGGTATATTCAGGTAGAATACGTTAATAGGTACTCACCATTTTCGAAGGCATGGTCGATGATGGCACACTCGATATTCTTGATAGTAACACTCGGCTCCGAGATACCCAACACACAAGCTGCTTCGCACGGCGCGGGGCACACTCGTCCCGTAAACTCGGGGAAATTGTTAGTCTGCAACAAGTGGTTCAGCGCCTGCCTCCACTGGTTCTGGAACACCAGGAAGTTCCATTTAGGGATGATGTTGCCCAACGGACAACCGTGGGAGTTCGACTGGCAGAAGGGCACACCGCAGTCCATGCATCGCGCTGACTGTACGCGCAGCCCTTTGCGCACGTGCGTGAAGTTGTAGACCTCGTCCCAGTCCTTCATGCGCTTCTCTGCAGGACGGTAGGGGGCGGCTTCGCGAGGATATTTCATAAAACCTGGAAAATAGAAAATATTAGAGATGCAAAGATATAATAAAAATCGAAACTATAGTGTATTCACACCCAAGATAGAATGGATTCGTGATTGCCAAAAGCAAGGACGGCGTACAGGGCCGCATTCAGGGCTACCTCCGAATGATGGACTACCACCAACGTGTTGTAAAAAAAGATGACAGTATTTAACAGAAACAGAAACTTAACAAATTACTAAAATACACTTAACAAAAACAACAGCAACAACCAAGCAAGGTGAATACGAAAACACGAGAACGCAGTGATACACGCGACGGACGGTGGCCTGAGTACAACTCTGGCTGCCCTGCCCCTGCCCCGCGCATTATTCCGCCAGGCGACCGCTTGAAATTTAATGGCGAATTGACCAATAAGAGGCGTTGTTCCCACCTGTTACCGAGAGATCACGCGCTAACTGTTATTATTTACATCTCATCTTGAATTTGAATTCAGTTTAGTTGTCTTTGGATGGATCTTCCGAACTCAATTGCACTGACGTCCAATTCTGCTCCAGCCAGGCGACGCTAGTGTGGTTGGAAGTCAAACTGTCAAACGAACGCATTGTGTGTTTAACAGATCTGTAAGTTATGCATAATTTTGACAGATTTGATGGTAAATATGGGCGCTTCAAAACTGTACATGGAGTTGAAAGCAGATCCTTTATTCCTAATGCCCACGGGCATAACTATCCCAGTGTACACTTTCGATAAAGACTATCTATGTACCAGATAGGAAGGCGTGGGAGAAAGGACATACATGCCAAAAGCTGCTGGTACACAAGGTCAAAAACTGAGCTCTCTATTAAGTCTAAGTAATAGTGCAACAATATTTCAGGCTGAAGTCACGGCCATACAAGTATGTGCAAAAGAGCTGCCAGGCAGCCATAAAGTATTAAGTTCATCACAATAGATCCATTTTGGTCGCAGTGACATTAATGTGTGCTGGCGGAGCGATTGACAGGACATTGTCAGATGTAAATTGGCGCCAATATAAATGCTTTGCCAAAATACTTGACGACTTCGTTGGCTGTATACAAACAAAATTATGGACAGATAGGCAATAACATGTACACTTGTTCATTAGGATACATGAACAACCGCTATACTGACTGCGGAATAAATAACAGACAAATAGACTAACTTAAGTAATCGCATTTTTGTATATAAACTCTCATAGAACCAAAAACTTTCTTCTTACGTGACTCAAGGAATCTTCAAAGTCCTTTCCTTTAATGCCTGATACTATAGATGTGCTAATCAAATATTAAAAAGTTGAAAATGCGAAATCTCAATTTAGTTAGGTTTGGATTCGTAACTGGCGGCAGACTGAGCAATTCGTTCTTTTATTTCTCAACTAATGGCAGTGCATTCGATGGCATCTTCGCCAGCAGATCTCAGCATTGGTGGATTCTATCAGCTTTCTCTGCTGGATAAAGGAAAGTGCCCTATATTTAGGATATAACGAAAAACTAAAAAAAAAACACTTTCAAGCCGAGTCAATATGCTTCGAGAAAACGTCAATAATTTTCGCAAACTATCAAAAATGTACAAGTATCACGGAAATGGAGAAATCCGGTCCTATGTTTGTATTACTTTTTTCTTATTTCAACGTGTTCAATATGAACCTCAATTTTCATAACAATGTTATGTAACACTCTGTATAATATTCAGTGACAGTTTCATAGAGTTCGACAGTCTCATTAACAAACCAGATAAGTGGTATAAAATATAATGCAGATAAAAGTTCCTAAAAACATATCTCCCAAAGATCTCATCAAAATTCTAATTAAGGATATATTTAATAAAAATGGGCACCTTAGGAACACAAGATCATATTTCGGAACAAAAAAACGTATGAAATTAGGATAAGCAGTAAATAAAAACTGCAATATGGAAGATTAAAGAAAGGAGTAAAATTAATGGAAAGCATCACATTGCTGTGAAGTGTTCAATTTATTTTATTAGCAAAATGATAGAACTTACCTCGTACTTTATCCAACACCCTTTCAGCTTTTCTCTGTTCTACAGCAGGATCACCGACAGCATCCTCAATATCTTGAATTTTTGCAGTTTCTTGCGCCTGAGGTTGAGTAGCAGATTCCTTTTCAGCTGCTTTTTGCCTAAGGACACGTTGGTACTCATATGGGAAGACCTGCGAATTACATATCAAGAATTTTCAATATCGTCGTTAGTTAATTATGTAGTTGAAACGTACAATAATCAAGACCTAACATTTTTTTATAGTAATTGAGAATCAATGGTTAAAGAGAATATACACATAGATTCTTGACAAATATTTTTCGATGAACATAAATTTGAATCGACGACATTTCCATGTTTCGCTTTTGAGTATTTTGTGCTCTAATATACCTTGACGAACTCCTTTCTCCTTTGGTCGAATTCACTCAGTAATTGTTCAGCAACAACACTTCCTGTTAGCTCACGGAATTCTTTAAGTAATGTCAATACTAATGAAACATCTTCTTTGTCTTCTAATTTACACAATTCTACCATTTCTGGATTACATTTCATCGAGAATTTTCCATCTATGTCCCATACGTATGCGATGCCTCCAGACATTCCGGCGGCAAAGTTTCGACCAGTTAATCCTAAAATATCAAAAGGTCTAAAGTAATACTTATCACGTCTCATACTGCTTTTCGGCAATACATGAGAAAATTATGATGATACTAGTTTCTAGGTAACGTACATGAATAGTTGAATCACTTTCTTGATTTCACGTAGCCAATCCTCTTAATTTAACCCATGTTCAAAAATTAATTCAGAACACATACATATTTTCTAAAAGTATTCCTCCTTTTTTCTATGCTTCTCAATTTGAATTGAATGCTAAGTTACTGCGGGTAGTAACATTCGCTTACCAAGTATAAGTACAACCCCTCCAGTCATATATTCACAGCCATGATCTCCAACACCTTCTACCACAGCAGTAGCTCCCGAATTTCTGACAGCGAACCTTTCAGAAGCGATACCTCTCATATACGCCTTGCCAGACGTAGCCCCATACAAACAGACATTGCCCACTATCACATTCAAGTGGGATTCGAATGGTGACGATTTTGGGGGATAGATCACAATTGTACCTCCAGAGAGACCTTTGCCTAAAAGAAAAAAATACCTAACTGAAAAGATCAACTTACTGGTTACACAAGTCTGTGAAACCACCTAGTCATAGTTCTCGTGTTATAGTATTATTAGTCTGTAAGTCTATCAGGTGTAGTTACCAGACAATGTTGAGAAGATATGAGAATAAAGAAAAAAAGAGACTAGCAAAGATAAGATAATAATATTTTTCAAAAACCTGACGAGTTTCGACTTACCTACATAGTCGTTGGCATCTCCCTCCAATGTAACGTGTACTCCTTTTGCCAAAAATGCGCAGAAGCTCTGTCCGGCAGATCCTGTCAGCCGGACATTGATTTCACTATCTTCTGGAAGACCATCTTCATTATATTTGCTGAAATAAATATAAGCATTATAGATGTGTCTGTTTAAAGTAAAAGGGTATTATAAAAGTTTTGCAATATAACTTAACAAACGGACGCAGGAGGCTGCATGTTGAGACATGTGTTTGAGTGCATAGTAGCCGTCAGCAGGACGTCTGATGATTTAGTTGTTCATTCGTATTGACGTTGTTAAGTGCGGACTATGGCATCGTGGTCACGTAGTGAGATAAGGGCAGTTTTACGGTATAACTTTACGCGAGGTTTAAGCATAGACCAGTGCTTAGAAGAAATGATGCTTGCATTAAAGAATGATTTTCCTCATTGTACAAGTATATTCAGGTGGTAAAGAGAATTCCAAAGAGGCAATTTCACTCTGGAGGACGTTGAGAGGGAACGAAGGCCGCGACCGTCAGTAACAGACGAAAACATTACTGCTGCGAGGAAAATCTGGGTACCGCATAGTCTGACGGAAGAGTAGAAGACTCGTCGAACGAGTTGGTGCCGAAAGATGCTGAAAATGTTTGATATGGGGCAATCTCGATATGTGAACAGAATCGTGACAGGTGACGAGGCTCTATTATTACGATGTGCCGACCAAGGCTCAAAACAAGTCTATGAAAGACCTGCGGCCAAAGTGAAGAATGGACTCTTGCTAAAAGGAAAACGGTTTTCTAGCGATAGGACTCTCTGAGGGCTTGGAACCACGAGTCTGCCACACTTCTGGGTGACACTTGACAGAGCTGATTTGAGGACTGGTTTTGGCGGATGGAGAAATGTATTGAGTGTGGTGGAAATTACTTTGAACGAAGTCAATAAATAAAGCTCAATTGCAAAACTTGTATAGTACCGTTTCTACTATAAAATTGTAATGCCTTTTTCAGATGGGGACACTGATGTCATAGTATCTCGTACAATGGAATTATTAGGAATACGAAAAACTAACTGATGCACTATCTTAGCTTCAGATGTTATCTTTAGGATAGAGAATTCACACTAAGAACAAATGACACGACTTTTATTTATACATACCATGAAATGTAATAGCTTAAAGTAGACCCAAATGCTCTGTCTTCATTTCTAATTTTCAATTCTACATCTACTTTCTTGATCTCTCCATCGATTACAGGTTTAGCTTTTGCAATAAGTTCATTTTCTAATCGCTGTTCCAGTTGGAAATCTTGTTTCTCGGAACCTCCTTTGATATTCACTCCCGGTCTCATGTGCAATGCGTTTTGCAAAATCAGGTTTAGGTTTAGCATTTTTGCTTTTGGTGACCCTGCGTCGACTACTTTCAGAAGATCGGTTCGGCCGATCAATTCTTGGAATGTACGAACCTAAAATATATTTCAAAGTGTGGTTAACTCTTTGCGGCCTACTGGTCTGCGGTTCCGGGATGACCAGAAATTCGTAGTCAAGTGGCCTATGGAAACAGCACGTGTAGTCACAGGCGCCTTATCGAAACATTCAACTTGAGATGTGGGAGTGTGTATCAAGCACAACAAAGGTTGTTTTGCTGAATTCCATCAAACAATGGGAAGAAAACTGGTTAATGAAGTTAGTACTTAGCCTTGATCCAAAATGTGAGACATTAATTCTGAAGATGATGACATGAGAATAATCATACTTTCAATTCTGGCTCTGTCAGATTATTAGATAACGAAACCAATTATACAAAACGGCTAATAAGTGAAATGATTTTCATCTTACTGCATAGTAACAAAAGAAAAATAAATACGGACGATCTTGTGAGACTTATGCCTTCTTAATAAAGACATTCATCAGACTAAGAACCTAGGCGTTTTCATGTTTCTGTAATGCTCTTGACTGCTACATTTTTTTTTCGACTGATGGTCTGTGATTCCTGGTTGGGTTCAGTCAGGTTGCTCTTCCCATTTTTTATGCATATTTATTGTTTATTTAACCAGTTTTTACTTTGTCGCATGTTTTAGATCAAGTTATAATTGCTAACTTCGTTGAATCAGTGATATTTCATTTCTCAATTATTTTAATTGTTATATATGTTTCCATAGTCGTATACTTGTTAGTTTGTTTGTGTATGCTATGGTTCTCAACGTCTTTGTTTATTATGATCTGTCTTTAAACATATAACTTCATTTAGTATTTTTTGCATTTTGTAGCCCTGAAGAAGGCATCTAATAAATGTCGAAAAGAGGGCTTCATGAGTAAAGTGCATCATTAAACACATTGAGCATTACAGTCCAAATCTGGAGGTTAAGACAAATAATGGGAGGTTTTAGCTGTTCACTTATTGAAGCTGACAAGGCATAATTCATTTTTCTCTCGGTATGTATAGTTCAAAAATAATAAGTACCTTCATTTTTGCCATGCGAGGTCTATAAATTAAGTGATGAGTTTTTTAAAATCTTTTGATTCAAATATAATTACAATTTTATACTGCCACTCTCAAAATAACTTTCTTCTGAAGGCCATACAGCGCTAGAGACGGTTCTTCCACTCTTCATAACAGAGCTCTGATACTGGAATAGCCTTCAGCTGGTTACTCTGGAAAGAGGAAAAAGTCACAAGGACTCAAGTTGGGCGAATAAGGAGGCTGAGGGGCCACATGAATGTTTTTATTGGTCAAAAACTCGTTTTTTCGAAATTGTTGTTTGACAAGGAGCATTATTGTGATGCAACACTCAGTTGTTATTGATCTGACGAACAGTGGTGTGAGTCAAATTCAACTCTCCCCGATCATTCTGACTGACAGTCGATGATCTGAACGTACAAGATCCAGGATTCTGAAAGATAGTTTTGTCGGTTCTTGAAGATGAGGGCCTTCCGCTTCGTGGATCATCTTCAATCTGAAAATTCCGAAAAACTTACGCTCTTGATAAAACATTATCTTCGTAGGCCTGCTGAGTTTCCCTTGCACTGTGCCCAAGTATGAAGTAAAACCTGGTAACACACTGTTGCCCGAAATTGATGTTACTCATTTTTAGAACACAATAGAAATCACTTTCACAAAAAATCGCTACGGAAAACCAAACGACTCGAGCGAGTTCAAACTTGTACCGAACACCGATCACATGTTCCACGGTCTCCGCTCCAAGCCCAGCGCCTCCAGTGTTGCCAGATCGAACGCTGCCTTGCCAGTCTCATCACTTAATTTACAGATATATCATAAAGGCTCGCTAGTTTGCTGGACTACTACTAGTTCAATATATCTTAAATATAAAATAGATGATTTCATAATAAACATATACTTCTGGACGCGAAAGGGTGATAGTTTTTTACGCAACGTGTCTTAATGCTATCCTTATCTTATCAGATGTACGGTAAGAAGGGCGTTTTTGGTCTTGCTAGTCTTATTTAAATCAGATGAAACAAAACGAAAAAGAGTTCTGAAAGCACTTGCAAATGTTATTTGAATGCTGAAATGCAAATGACAAAGTATGCTTACACCCAGTTTAGCCATATTCTCCCTAACTTCTTCAGCCAGCATGAACAAGTAGTTGATAACATGTTCAGGCTGTCCTGTGAATTTCTTCCTGAGTACAGGATCTTGAGTGGCAATGCCGACTGGACAGGTGTTCAAGTGACATTTTCTCATCATTGTGCAACCCATTACGATCAAAGGAGCTGTACTGAAACCCACTTCATCTGCTCCAAGGAGGGCAGCTACCACTACGTCAAAACCTGAAAGAAAAATAACTCACATCACTGCACATGAATGAAAACATCGATTCTTCTACATTAACCCTCGTAGACACAGTACTTAGGCCAGCCACAGACACATTTTCCGTCTTGAAAGAGATAAAATACAGTAGGAATTCACAAAAGTTTTCAGAGTCAGCATCGGACGGAACTCGAGGGGCAGATAAGTAGCCGTAGTCGTATTGGCGTAAACTACATTGCAGCTTGAAATGATTTTTTGGTCGCCGCATTAAATCACTTGTTGTTATTGTTTAATGTCATAGTGTCAGATTTCACCTATATTTGACGAGTGATATACAGTAATGGACAAAAGTATATAATATGAACATTACCTAAATACCTTTAGAAAACGAATTCATACTTCATTGCACCATAAACAAATGCGTTATTAGTAGAAAAACGAAATTCCTTGTTTTTACATGATCTGCTATGAACACAATACAAGTCTGAATATAAGCACTTTTTTATAAGGGACAAAAATATGTAGACAAATTCTTTTCAACATTAGTTTAGTACAGTTTCGTGTCAGAAGAGGATTAGTTTGTGTTCATCAAGTATTGTGGAATAAGTTCAGTGATTTTAAGACCATGCCGCGTGGTCCAGAAATTTCTTTCGATGTGAAAACTAAGTTCAATGAGTTATACAAAGATGGTCAACGTCAAGTCGACATCGCTAAAAATTTGAAGCTGAAGCGTAAAGCAGTTTGGGCAATACTGAACAGATATAAACAGAAAGGTACCTTGGAAGCCTCTAAGAGAAGTGGTCGGCCTAGAAAACTAAATGCTAGATCAGTTAGATTAATAAAAGTAATTTCGTCCAAAGATCCGTTTAAAACCCCAAGACAAATAAAAGCCGAAATCGAGACAAAAGGAATTGTCAGTGTTTCTACGAAAACTATAAGTAGAAGATTAAATGATTTGAAGTTAATTGCACGTCGCCCGAGAAAGAAGCCGCTAATCTCGAGGAAAAACCGTAAGGACCGATTACAATTTGCACGGTTGCGTCTTGATTAGAGCATCTGTGACTGGAAGACGGTATGTTTCAGTGACGAATCCAAGTTCAATATCTTGGATCAGATGGTGTTCATTACGTTTCGGGGTTTGGGATGGGACCTTTACATATAATTGATGGCATTATGGATAAGTTGATATGACCCGAAGCACCCATTCAAGTCTGGAAAGAATTCTTTCTGGATGAAAAGACCATTTCTCAATGGCGCTTCACAGTCTCCCGATATAACCCATTGAAAATCTATGGGAATACTTAGATAACAAATACGAGATAAAATTATTCAACACTGATTAACTTTTTGCAGCTTTAAGCAAAAGTAGAGCAGATTGATGAATTTTAGATCAAGAAACTACAATCTATACCGAGACGATGCCAGTCGGTGATTGATAATAATGGTTAAGCCTACAAAATATTAACAGAACATGGGTTGTTTTCTATAATTCATGAACTTGCTTCTTTTTTCTATAATTGTTGTTGCTTGTCTTTATATTTTGTCCCTTCATACTTCCAGTTTATTTAATCAATTTTTTATTGAAGGGAGTCTGATGAATTTATTTATGTATAAGTGAGTATTATGCTATAACGAATTGTATGCGGTTGATGTATTAATAAAACAAATTAAAAAAGGAATACAGCACAATATTAATTTGTCTATATACTTTTGTCCATTACTGTATTTGTAGATAAAGATGCTTTATTGCCTGAAGAGTATTATGATTCTTATTGTCAAAGCTAATTTGGAACTAAAATATAACAAAATTACGTATGTGGATCTTATGTAAATGTGTCGTAGATCTCATAAAGGTTTAAAATAGTTTATTTATCTGAATATTTTTAAGCGGAACATCTTTAATTTGTTCATTCTTTTGATATCATTAGGAAAGCAAACCATTCTTAGCTACTGGTGATATAGGAACTATTAATTTAAAATCTTGTTTCTGGCCAATATCGTAATTTATATTTAATGTGTCAACCTTAGACTTATTTTTAAAAGCAAGAGTTGCTGTTTCTAAAATGAAGAATGATACTACAATCATAATGTTAGGATTAAAAAATAAAGGCCTGCATGCACCTCTAGGTCTGCTTTTGGTTATATAATTGATGGTTTGTGTCTGTAGCAAATTTGAGAACAGAAACACCAAAAGGGAATGATGTATCATAATCTACTACTGCTTAAGACTGTGATATTTTACGTTGTAGCTAATTGTTCTTATAATACAGGAAATCTTTGCCAGTTGAGTAATGAGCTGGAAAATCAGTCGTCAAAACTTAATGATCTGTTTTATGTTTCAGTTCATTATTTAAACTTACTGAAGCATTCAATCATTCAAATGTCATACATTTGTTCTTATTTATATTGAAACATTTTATGAATATACTGCAAAATACATTTCCATTTTTTTCAACAATTCTAGTTTGGCCTGAATAATTTTCACTTGTTTTCTTACCTGTTCTGATATTTCCGTCAGCTTGTAAAACGATCCTGGATCTTAGGTTATTAAGTACAAGGACCTGATGCGTCTCAGCTATTCCCAATTCCCAAGGAAGCCCAGCGCTTTTGATGCCTGTCCAGGAACTGGCACCGGTTCCACCATCATGTCCTGATACGACGATGTGTTCAGCTTTCCCCTTTGCGACTCCAGATGCCACAACACCTTCAGACAAAAAAGTAGCATAAGATGAAAACGCTTGCACAATATAATGATTTTGTCCTGTATTCGAAATAAAAATTATTCAGTCAGTAAAAAAAACAAATATAGTAAGGCGGAACATGTTTTACCGAACATAAAATCCAACAATTTTTGCAAAACATAAGGTTTTAAACCCCTATAATAAAACGAGAAATCTCTCGACCAACTTTCCTGGCAATACTTTGTAACGCCCTGTAAAAGCCAAACATCACACAGAGTAAATTAGTGTAAGTGGCAACAATGACTGGGTGGTGTCCGTCCAGAGGTGTGTGTTTTAGAAATGCAACAAACACCCTGAAGAATTATGTATTTTTTTATTAAAAAATAATCCGAGGATGCCTTACCTACTCCAACTTCAGAAACCAATTTGACGGAAATTCTGGCTTGCGGATTGGCGCATTTCAAATCATATATCAATTCAGCCAAGTCTTCAATTGAGTAGATATCGTGGTGCGGTGGAGGAGAAATCAAACCGACACCTGCAACTGAGTGTCTCGTTTTTGCAATTTCTGCTGACACTTTGTAACTGAAACAGAATTCATTGAAATATTTAAATAACCACGTAGAAAATTGTAATTTTTTACTATGTACCTGCAAAAATAAAAATAAACTAAAAATGATAATTTTATTATCGATTAGCCTATCAAAGCGGTCCGTAGAACCTTTGCTCTTGATTCAAATCTTTGTAGGATAGTCGCTCAGACACTATACAAAATCAAGGAACAAAGAAGAAAGCAAAGGAAGGGAGGAGACAGCAAAAAGGAGGGATGTCATGTTTCTGTTTAACTCGTATTCAGGAATTTTAAATTGATTCAGAAAATTAATTTTAGATTGGGTGAAAAATTTCAATTGGTTGGCCCTAAAATTGTTCGTTTTTATTTTATTTACGACTCTCTAGTGCAAACGTTGATACAAAAAATTCATAACGCAGACTTATCTAGTCTCTAGAAAGGTATGCTATATGCGAGAATATACATTAACATTTACAAAAAAGAATCGTACAGAAATCTTAGTCAAAAAACGTAGATCCATCTAAGAATTCTGTAACTTTTTTAAATGCTGCATTTATGAGTTATCATGACTTGGGAATATTTTTCTATTTATTTTTATACTTTTATAAGTGGTACTTACCCTGGTAATTCACCACCTTCTCCAGGCTTAGCACCCTGCGCCATTTTAATTTGCAAGTCATCTGAATGAGCTAAGTACGATGAAGTCACCCCAAATCTTCCAGAAGCCACCTGCTTAATCGCAGATCTCCTTTGTGGATCCAAATATCTTTCGGGGTCTTCTCCACCCTCACCAGTATTACTTTTACCTGAAATGGAAAAAAATAAATTCAATGGAAAATTATAACTTAATCGCCATTCTTATAAGAATCAACCCGACGGCAATCCGATTCAGTATTCTAGTTGTTTTTGCGTTCACAACAAAGCAACTGCCAAGCCATCAAAAAACACCCAGAACATATCAAATGTGTGCAATGGAAACCAGTTTGTTATAGAACGATTCATTTTTCAATCCCACAGAAAATAAAGTTACCTCCAGCTTTATTCATGGCCATAGCTAAAGTCTGATGGGCCTCCAGGCTAATTGAGCCAAAACTCATCGCTCCAGTTGCAAAACGCTTCACGATTTCAGATGCAGGTTCAATTTCATCCAAAGATAAAGGTTGATCCAAAGTCCTCAAGTCTAGTCTACCCCGAAGCATACAGTTTCTTATAGATTGCATTGTGGACTCGATGTACTTCTGGTAAGCTGTTTTGTTGTTCCCAGTAGCTGATTCCTTAAAATAGTAATTGCATTTATCAATAAAATATTCATGATTTCTATATAATAAGTATTCATATACATGTATATGAACTCCTTGTTCAAGTGTTAAATAGTTAAACGTCACTTGTGGAAGAAGACTGAAGACTGACACTGGCAGCATTCCTCCAAAGTTCATCTCTGATCGACCCCGTGATATTACCACAAGCTATCTATGATAACTAGTTTGTGAAAGGTGATATTAAAATTTTCTTTTGAGGGTCTAAGAATGGCAATGGCTATGGAGTGTACTCTAGATCTCCAGTTAAATTGTAAGTGGCCCATGAATAAACATGCCAGCCTGACACAATTCTAATTAGCTGACATACTACTAAGAAACAAAAAAAAATTGTCCACAGAACTATTGCAGGCAAAAATATTAGAACCTGCATGAGTACTAGAGAGCCAATAGTGACTGTAGAGTAGTGCTGAAAATTTACATTAAGAGCATTACAATTTGCACTTAAGGATGCTTCCACCAGCAATACAACTGTTGCCTGCTCAAAGAGTCATTATCCAAAGGCACATCACCGCTAATCTGGCATGAGGCCATTGAAATTGCAGAATACTGTTTTGCTATTGATTAACGTATTCACCAAGAAGAAGCTGTATTTGGACGTTGACTTAGAAGTAATAAAAACAGATTTCATTTTCTAAAGCATGCTATCAGCCTCCCAAGGAAAGATCACCGCTCAACCTCCCCCGCAATTATTCCTATGATTTTATGTTCTCGGAATTTCAAACGCTGGAAAGGGAAACCCCATAACCTCCAGCAAGAGTAGAAGAGGTGGCAACGCTGACAACTAAAGAGTGTAGTCGTCCAACTGATTTGGGTATCTTCTGGTGGCATACGTTAATTTATTTGTTAAATAATTATGATTTGTAATATTGTAGTATAGAATTTAAAAAAATGCCAATATTTGTGTGTGGTGTTGTTTTAAGTCGCTTGTGGGATAGGGATGCTACTAGTATGCCACGCCACTTATGCGACATCATTCCTGTGGTATTCTTTCAAAAATAAAGTATTCATACATCAATTTCACCTTGGTAACTTGAACCATTAAAAAAATAATAAAAGGGCTGCGGCTTCATGAAAAGCACTGTACTTCGGAATGTGGGAGTCCGAAACGTTTTGAAATGTCCTCACCTGTAGGGCAGCAATACTAGCCGGTTCGTTCAAATGCTTCTCCCCTCCAGCTCTCCAATGGTAGATACCGGTGTCCCTTAAAATTAAAGAATCAGGACTAGGTCTATACGCATTCTTGTGTCTTTCGAACGCTTCGGCTGCCAACATCTCCAGGTTAGCTCCTCCTATCCTCGATGGTGTCCCTTTAAATGCCTTTTCGATCACGTCCTCAGCCAGGCCTACAGCCTCGAAAATCTGCGCGCCCTTGTAGGATTGTAGGGTAGAAATGCCCATTTTGGCCATCACTTTGCTGATGCCTGTCTGCATGGCCTGCGCGTAGTTCTGGAAGATCGCCTCGTCGGAAAGGGTTGTGTCTAGTATACCTAGGGTTGGGAAGGGCCAATATGCAGGGTGTTTCAGAAAAACGAGGCAATATTTGTAGGGTAGACAGTACAACCAGAATAACATGAAAGTTCCTATAAACAAGATGCAGGGTGTTGTAAATTTATACGCTGCTACATATAATTTTGAATGTCAAGCTTCATCAACTTCAGCGTATTTTCAAAATAGAGCGGGTTGAAGTTTTGTATACCGATTTTACCTCAAATCATTCTACCAACTTTTCTCAAAAGAAGTCATCTGATAAAAATTTCTCAAGAAAGGCGCTTCATGTCAAATTGAATACTTTATTCAAAAATAAACTGAATGTTGCAAATTCAGTCGCGTAGAAAATAATTTTATTTTTCTTCTATAGTGGTCAAAATTTCTCAATTTCTGAGGCCCGAATATGCTATGCTTATGATGTCTGTACTACATACTACTTTACGCTCTAGAAGTGTTGCACGTTTTTTGAAACACTGTATAAGACATTATGCAGTGCTGTATGTTGATTTGGTTCAAAGTATAACCTAAGTAGCTGGCATTCTGGAAAAATTCCAATCATCATTAAGGGTGATTCTACATAATGTTGTTATACTGTTCTGTCTCTTGAATATTTTAGGATAACTGCTTCAATTCAAATATATGAGGCCAACAAAAGGAAGTCGGTCTTTGTACCATCACATTCGTGAAAAATTTTGATTCATAGTCTTACCATATTAGACGAAAATACTTCTGGTTTGCGAAATCATTGTGAAGCATGGTTTTATTACTGCAAGTTGTTCAAGATTTGAAACATGGACGCATAAAATAGGTACTCCAATTTTTGTGGGAAAATTTTTTATTCGACAACAAAGGACGAGAAAACGTGTTTTTTGGGATTCAATCGGAAGTGTTGGCAGGAACGAAAAAATTCTTCATATAAGACTTTTAGGTATTCATGAAACTTACAAATGAGACCACACGTAAAAAGATCTAACTGATAGCAAAAAAGTTATCGCCGAAAACCGAGGCAAACTGCATCAGGTTTTGGCACTTGGTAAAGCGACGATGGTTTCACGCAGACACTTGAAATTCTTCAAATTCGTAGATATCATACTTATATAACAACAAAATTGGAGTAGATTGGTCAAGTAGTTTTTGAAATTTCCATTGTTTACCCCAAAACACCTATTTTCCGGCCATCACAAAAACTGGTGTACCCATTTTATGCGTCCATGTTTTAAGAACATCCTTGAACAGCTTGCACCAATAAGACCAGGTTTTACAATTATTTCGGGGAAATTTGCTAAAATGATTAGACTATCAGGCCATTTCATTATATTTACGTTAATTTCTAGTATCTCTATTTACATCTACGTATACAATAAATGGATAAAAAAGTGAAGTAGCAAGTAACAAGAAAAAACCTTCTACTTTAACCATTTCAAGGATTTTTGTTTTTATTTTCAAAAATGTCTCGAAATAAAATATTAAAAATGAAAATATATCGATATTGCAAACGATAAAACGTGTTTTTTGCGCACATAGAAAAAATGTTTTCCGCAATTTTTCAATATCGGCGTGTTTTCTATGATTTGTACTGATCATCCATAACTCTTATATCTCTGCTCTAATTTTGCAAACAACTAGAAATTGTTTCAACATTTCCAGCCACGAGATATTTCAGTCACAACCCTAAGTATACCTTGATCACGAAGACTGGATGCCAACTCTAGAGCTAGATAGGGACAAATAGCATCAGCTCCATAACCTAACAAAACGCAGATGTGATGGACCTCACGAGCCTCTCCTGTTTCCAACACTAGCGCCACCTTCATTCTAGATCTGGTCTCTATAAGGTGATGATGGGTTGCACCTAGACCAAAAAAATATTGGACCATTAGTAATCTAGAAACCAGCACGCTGAAAATACATTCTGAATACTTTAAAATGCTTCAGCCAAGACTTTTTTGGTATGTGACATTTTTTAATGACAATCTATACTTTATCATCATAAATGCTGTAAATTTTCTATTGGTTGGGGTTTGTGAATCTCATCGCATTTCCTCCATTTTTCCTAAAACGTACATCGTACTGTCGAACCCTATTGAAGATGGAACAGATACTAACTGACTGCAAAGAGAGCTGAAGACAATATATGGACATCTTCAGTAAAATTATCTATAAAATCATATAAAATAATAAGGTGACTTACCTAAGGCAAGAAGGATGCTTATAGGCACTCTATCTGGCCCTGCATGCCTATCAGACAAAATAATAATCTGATTTGTCCTCGCAGCATTGTTCGCCTCTTCACAGATGCTTTTTAGCTTGTTCAGGAAGCCTGGAATACCTTCCGAAGCGGGGAAAGTTATGTCTATCACATGTGCCGCCCAGTTTCGGTGTTTTGTTAGTTTTATCACCTCTAAATCGGCGATGGAGATCACTGGGTTTTTCAGCCATAATCGGTGCACCTATAAAAGATAAAAAGTCGAATAGAATCTGAGGATCGAACAATCTATCGGATGTAGAGGTACGAAGTCGCTGAGGACAAGGTTGTGCATTTGGGTAACTAAGAAAATGGCACTTAGAAAGTTTTGCAATGCCAAGTATCTCTGAAGAGCGTCGAGAAAAATTGGATTTTATCAAAATCGTTCTTATTTTTTCTTGACTTTATTGGGATGGATAGAAAACACATTAACGCTGAAACTTTTTTTACTCTTCAAGACGGCATAATTAGTTATTAGTTCAACTCACGCTCTACACCAAAACACCAAGAACGACAGTTTTCTAGTACAACAAATGAAAGTTCATACTCTCTTCATTATGATCCAGACGTTCAAATATGTTCAACACACAACACTACGAATGATACAGAAACCCTCCAATTTTACCCTTAGTAAGTAGCATCGTATGATACTCCTAAAACTTCAAGTTTAATAATCTGCCATGGCAAAGGTAGTGTAAGCAATATCCTGATTCCATCGCCAGTTTATTGTTTAAAATCTCAGTTATAAAATAGAAAATCATTTTCATCAATTACCCATAATTTATTATTTCAATATTTGCCAGGTTTTCGTAGAATAGATCACTGTGCGACGGTACAAATTCTTATTTTAACTGGATTGGGCATCTGGAGAAATAAGCTGATCAACGTTTGTTTTAATTAATATTGGGACGAAATCAACTGTTTCACTGGGGGGTGAAGGTTCAGCCTTTTGGATTATTAGTAAAATTACCTGTTTTGAACTTGGCTGCAGAATATTGTCCTCTGGTCCAATTGGACATTGTAGGGACATGACAACCTTTTCTCTGAATGGGTCGATCGGAGGATTTGTCACCTGTGCAAATAGTTGCTTGAAGTATTCGTAAAGCAATGGTGAAAATTCAGAAAGGCAAGCCAGTGGAATGTCGTTACCCATGCTTCCAAGGGCTTCTTTCCTGGAAAATGTTTAAATTGGTTAGCTCCCTGCATCACTCTGACAACAGCAATTTAAAGTTTACCGTGGTATTCAAGTGATTGACGAATGAAGTTGGCTTTTCTGTCTTGTTATATCCTTAATAATACCCTTTTGAACCGACATTTACGAGGGATGTCTTTTAAGTTTTGCATATGGAAATAAAACAACACGGTAGGTAGTTTTAAATGACTTTATTGTTTTTCGAAGTATTCTCCACGAAGATTACTATACATCTGCTTGCGCTCGAACCAATTTTCGAAGCACTTATTCCACTCGTTTGCTGGCAGATCCAAAACGGCATTTTTGAATGCGTCAATTGCTTCTTCTGGTGACTGGAACCTTTGACCACGCAGTCTGTTTTTAATTTTCGGGAAAGTAAAGAAATCTTTAGGGCTTAGATCGGAACTATATGGAGGATGGTCCAATAATTCCACGTTTTCTTCCGTTAAATACTGCCTTGCTTTTTTGGGCTGTGTGCGAGCTTGCATTGTCTTGGTGGAGGATGATTCTTCTTTCGGCGTTGATTTTTCGAAGCTCGGTGATGACTTTTGGCATACAAATAGTGGTATACCAATCCGCAGTAACAGTTATTTGCTCATTAAGAGGAATTGTTGCAATATGGCTCGCTTTTGACACAAACGTCGCGACTATCTGTTTCGAAACACTTCGAGAACGGATGACTTTTGTTGGCTTTTCTTCACCTTGGAACACCCAAACAGCCGACTGACGTTTATTTTCTGGTTCATAACGGTAAGTCCACTATTCATCACCACTAACAATGCTGTACACATTTTTGAGTTTCCGGAATTGAAACGGTCAAGCGTTTTTTGACACCAATTAACCCTGGCTGCTTTCTGCTCTTCAGTCAACAGGAGGGGTATCCAACGAGAAACTAATTGTCTTACTCCTAATTCTTGATGTAAATTTTTTTGAATTGAGGTCTTTGAGATCTTCAAGGACGCCTCAATCTCGCGATATGTCACATATCTATCTTCAATGATGAGTTTGCGCACAGCATCGACGTTTTCCTGGGCCGTTTTTGGTTCACCCACCCTGGGATCGTCGCTAAGACTCACCCGTCCACGTTTGAATTCTCCATACCAACGGGAAATTGTCGACTGATGTGGCGCTTCGTTGCCGACAACAGACAGTAACTCAGCAAGGCATTCTTGTTACGATAATTGTCTCTGAAAGTTGTAATAAATTATGGCGCGAAAATGTTATCGGTGAGTTCCATTTTTCTAATGACTTGGTGACACTTAAAAATTCACGGTAGTGAGAACACTGCACGTATTGTTGTGAAACTTTGAATTTGAGTTTACTAAAGGATGAGGTTAAGATTCAGTACTGACGATCGATCCGCGCGGCCTACTATGTTTCTCTATGCAAACTTAAAAGACATCCCTCGTATAAAGGCTGTCTAAAAAACATGTTGGTTGAAAAACAGCAAGCATTTTATTTGTGCATTAGGAATAATAGTAGGATTTTGGATATATCTATTTTATGAACATTTTTTATCATTTCTCATTTAATTCTCCAAGCAAACTCTTTGTATTTTTTTTACTGTATCCAAAAATGCTCTCGACTTTCTGAAGAACTTTGTTTGCTGTTTTTTTTAATTATTTTTTTTAACATAATTCATGTTATTAATCATACATACTTGTTGTTAATCATCGGCATCAACAGCATATGGATAGTTTCGGTAGAGTATCCATAGAGAGCCAATCTTTTGTCAGCAAGTCCACTTGATTCATACTTTGGTTTGGTAGGATTACCAGCATCAAGGTGAGCCTTCCTGAGTTCTTCAATGGTGATCTATGGAACAAACACAGTTCGAATCGAGAATATGATATCAAAGGTGCTACAATTCGAAGTTAGCACAAAACTACAAAAAAGCTACCATGTGGTTATGAGAAACGGAAAATAGTTTCAAATGAAATCTGGATTCATAATACAATCGAGAAGTACATTTTCATGAGAGCCATGGTCTTGTCATGTTTTGCTCAGTACTGTATTTTTGTATATACCGAAGCAGCCGCGCAGGCAGAAGCCTAAATGCCGGGACACCGCTCCCAAATAATTTTGTTAATCCGATCCGATTTTTGAGCTGCCTAAGGTTAATAGAATTATCTACAAACCCTCAGGACAAAGGAGCGGTCGTATCGGTCAGTTCGGGATGTACGAAGTTCGACACGGTTTGGATGGGTGATCAAAGTCAGGCGGGTCAGTCTGGCAGGCACATCGCGCGGCGGCATCATGGAAAAGAGCTCTGAAGAGCAAAGCCCGTTTGTGTAGCGGTAGAAGAGAGCTAGATCGCCGACGGCCCGCCTTGTCCGAAAGAGTCCCGAGACTGTTAGAGAAGAGTCATCGATAAGTCGGACAGCCCTCCTCTGGACAGCATCGAGCATAAATAATGTAGTCGGGGCGGCAGCACCCCAAACGTGTGAGCAATAGTCGAGGCTAGGCCTTATCTGGGCCTTATATAGAGTGAGAAGGTCATGCGGACAAAAGTACTTCTTAGCCCTAAACAAATAGCCTAGCATTTTCCCAGCAGCTGCAGCTATTGACGAGATGTGTTCGTGCCATAGCTCTTTGCAGAACTCGGCCATCCATCGAAACCGGATGAGCGCTGGGACGCTTTTTGTTCGTCAAGGTAGAGTACTGTGTTTTGGAAGCATTAAACTGTACAAGGTTGTTCCGTCTACAAGCAGTGATAACCTCCAAGTCCCTCGCCAGTAAAGAAGTCGTCGCTAGTCTTATTTTTTCAGCTCAGCCGCAGAGATCGGCTTGTCACACTGAATTCCTGCATGTAGAGTGCTGTCATCAACGAAGTTGTGGATTGGGTTGATCGTGCAGAAAAGGAGGTCGTTGATATGTGTCGGGGCCAAGACCGATCCCTTCATCCCGCGTTGACGTTGTGGGATGAAGAGGAGAACCCGTCAATTACGACGGATATCTTTCGGCCAGAGAGAAAGTCAGCCGCCCATCTGCAAAGCTTTTCTGGGAGGCGATAGGATGGAAGTTTGCTTAAGAGGGCAGCATGTCACAGCTGATCGAACGCTTTCGTGATGTCAAGGACAACGACATGAGCCCCACCATAAGACTGGATGAGTTTCCTCCACAATTGCGTGACGTGAGCTAGAAGGTCCCCTGTGGATCGCTGATAACGGAAACTGGCGCCGGGAAAATGTCTCATTGAATCAAATAGATACTGTTCGTTGTTCAACTTCAGTTATTATCGACATGGTTTACTTATAACCATATCTATTATGCATGAAAAAAACATTATACCAGAAGTATTTATATGAGTATTTTTCACTGCTAAATGTATGTTACTGTAGTACTATTTCAAACCGTTTTTCTTGTTAGAAAAGACACAAGTTTCAACCCTGATCGCAAGGTTCGCGCTAAATAGTCTTTTCTGTAACTTATTAATACTTTTGTTGCTTGCATTATAGTAGTGAAACCGTAATCCCATCTCATCATATACACTAAAAATCCAGATTCCATTAAATGAACCCAATATAGCAACATTATAGAAAAAGACCAAAGAAGGAAAAAAGGAAAACATGGTAACATCTACGTATGCAAGTTCCAAAATCCTTAGGCTTTAAGCTCACACAACTCACCATCTGAAGATCACCCATGTCATGCAAAACAGAAAAAACGGATTACTCATTATGACAATACCATATATGTTGATTAAATGATGTATTTCAACCATATTTCAACTATACTCACAGACTCGATACAATAACAATACAATCCACATTAGATCTGGTTTACGTCTGACAAGTTACTTGATAAATTTTATAACCAGGCACAATAACATAGGCATATTATTACCAGGAGATCACCCATAATACTGAATCAACTACATTTTCTGAATTAAGAATCAGTTACTTTTTTTGCTGCACATAACAACTTTTATACTCGGAGCTTTTGAATGTAATTGAATCATGATTTAAATATTAATGACTTTCACCCTGGTAGTAACATACGAATAACCAAACTGAAAATGCTACCAGAGACATAAATATAAGCAAGTGATTACCTGTTCTTTTAACCAGTCTGAATGAGGTCGAGATCTTGCAATTCTTTTTTCAATTCAACGTCTTGAATGACGGTTTTTTCTTGAGTATCTACCAACAGCATTCTACCTGGTTTCAAACGACTTTGAAAATAACTTGCGAGGGGTCCACATCATATACACCCACCTGAAATATAAGTAAAATTACTCAGGCCGCGCAAGACAAATAATTTTCGAATTACGTACAAATACAAATTTAGAAATAAAAAAATGATTGGCGGCTCTGTTAAACAAAACATTTGGCTATGAAAATTATATGCACACAGAATTCATAAATTTCCGTGGCATTTGCAATTTTAAAAATGAGGGATTCTCCTCCATTCCGTGGATCCGAATCAACTTTCAGGGTGCAATATTAAATTCAATCCTACCCACGCTACTATTCTCGCCTTTTTTCAAGTTGCTTGATGCTCCATCTGACGGCGTTCAAGTGAAACAAACCGGATTGGTAAGGTATCTCCAATCGCTTTCTAGTTGCACCTTGCTGTCTCGTGGGCACTTACCATGGTACCACCGTGCGAAGACAGTGACCTGTATACGATTTTTCGGTTGAGCGCATCAGCAACAGCGAGTATGTTTACTAAACAAGAACTTGAGAGAAAGGAAAAATAGGCGCCGGCGGCATTCGAACCAGTATCAACGCCACCAGAAGGGGCACCAAACAGCTTTAAAGAACAAAGGAATAGTGGCGTGGATAGGATTGAATGTGTCTCTAACAGTCGATCCAGTTGGTGCTGTAGACTAATTGGTTAGGTCCAGAAGTTGGCAGTTACAAAACAGTCCCCATATTCCTTTTAAAGAAAATTGTTCATTATTTTTGCGCAGACACTGCTTATAGTTGTATTTGGTATTTTCTGATAGAACACGTCAATAAGTGATAGCTATAACTATGAATTTACCTCACTAGCCATAACCATCATGTTATCTTTGGTAATATAGAATCTGGAAGGCCTCAGACCGTTCCGATCCAAAATGGCTCCGATGAATCGCCCATCGGTGAAAGAGATTAAGGCTGGCCCATCCCAAGGTTCCATGGTACAAGCCGCCCAATGGTAGTAGTCCCGTTTTTCTTCGGACATCGTCGGGTCGTTTTGCCAGGCTTCAGGCACCATAGTCATTACGGCCTACAAGAAAATTCCGCATTTTATCACCCTGTTTTTCTATGAAATAATGCAGAAGGCATTTCAATCTATAATTTTTTTATAAAATAAATTCATTAAACACCTGTTGCATCAGGCGAGGAGTTCTGGAAGTTCGGACTTTCCTTTTCGCAAACAACTATGTTTGAAATTAATTAAACTAGAGCGTGCTAGAATAGCAGAGAAAAACAAAAAGTTCTCACTGTTTATTCAATGAACAATTTCAAGAACCGCCCTGTTACAAGTTGCTTATAAATACTGCTCAACTTTACACATTTCGATGTTCCTACAAAATGTATTTGCACGATATAAACAAACCTACGCGGCACGGGATGGAATCGTCTAGGAAAACTATCTGAATACACACAAGAAGCATCATCAAGACATTCACAAAAAACCAATATCAAATCGGCAAGCTCGTTGTTGCTATAGGAATGTGTCAGTTTCGGTTTTTTAACTCCAATTATAAACAAACCGGTCGGTTTACCTAGACGGCGTGCGGCGTCTGAGATTTTTTTCCAAAGAAGGTAATTGTGTGAATGTAGACATGATAAATAAATCTTAAACAAACAGACAATAACTATATGCTTCGTTAGGGGAAGTCTCAATGTGCAAAACACGACATAGTTGGACATTTCAGGAATTCTTAGCATAACCATCAAGTTGACACAAAATATAAATAACCCTTCATATTTACCTCGGGCAATTTCCTGTTACCGACATGTACCAAAAATTCCAGGACACAATCTGCACTTCCCGAATCGGAGAGATTCGGCTCGACAACAGGATACAAAGTTTTGAGTTGGTCTCCGATATCGTCATTTTTCATGACTCCTTCTCTAGCTTTCATGAAATTCACGTTACCTCGTAACGTATTGATCTCGCCATTGTGAGCTAAAACTCTGCAAAAAATTATCATCACAAAAATCGTTCTTTATTCATAAACACATCAATATATAAACTCAAGCTTCTAATTATTAGGTAAATCATATAATGCCTAAAAATGCTTTCGTCCATAGGTAAAAAAACTTTCCTTATAAAATTGGCAGTGATACACAAGCAATCAAAAAATTGCGATAGCAATTACTAATCTTTTTGTCGATTAGACAAAAAATATGAGTTTTAAATACTCCCATGGTTCAATAAATTTATAAAGTGATATATAAAAAATACAGCATTATTACATTTTTGGGACAAACTATTGAGATTTTACTAATCATGTAGAGCAACTGATTACTTAATTGGCAAAGGTTTCTGATATTACAGGTATAAGAACAATTAGTTACAACGTAGCGAAAAGGACAGACTTAAGTAGTTACTTTGCCTTATTCGCAAGTAAATTAAGATGCGGCACTCTCTTTAGGAGTGTCATTTCTCAAAATACTTGAAATACAGTGGAATCCACTTATAATGAACTTGCTTATAATGGAAACCCGTATATAATGGACTATATTTAAGGTTCTATAAATAATTGCATGTAAAATCCTCGGATATTATAGACTGGCTTAAAATAGACCCTCGCTTATAGCGGACTATTTTAATCCATTATATATCAGCTATTTTGGCTGAAGCGGATTTAGCTGATGCAATCGTTTCCGGCGATTTGGCTTTGCAGTTTGCATTCGAACTTGGCCACCAGTGTTATACTGTATTTATTTGAGTTATAAACATGTCGAAAAGTGCGAAACGTGCATTCACTTTACACGAAAAGTTCACAATAATTAGTGAGCTTGAGCAGGGTTCACCTCAAGCAAATATATGTGCTCGTATGGCTATAAAAAAATCCACTGTGTCAAATATTTGGAAAAACCGTGCCAAAATTAAAAATGACTGAAAATCAGATAGTCAAAAGAAAAAAATGCGGGTATCGCTGCATCCCCAAGTCGATGATATGCTGTTTAAATGGTTTCAACAAAAGCGTGCTAATAATTTCCAATAAGTGCTATAAATAAAGGCTGAAGAATTTGGGAAATTGAATGGAGATTACTTCAAATGTAGTTCCGGTTGGCCAGACAGGTTTAAGAAAAGACATAACATTGTTTTTGGAAAAATGTGTGGTGAGTCAGCTTCAGTCGACAAGAACGATACCAATGACTGGATTTCTCAAGTTTGGCCCGTAATAGCCAGTGATTATTCAGATGATAACATATTCAATGCAGATGAAGCCGGGATGTTTTCTAAAATGCTACCAGATAAAACTCATAAATTAAAAGGGGAAACTTGCAATGGAGGGAAACTATCAAAAGAATAACTGGTACGGAAAAACAGAAAATATTGATATTAGATGAGTGAATGGATAGAAATGTATGTTCTAATTTTTTTGATGTTCAATAGCAGTGCCGCAAAAAATTTATGACCTTTTTTTATTTCAAAGAAACTTAAGAATCCCAGATTTTTCAAAATGTTAAAACAATTCCCGTCGATTATGTTGGAGATCATAAAGCTTGTCCATTTTAGGAAAATTTAAAAATAAATCTAAATTTGAAAAATTAGGCGAAAACAAGATCTTGAGTTAATAGTAGGGTAGTTGAAGACATTCGATCGTGAACTCAAAAACATTCTAATAAATAAACCATATTATACCTTGTATCAGTTCTACAATACATTTAGTCAAGATCCAAATATTTTAATTTGTTATTATTTAGTTCCAAGTTTCCTTTGTCATTAAGAATCATTGTATACTTCAGACAATAAAGCATATTATCTATAAATCTATACATAAAATAAACATGAGATAAGGGAAAGATTGAAAATATAATACAAATACTCGGTTCTCTGTAAAACCACCGGTTCTTCATTCCATGTTTTGCACTGTTACTCGGAAGTGGAAATTTTAAGAAGATTTAGTAAATCAGCATTGGATCTCACCTTAGAGGGTGTGCTCTCTCCCAGCTTGGAAAAGTATTAGTTGAAAATCGAGTATGCACCAATGCCAAATAAGTATCGTACATCGGATCCAGCAGATCAGGAAAATAGGTCCACAGCTGGTCTGAGGTCAACTGTCCTTTATAGACAACAGTTCGTCGACTCAACGAGCAAATGTAAAACCTCTTTCCGGGGGACGGGATTTGGTGAGTGGCTCTCTTTCGAAGCATGAAATACCTGAAACATGAAAAAAAAATTTGCTCAAGCAAATTTGAATCAGTATTTCTCACGTAATGATACACGAGCATCATTAGTGGAAAGTGAATATAATTAAATTCCCGATATCAAGAGAGAGCCAAAATGAATAGAATCCTTTAGCTGGTATTTTTTTCTCTTACCTTCTGTCCAACTCCGCCTCAGAGACATCGCCTCTAACAGCCACGAAACACTTGCCTCATGAACGGTTCCGAATTCTTAGCGACAGTACCAATGGTCGCATTATTGGTTGGTACCGTGCGCCACGCGAGTACCGAAATGTCCAATTCATCGGCGATTTCAGCGAATCGGGTCTCGCTTTCTTGATGGTGCAGTTTGTCCAGGAAAAAAATGCCGGTGGCGTACTGGCCGAAACCGGGCAGTTGCACATTCTGCTCTTCTCTGGAAGGATAATAAAAAATTAAAATCAACACAATGTATGTGAATACAAAACATTTTCGAACTGCCTCACATCCGGGCGGTGATTTGTGTTTTATACTTGATGTCGTAAAATAAATTTCTATAAAATTTAAATGACTGGAAATAAACATTAATGTGAAATGTAATAACTTTTTTACGTTTCATAAATATTCCTTGTATGTACCATATTGTCTGACCTGTTAGTTTTATATACTTCACCAATCAGGGATTTACTTTTCTTATCGCTCTCTTTTTTTTGAAATTCAGCAAACTTGCGTATGTTAATTTCCAGGTTGAATAAGTCAAAGCAGATGGCAACTAATTTTTAGATTTGCATACATTTCAAGCAAATGTATTTGAGACAAGAAATCAATGGAATTATCAACACAGATTGTTAGGACACAAATCCTCACTATGCACTGCGGTTTCCTTGCAGCTATTTTTTTTTTATACTCCAACTACCACGAAGGCCTAAGGCCTAAGCACCCATTGGGTACCGTGGGGCTATGGGGATACATGGGAAAGGGGGGACGCCACACGGACTCTGGCGAGGGAACACGTGTGCATGCAACATGCACACATTCTGGCTCCGCCTACGAGAACCGCCGGGTGGTACCTCCGCGTTCGACAGTCAGAGACCATCTACCACCTACGGACAATCACAACATCCATGGCCAAGAGAAACATTTCTCCTGGGACGGGACTCGAACCCGCACAGCGTACGGCGACTGATCAGGAGACCGAAGAGTCTACTACTGCGGCCACCGCTGCTGCCTAAAACAAACACACAACATCCATGGCGAAGGCGAGATTCGAACTCGCGGCCCGGCCGGCCGGCTGATCAGTAGCACGACACTCTGACCCACGCGGCCAACCGAGGTCCCCAAAGTATACAAATTACAGATTAGACCTTCAATCACCAGTTTTCTGACCTTTTCTGAGCCCTTGTGAAGCGTTTAATCGTGCCAGATCCATTTTAGTGTCAACGTATAAAAATAGGATTGCCTCTAAGTTGACATTGTAAGGATCACGGACAAGACACCTTCCAGCATCTTTCTAAAAGGTTTTTTATATAAAATACTTTCTTCAGTATAACAATTTTCTGAGCATTTGGTCTGAGAATAACAATTGGTTCCTTCGCCGTTTGAGGATATCGGCCAAACCTCTCACCCCTACTTCTCAGAAACTAATAAATCATACTCAATTTTTAGACATTTTCCATATGTTTTGTACAGGGTCCTTTCCTGTTAAATCATTGATTAACGAATCCTACAAGAAGATGCCCAACCTTTCAAATGATTTTATTTTCCACGTCCACTAGCGGAAAAGTATTGTAATCGTGGAAAATTTCGAAAATGAGATGTTTTTTGGATGTTATATGACATGTACATCACGAAAAACCACGTCACTCATTTCCGTCGGTCTGTCCGCTAATAACTTGAGAAATATTTTATGAAAATTTTACACAATGTTGCTACTATGCCACACCACACTTCGTTTTTTGACGTTTACTGATGATTTTCGAAAAAAAATTTGTAGTGGTTAAAAATAGGTCGTTAGAGATTGCAGGGGGTGGAGGAGGGTATATCTCAATTATTAGACTCTGGAATATTTACACGCCTGCAAGCCCAGTAATTCTACGCACATATTATGAATACTTCACTCATCATAGATGTCCCCGTACCCTTAAAACTTCTACAGTTGTGTGTCGAGTCGATACGTGCGATGGACAAGCGCCGTCGTCGGTGGTCGTACGCCACAGTCGGCAATCGCTTCCACACTGCTGTTCTGTGCACGGTGAAGGCAAATATCGACATTCACGAGGGATTAGTCAACGCAACAATTCCTCTCAGAGGGCGGAGGAAGGTCATTTAATTTTTCGTTATACATGTTCGTAGCTAACTTTTTCCTAGAGGGGATAACTTGTGCCATACATAATCCTTCACGAACTGATGACAGCGTTGTGTGGGAAATGCAGAGTCAACCTACTTGACGCTATTTATTTACATCCGTGCCAGTTTAATCGGAAAAGCCTAACAAATTATCAAAAAAGCTAAATGCACTATTCATAGATTAACTGCAATCTTCAGTAACCAGTAAATTACTTAATTTCAAATTTATTATGTTCCATAATCTATTTACGTCGATATAAAAAATCTAAGAATAGCTTTTTTGTTAGGAACTAAAATGCTGTTTCATTAATGTATCACAAACATACTTCATTTATGCTGTTTCAAGGATATATCGTTTCAAAAATAGCGAAGATATCGAACTTTGAAAATTGTTTGTACAGGTTCCTGAATGATGTTTAAAAAGTCCTGAAAAATCAATATTTGATTAGTTTGTACTTCATAAATTTTTAACTAGTTTCCAAATTATAAACAGGCAATACTATATTTAATGAGTTGGCATAAAGAACAACAATTTTGACAGCATTTCACGAAAAAAAAAGCGCCAAGTAGGTTGACTCTGTACTTTCCACGCAACGCTATTTTTCTTATCGTTTTAAGTTTTGAGAGCAAATATATGGGAAAATCTATGACGTGCGAAATATGCTTGATAGGAACGTAGTATTACCGGGTTGTACGAGTACAGTAACGACAGAAAATTGAGATACACTCCCCACCCCTCCGTATACAACCCCCATTTTATAACCCACACAACATTTCCGAAAATGATCAGGAGCCACTAAAACATAAAAAAAAATGAAGTTTGAGGTATGTATTTTTATTGTTTTTTTAGCGCACAGATCCGCCGAAAATGGATCGATTTTCAAAAACAATAAAGCCTTTTCGTCGTTGGTGTAATAGTAACCCTGAGAGAAAATCCGAGCGGTAATTTCCAAGTTATAGACGGTCCAAGTATCAGCGGACAGATAGACCTACGGAAATGAATGATTACAATACTTCCCCGCCAGTAGCGTGGGCAGCAAATCGCATCATGAAAACGGCTCATATTAAAAATAGTTACTATAAGCTAATCAAAAAGATCTCCAATTAAAAAGTCGTTAGTTGCGCTAGTCCATCTCTGGAAAAGCGTTTAATTGTTATATGTATGTAACTATACAGGGTGTTCCTTAATGATATGGATGAAACTGTTTATCTAAATCCTTGGATTGGCCGCGGTGGGCCTCAAGAATGGCCAGCAAGGTCCCCAGACCTCAACAGTTTAGATTTCTTTTTGTGGGGCTATCTTGAGACACTAGTGTACACAAGTCCCATTAACACTTTAGAGGAATTAAGAGAAAGAATAGTTGCAGCTTGTGATAGAATGAAAAACACTCCAGGGATATTTCAACGAGTGCGCAATTCCATGAGAAGGAGGGCGGAAGCATGGATACTAAGTGAAGGGGGACATTTTCAATAATTTTTATAATCATTTCGTTGGTTTTCATGTTATGTTTATGTGTCAGTTGTTGTTGTTCATTACCTTTAATGTGTTTAGTTTTTCCAATTAAATAATAATTTTGCAAGTTAGACAATAGAACGGTTTTAATTTTTTTACTCAAAAATGGCGCATCGAAGGAAACAATTCAAGAGAGATCATTTGTTTTAAATTGAACGGGGAATTCAAAAATAATTTTTATTGGCAAAAAACCATTGGCGTACCATTTATTTCTTAAAAATATCGAAGTCAATACCCGTACGCATGCCACTGTTAAAGCTACAAATTATTTTTGCATTGAAAAATATGCAACTTTAATAACTTTCACTGCGTACTAAATATCAGTGAAATATCTGAAGCGGTTCTGAAAATATTAATTAATTTCAATTTTTTTCCTAAACTTCAACACCCCGAGTTTTTGTAAGAAAACATTTTTGGACCATAGTTTATAAAGCAAACTAACATTAATTTTTCATGTAGATTCACAGCCTTAAATATTCGCATATCATTAAGGAACACCCTGTATAAGAAACCATCGTGATACGTTTGAAAATGCACGTAATCATGTTTTACAAATCCTATAGATTAACAAGATCTGCATGTAGCTTTTGTTCATAAAATACAGTAGCGAATTTTTCTCACTTTTCCGAAACCTAGTATCTGTTCAACATTTCAAAAAATTAATTATCCAGTAAGTTTTCAACAACGAAATATTCACTGTGTATACATGTATATACAATATATCGATTTTGTACATAAAACTGGGTAATACCACGTACTCTACGTTAATCAATGGTAATACCTAGATTCTATCAACACATGCATCTTACGTAAATGCGTCTCTACAATCAACATATAATAAATTACAAATGAATGGCTAATGGGACTTTTAATTGAAAAGACTCACGCACTGGAATTTAATCAAGCCCTAATTGACACGTGCTAATCTATTCCACAGCAATTTTATTCGCAATTAGCAAAGTAACGTTAATTTCGGAAAAAGCGGAATCGGTTGCCGCGATGAAAGTATACAGGGTGCTAATAGTAGGGTCACTTGGCGATCAAACAAGTTTGTTCCAGGATGTCTCCTCATATTTCTACTTTCCAAAAATTTTACTTTTTCAGAATGTGGGGGATTCTGGAATGTCAAGATTATGGAAGCATAAACTGTGAGTCTCCTCATAGATCCTCACATATTAATGCCTAGCAGGATAGGTACTACATATATTTCTAAGTGTGAGAACACCTGAAATTGAGGAAGCAGTGCTGCACGAAGTCGAAGAACATCCTGAAACGAGTACGAGGAAGATCGCTAGACACTTTAAATATTTGTCATCAAATTGTTTGGAGAATTTTAGTGGATTTTTTGTTATATCCTTACCATATTTTAAGAGTACAGGCATTACTTCCCATTGGTTATCCAAGGCGTGTGACCTTTGTCAGTGGTATCTTCAAAAAAAAAATACACAAAATCCGCAATTTGAATCAATGATTATGTTCACGGACGAAGCTAATTTTTCTCGAAATGCCATTCAGAATTTCCACAATAATCATTTGTGGGCAAAGAGAAGCCCTATGCCTAACCCATTTCCAACACCAATTTTCGGTTAACGTATGGGCAGGAATTATTGGAAACCACTCTATTGGTCCATTCTTCTTGCCGAGACGACTTGACGGACAGACTTACCTCAATTTTCTTCAACAATAGTTGCCTTTGCTGCTTGATGATGTACCATTAGTAATAACAAACATGTGGTACATGCATGATGGTGCACCAGCGCATTTGAGTCTAGCGGTTCGTAATTATTTACAAACTGTTTATCCAAATCGTTGGATTGGCCACCAAGTTCCCCAGACCTCAACAATTTAGATCTCTTTTTGTGAGGCTATCTTAAGACACAAGTGTACACAAGTCCCATTAACACTGTAGAGGAATTAAGAGAAAGAATAGTTGCAGCTTGTGATAGAATAAAAAATACTCCAGGGATATTTCAACGAGTGCGCAATTCCATGAGAAGGAGGCGGAAGCATGCATACTAAGTGAAGGGGGCCATTTTCAACAATTTCTGTAATCATTTCGTTGGTTTAATATTATGTTTATGTTGTAAGTTGTTTGTTGTTCATTACCCCTAATGTGGTTTATAATTTTTCCAATTAAATTAATAATAATTTTGCAAGTTGAACAATAGAACGGTTTATATTTTTTTACTCAAAAATGGCACATCGAGGAAACAATTCAAGAGATATCATGTTGTTTCAATTGAACGAGGAAAAACCATGTGGCGTACCAGTTTTTTCTTAAAAAGTCAATACCCTATACGCACGCCACTGTTAAAGTATAAACATTATTTTGCATTGAAAAATATGCGACTTTATTAACTTTCACTACGTACTAAATATCAGTGAAATATCTGAAGCGGTTCTGAAAATATTCATTAATTTCCATTTTTTCCTAAAACTTCAACATCCCGAGTTTTTGTAAGGAAACATTTTGGACCATAGTTTATAAAGCAAACTAACATTAATTTTTTCATGCGATTCACACTCCTTTAAATATTCGCATAGCATTAAGGAACACCCGGTTATATAAATAAAAAAATAGTCCCATCACTGATTTACATCCACATGTGTGCTTACCATTGACACGATGACAACTGCTTGTCATGGGCGCTTGATTTCTGTTGACACATGTTGATCTTCGATATAAAACATAGTGTACGAAGATAGAACTGTCGACAGTCTGTATGAGTATTTTCAGAAATGAGTGAAAGCAGCGATCCTCTGGCACTCAAGTTATATGTATGTGTGTGTGTGCAAGAGCGAGTAGCAGCTGTGTTACGGTTTGGCTTGTACAGTACATGGTACCACTAGTTAAGGTTCTTACTTATTTCGTATAACCGTAACCGCCAAAAATAGTGAAAGGAACCTATATGCGTATCAAACTTTAGCGTTGGTTTGAAGTTCGTAACAAAAATGATATCGACTTACTTGAGCTTGGTATAGTAAAAATCGTGCGGAATGGCGGTCAGCACGCCTGCGCCGTCTCCTGTATCGTTGTCGCACGCGCACGCACCTCTGTGGTTCATGCTGATGGCCAACCTTTGGGCATCGTGGACGATCTTCTTCGATCTTTTTCCGTCGATGGCCGCTATAAATCCAACACCGCATGCCTCGCGTTCCTGGGAAGGGTCGTACAGACCCACCGGTCCATTCGGCGGCTGCCATTGGTCAGTAGGTTGCTCTTCGCCCATAGGCGCCATCTAACGGACCGACCTGGAACAAAGAAGATGAGAAAAAACTAGTAATATAGCTTTCGTTCGCCTGAAAACACACGGCTAACCGTGCACAGCTGTTTTTGAGATATTCGCTTGTTTGCGAAAAATGGCGTCAAGTGGGTTGACTCTGCACTTCCAAAGCAACGCCATCTTCAGTTCGTGAAGGATTAATTTCAGAGCAGTTTGAATCCTCTGAGAAATATTGAGTTGAGGACATGTACGGACGAAAAATTAAACGTATCAAGTCAGTCAAACAGGCCCATACAATTTAGTCCACAGAAATTCTTTTCGCTGCTCTACTGGTTGTTACCGAACCATGTGGCAACGGTGTCCCTTTGCACTATTGCGCAGCATCTCTGCAGCTCGTTATCTTTCGCTTCGTGCAAGCTCCGTATATTTTTGGGCGCCAGTACGATACATCACAAACTCATTACGTCACTCTACAACTTATTACGGTATGTTTCAGGGCGAAATTTCACGTAAGAACTTTGAAATGCGAATTTTTACTTCTCGTTCATTAGAAAAAAATTAAATCACTTAGAATGTACTTTTTGGCGGCAAAATATTGATATTAGGTCCGAAATAAAAATGTTGGTACCTACCCGATAAAGTAATCAAAAACACATGTTCTACTGAATATGGTGTTGAAATGTGACAACACGTGACATCAATATTTATATCGAAAGGCTACTTATTCTGAAATTAGAAGTTCTTGACTATGCTTCGATCATGTGCAATTATGTGAAATACCAATAATGTATAAAATATCGCATTATCGTGAGATAAATCATGTTTACGTTTTAAGCTCATTTTTTTATCTGAATGCATACGCTTGCCGTTGCATATCAACCGTGACACTAAAAATAAATTTCCTATTTAGTTAAAAACGTCCAGACAGGTGCAATTTTATATGCAAGGCGAGTCAAATCGCAGAAAAGACTAGAATATCGATTAACTTTACAGCCTTTTACCTAGTACGCAATATAGCTCTAGCCCTAGCGCTCATCTGGTTGCGATGGATGGCCGAATTCTTCCAAAAAACCGTTCATTTCGGCTGGTCGTAGTCCAGATCACCCAGGACTAACTAATTAACCGTGTGGAACGTCGTACATCCAGAACTGGCCGATACGACCACTCCTTTGTGCCTAAGGCATCGAGATTGTGGAAAAATCCACCTGAGGAGGCTTTTCCCAATTCTACTAACCTTAGGAAAATCGGACTATAGTTGTTGGCACCGTAAGT